>JARHVA010008166.1:162500-502500 GCA_037957365.1 Torreya grandis
AGTATATTTATCCTCATATTACTTTTTATATATTTGGTAGAAGTTTAGAAGATATGTAGAGATAAAAACATCAATCTGATATAGTTTTCTAATGAGTTGGGCCACTACATCTACAAAATAGTTATAGATGTGCAAAACATTAAAATAACCATGATTATTTTTCATATGTAATTTCAAACTTTTTTTTACAATTTTATAGTAATTAATTTGTGAATACCCACTTCAAATTAGGCCCTAGCTACTTTCATAAACCCATAATTCAAAAATATTGGGTTTTAAGGTGAAGAGATTAATAAAGAATGAGCTTGGATTAGATACATGATTTCAAATTTTAATGGGTTAAAAAATGTATACTTCATGATGTAAGTCATATATAAGATCCATTGAACACAAATAAGCTTAATTTAATGCCACTAATTAACTTAAATTGGTCCAACAAAAATGTGACAAACTTGGATTATCATACTCAATTGGTCATATATAAATTGAACAAATGGTTTGTGAAGAAAATATTGGAGTGTATAGGATCAATTAGATCTAAGATTACTAGATATACAAAGGGTTTAATACAATTGAATTCATATGAAACACAATTACAAGGTACCAATGTGCATCTGCATATTTCAAAATCAATTAAAATAATAAAAAACAAATGTGTTGAAGAAAACCTTAATCAAGGGAACATACCTAAAAATATCATGATTCCTCATTGAGATTAAAATTATAAATAAAAATGCATATGTTTCTTCCTATAAAAAAATACTAAAATTATTTGCAATAATAGAATTATATATATCATAATTAAGAGTAGAATAAGAAGATCTACAATAATAATTGGTGAAAGAGTGGAATACTTGAATATTATGACTGAGCCACTTTGATGGGGAAATTGACACAACAATACAATAAGAATATAATTCACAATATGATAAAAAAAATAACTACATCCTATTTATATACACACACACACACACACACACACACACACACACACACACACACACACACACACACACACACACACACACACACTCTACTTAGCCATGGTTATTCCATAGGATGACCATACTAATAACATCAAGAAATGTAACAATCTAATGTGAAGGTGTTTAAGCCATAAGTTGGCCACACATATCCCTAGATTCACTATAGGTGAAAGGTGTAACATGCCCCTCCCCTTATAAAAAATGTTGTCCTCAACATTGAATCAACCTAGGATGTTGTTTTAGGAATGCTTCATCCTCCCATGTTGCATCTTTATAATGCAAGTTCTTCCATTTGATCAAATACTAGTTAATGGCTCTAGTATGTAGTTTCTTAGTGCACATGTGAACAATCTATTCAGGATATAGAATGACTCAGATTTATTCATCCAATTTAGGTAACTCAATATAAATGGAACCCCATGTCTAGTTACTTTCTTTAGGCAAGATACATGGAATACTAAATGTATGCAAGTGGTTGTGGGTAATTCCAACTTGTAAGCCACACTACCACTTTTATGTAAGACCTAGTAAGTGCCATAATAATTAGGTGATAGATTTTTATCCTTTATTTTATATTCAAAGAAATTTAATTATATTGATGTAAATGTATAAATAACTAATCACCTATGTCAAAATGATTCTCATTGAGGTGTTGATATGTTTATTACTTCATTCAATTTTGTGTTATTACTAAATTTTATTGTAAACTTACTAGTACCTCTTGTTGATGGTGAATATGTTCCTTAATAGCTTAAACCTTAGGATGTAATGTCAAAGATAAAGTGATGGATTGGGGGTGATACCCATATAATTCCAAAAAGGGAGACATCTTGGAATAAGTGTGAAAAATAAGTGTTATACTGCCATTCAGTAAGTGGCAACCAATGAACCCATTTATCTTGTTTGTTAGAAACAAAATAACTATGATAAACTTCAATACATTTGTTGACTACCTCTATTTATCCATCAGATTGAGGATGATAGGATGAGATATGAGCCAAATAGGTGCCCATACATGAAAATAATTTAGTCCAAACATTACTATTAAATATGGGATCCTTGTCACTTACAATAATCTTTGGAGTACCATGCAATTTCTGAACTATATTGAGAAAAGTAGAAGCTACTATATTGGCAACAAAAAAATTTGATAAGGAACAATAATGAGTATACTTGCTATGTTGATCCACAACTACCATGATAAAAATTTTACCCTCAAACTATCATAGCCCCATAATTAGTTCCATAGAAACCTCTTCCCAACATTAATTAGGGATGGATAAAGGTTATAAAAGACTTGTGGTCTTAAATGTTTCACTTTTATTTTGTTGACATACCATGCATTCATCCACATGTTTCTAGACATCCCCTTTGATTAATTAATAAAATAAATCTTACTTGATTATATGACTTGTTTTCAAAAGTACGGAGTGACCTCCCAATGGAGAGGCATGAAGTTCCTAAATTTTTTTATGTTTGCAGAGAGAATGATTAAATAGGTATAATTTATCTCTATATCATAATGTGTTTTATTTCCATATAAATTTTTCATATTCACCAAAACCCTAATTAACATTTTGAATCAAATATTTGGTATCATTATAAGTCTCCCATTCTGATCTTTCTTCCTCTAGATAATCTACCTACCACATGGTCATGGTACATAACAATTCCTCAATTAATTCATCCCATCAGAATAAGGCATCATCTACCACGTTCTCTTTGAATTTATTATACACTATTTAAAAATCACCATTTATATTTTTATTCATAGGAAAATCATTTTTATATAAAATATTTGAGGCTATAATGATTAATCTTTACCTGAAAGTGATGACCCATTAGATAAGGTCTCCATTGATTCACTACATGAAATATGTCCATCATGTCTTTCTCATATGTTGGTTTGAATGTATTTTTTTCCTTTAGTTTTTTAATTTTAAATGCCACTGGTATACCTTATTTCATGATTATACCCCTGCCATATATTGATGTGTCACACTCCACAACAAAAGTTTCTAAAAAATCAGGAGTAACCAAAACTAGAGTTGTGCACATATCCATTTTCAACTATTTAAATGCTTTAGTAGTTGAATCAGTCCAATGGAAGGAATGTTTATTTAATAAAGAGGTGAGAGGGGATATAATTCTACCATAATTTTTGAAAAACCTAAGATATTAATAGGTCTCAAAGGTTTTTGAGGGTCTTGGGAACCTTCCACTCCATCATCAATTGGATTTTATTAGGATCAAATTTCACTCCTTCATGTGAAACAATATAACCTAAGTAATCCACCTATCAGAAACCAAAATAATATTTGGAAGGTTTTGCATAAAGTTGATGTTATTATAGAACTAAAAGCACATATTTCATAGGCTTCAAATGCTCTTCCTAATTTTTTTGTAAACGAGGATATCGCCAAAAAAAACTAATACAAAATTTCTAAAAGAAAGGCCTAAAAATAATATTTATCAACCTTTAAAATGTGTATGGTAAAAGGCATTAAAATTAATTCATAATGGCATTCATGAGTTTTTAAAGTTTTTTTAGGTATAACCTCATTGCGAATTCAAATTTGATGATGCCTAAATCAAATGTCTAACTTGGTAAAATAAATAGCACCATGCGATTCATCAATTAAACCATCAATTACTGAAATAAGAAGATTATCTTTTATGGTGTACTTGTTAAGTCCTCTATATTTTGGGAACATCCTCCAACTATCATATTTCTTCCACACCATGACCACTAGGGAGGAATATTCACTTTGATTATGTCATATTATTCATACTTTCAACATATATTGTAGTATATTTTTAATTTAAATCTTTTGGGCATAGGGATACTTATAGGATCTGATGTTGGGTAATGCACTTCCTAGAATGAGTATGATGGAATGATCATGTACATAACTTAGAGGAAGTCAGTTTAGCATGTCACTTAAAAAAAAATTCATCCATCACACTTTTGAAATATTGATTTGTAGACTCCTTGGTTGGTTGAACCTCTATGGAAAATAAGCGTGCCATAAAACCATCTACACCTTTTTTGATAATCTTCATCATCTAATGGGAAATAAATAGTTGTGGACATTTAACACATAATCCATGTAGTTTAAAGTTCATGCATTATGAATAGAACCTCATGAATAGTTCCTAGAAATTCATCTCAATAGTTCCCAAAGTGGTGAGCCACTACACTCCCAAAACAATGTTAGCTCCTCCCATGGGAATATAAAACATAGGGGACTCTAAAAAGTGTCTCCCATATCAATCTTAATGCTATGTAATTTTATATAATAATTACTATACCACCATCTATAATTATGACTTGAAATTCTAGATATGGGTAAATGAAATAATTTAAATGAGTATCCAACCTAATATTGATGAAGTTATGTGTACTCTAGAGTCAATTAACATAGTCACCTTATATTTATTCAAGAAACCCACCACCTTAATATTTTGAGGATTAATAATAATTAAAATTTCATGATAGGAAAGAGTAGGTTGAGAATATTTAGATTCATCCTCAGATTCTTCCAAACCTACCCCTTACTCCTCCTCATCTTCTTCCTCATTGGTACCGTGAATGTAAAATAACTTCTTTTCAGCACATTAATGTCCTTTTCTCCATTTCCTATCATAAATAAAACACAAACCTTTTGCATAGTTTTATTACAATTGATGAGTATCAATATGGTAGGCTACTAAAATGATAGTGATGGGAAGGTGCATTCATAGATATTGGTGAAATCTCTTCATCTGATCAATTCTTTTTCCTCATCCATGTCTACCCTTAGTATGGCCTTAGATACAATACTAGGATGAAGCATGAAACCTATAATTTGATGTTATCTTTAAGTCCACCCAAAAATAGGTCAGATATATTTTCCTTAATGTTATCAACCACATATAAGGAGAGATTCTAAAATTGATGAATGTAGTCCTTACTAGTACTAGTCTAGAATAACTTGGATAGATGACTAAAGTATTTTTTAGATATAGTGTTGTGATAGTGGAGCTATAAATCCTTATAAAATATTTATCATGAAACTATAACATCATTATTTTTATTTTAAGAAAATAATCAATGATACCAAATGAATGGTTCGGGTTCTAGATATGGAGAGGCCATAACCACTTGTTGTGAACATGGATTCTGATGTAGATCAAATAAAATTTCAATTTGAGTGAGATAGGTGAGTGAATTATTATCATCAAAATTATGTAGGTCCACTTTTGGTAATATCATCTTAGGGATAAAATTGGTGTTGGTATTATTTGGAGGATGAGAACCAAACTGAAGTGATGGAGGGTTTTTTGTAGTGGTTGATCTAAAAATTTGGCCAATTACATAGATATTTGTTTTAGTTGATCCATCATGCTATTTAAGTCCCATATCAACCCTCTAATGTCCCCTTGAACTATATCAAAATCATTTTTTTCCATGCCCTATAATTTTGACTTAAGTTACTAAACTACCTGTGAAATACATAGATTAGAATTTCTAGACTTCATGTTGTCCTTATGAGGAGTTTTTGGAGTTTCTTTCCTTTTCCCACATCTATGAGTGTTTGGACCAGCCATGAAAAAATCCTAGGAGGGTTTTCACTAAAAAAGTGTACCAATAGAATACACCATGTAATAATCTCATCGAGATGAATTTAACAATTTCTATTATGTACAAGGGTTAAAAGTTCAGCCCAAAAAAGTGTACCATTAAAATATACCATTGTGATCATATCACAAAGATGAATATAATGGCTTATAATTTGAATAAGGTAAAAAAATTCTACACCTTTTTTAACCTCATTTTTTTAATTTTTTGGAAAAACCCTCATGTAATAAACTATGGTGATGAAAAAAGTCAATTCTCCTCAAATCAAAAGTTATGTTTTATCAGCTTGCTAGTACTCCAAAACAAATTGGGCCATAGAAACTTTAACAAATCAAATATCTAATAACACTTGTAAATAAATTACTTAGATTATTTTTACAAATATAATTATATATAATAGAATTAAGAGTATAATAAGTAGATCCATAACAAAAATTGGTAAAAGAAAAAAATACTTGAATATTATGACTGAGCCACTTTGAGGGGGAAACCTTCACAATAATTTAATAATAATAGAATTCACAATATGATGATAACAGACTAACCACTACCTCATATATATACTCTACTTATCTATGTTTATTCCATAGGATGACCATACTAAGAACATCAATAAATGTAACAAGATAATATTAAGGTGTATAAGTGATAAGTTGACCACACGTATCCCTTGATGCACTATAGGTTAGGGCATAACACTTCTTACTCAGCCAAATAAGTTCATTATTCTTAGGTTTTTGAGTGATATTTTTTGGTTGGCAATACAACCTTATAATTTATAACATTGGATAAAGGGGTTACCTAATTTCTCCATATTATTTTAACACACATTATAAAACATTCACCTTCATCCCATGTCCCTCCACATTTTCATCCACCTCCAAAATAACCCACCTATCTAAAGGGAAAAACTTAGATTTATAATGTTAATATTATAGGTTCCTATCATGATGCATCATTTTCATAGATCCATCAATTATTGACTAATATAAAAATTATTTTAAAGGTTTTTTTCCTAATTTTTAATGTATTAGAAAATATATTAAAAATTCAACCCTATAAAAATTAAAAGGTTACCTCACGATTGACCTTAGACTCTTGTGACACATAATTTGTAGAGATATTTTAATAAATTATTGATAATAGTAAAGAAGACACAAAATTAACATATTATATCCTAAAGAGAGCCATTATAGGAGAGATAAGTCATTAGAGTGATGAATAAAAATTTAAATATTCTATTTCCATATTTATGGAGATATAAAAAAGAGGTTAAGTTGACTCAGGAGAAACTTAAAGAACATGTTCCCACACTTTTATATATCAATTACTTCTTGAACTTGAGTGATATCCCAATGGTTTATCTCTCACATTTTTTTCCTATTTATATTATTCATAAACAAGCCATCACTAATATTAAAAAATTCAAAACACATGGAATGGTTATGAAAACTTGAGAGGTGTAATTGATGATGAACATATTGAATTTCACTAATGAGAGGAAAAATATTTTAAAATGATTAACCCTAATTTAGATAAGAGGATATCCTACGTAGGTAGATAGGGTTAAGGATATATAAATGATAGGAAACAAGGGTGAATATCAGATCTACAACTTTACAATTAATGTACTAAACTCAGATGGACCATATGTTGAATTTATCATGTTGAGATAAGATATTAATTAAAGTATAGATATGATAGATATAAAATTGACATAAAATAAAGTGCTTATTTGTTTCTAATGCTAATACAATGTTGGATCTAGTATAAGTAGGAAGTAGTCAAGAAGACAATTCTATATCAATCATCATATTTTAGATCTAGTGCCTTTGGTTGTGTTAATGTTACTATCTGTGTTTGACTCTAGTGTCCTATACAAAATATATATTATAATATAATTTTACCACTTATATGCTTCTAATATTATATTTTCCTTCACTCTAGTGCATTCAAATCTCAATTATGGACTATTATTCCTAGTGAAATAGAAAAAACCTAGGTTTTCATATTCAATGTGACCTTATGGAAAAGTGGATTGGTGGGCACATGGTGTTGTGATAACCCAAAATTAAATTATTTTAAAATTTCATTAATTACATATCCAATAATTTATAAGAGGCCCTTAGACTCATGTAATTATCCCTTACATGTTGGCTTGTGTGTGAATCATGCAATGTGTGTAAAGTAAGTAAAATAATGACCTAGCTTATAACATGGCACATATGACCTTATCACTGATCCTGTATTAATTTATACATGTATCTAAGATATTTTTTAAATTTATATTAGGAAAAGGTAGGATAGGAAATATTTTGGTAACTTGAGTGATTCTTAAGTGTTCTTTTTGTCTGATTCCTAGGTTTTATAGGTGAGGAATGAATGAGGGTTGATATTATATTTATACCAATCCTAATGAGATATAACCCACAAAAAAATACTTAGGTTTACCATTGTAATATGTTTCATTTTTAAATTATATGACTTGAAGGCACTTGACACTTGCATTAGGGAAGGGCAATAATGTCGATGTTATTGTCTATCACAGACATTAGTGTCCAAGGAGAAGGAGAGTAGGCACATGATCAAAACTTGTAGAGGTATAATATAATTACATTTAAAGTATTTTAGGAAATATAGGATGTATTTTTCACCAATATAAGGTTGGTCAAACTAAGGGACAGTCTAAGGTACACAAGATAGAGTAGATGTGAGGCTTATAAAATCAAGGAGTGTGTATAAATAAGAGGAATATCCAAAGTATGAATTTTCAAAGTGTAATATATTGAGGTGATACATAATCATAAAATATAATATAAATTCATACCCCCCTTTAATATATTAATGAAATTAAGAGTTTAAAGGAAAATAATAAGTACTTGGGTGTGTATACACACCTTATCTTTCCTTGAGTTTAATTTGAGTGATTTGGTAGAGTTATATTTAAGTGATTAATTGGTGACTAACTTGTAACCAAGATAATATTATAATTTATAATTATTGCATATAATATATATCAAAATTAATTCAAATATATTTAAATAGAAAGGGCAAGGTTGAGGAGTACACCTGTGTGTTTATGTAACTATCTTTCCTATTGTCAAGTTATTTATATAAAATATGTATCATTGTAAGGATATATAACTGAGATTAAGATAAATATAGATAAATCCTTAAATTTAATATAGCCAAGGACATATAGAGAGAGGTTTAAGGCACATGCCTCCAAATTTAGAGAAAAATTGAGTTGCCACCTAGTAGTTGAGATTAGCTCAACTGTGAAACCCAATGATACTCATAACCTGATGAGTTTGGATGATCAAGTCCAAACTAAAATTTGGAAATCTTTATTGGTTTGATCACCCAAACCATGATAAAAGGTGAATCAAATACTATATTAGATTCTCTCACTAAAGTACGTATAAGTCTGAAGGGTATCTGTATCTAAAATAGTTCTGTAATTTGAATTTGATTTGGATTTTAAAATATTAGGCATATGTTACATAAAATATGCACCTTATATTTATCTCATCCTAAAAATATGTGTAATAATGGTACCAAGTATAGAATTCTTCCATAAATGTGTATCAAAATCATTTAACTATGTTTTGGCTAATTTTGAAAACTATGTAAGTGTGGAGGACATGCTTCCAAAACATGCCCCTAATATATGTGGATAAATATAAAACCAATATAATTACCATTGTGAAGGACATTCTTCCAAAACATTCCCCCCATTGTAAACTAAAAATGTTAAAAAATGAGTAGGTGTGGAGAACATGCTTCTAAAGTATGCCCCCACTAAATCTATGAATTTTGAATGTGTGTGGGGAACATGTATCTATGGAATTCTCCGACTAATAATCCCCCATTTGAGGTGAGGGAAAAATAATAATTTCAAGTTACCTCACCTTAAAATGGTAATACAAATGTAAAATTTGTGAATGTAACCATGTAGCATATAAAAGGAATATGTCTATCATATCAAGTACCATGTTTAATAAATAATCATGGATAAAGGCATGTGTAAGTACATATGTAAGCTCAAAACATGATAATTTATAATGATTATAAAATCAGAGAACCTAAGTATCAAGATCATGCATGGGTAAAAGTGCTATTATACCCTAAAGATATCATCAAGGGTATGCCATTTTGGAGGCCTTGTAGCATTATTACAAATTTCATCTCTGGTAACATAAAAAATGCATATATTAAGAGGTTTTTATTATTAAGATGAGTGATCAATGCTTCTTTATCTTCCCTTTGAAATCAGGTTTATGATTTCAGTTCTAACACTATAATTGATATATGTATGTATGAAAAACCAACTGCACCATACATTGGAATCTCTTTCTTGGAAATGGATGTTTCCTGTTTGTTTTTGAAGTTGATAACTTGTGGGATATAAAATAGAAAAAAAAATCACATCTTATTTTTCTCATTATAAAAATATGCATTTTGATCATTTTGTATCATTACCCTTTGGGATTGTTTTTTCAAAATTTCTAGCTTTGGATCATTCTTTGGAATATTAAATATGTATTTTATATAATTTGGAACATTGGAAATTACACATCATGTTAAGGCTAATCAACTTTTAATGATGTATCATTTTAATCTTGAGGTAGATTTGGTAAAACTTTTTCTTTTTGTTTTAGAGGATCTTTTGGTACCCATTTTTTTCATTGGACATCTTTGCTTTGGAAGAATTTATCATTTTTATTAGTATTTTCAATACAAAATAAGAATGTGTATGGTGACCATACATTATATGATATGCATATTAATATTTGAATTTTTTATATAGGATGTATAGGAGATATTTTGATCACATTTTTTGTAAGCATCTACCTTAGAATCTCATTTGAACCTCTTGATAGGATTTTGTTCACTTATAGAATCATTATCATTAGGTGACATTGGTTTGGCTTATAATATTGACTTTTATTAGGTAAATAATTGGTATGAAAATATGAAAACACATGGTTCACAATAGAATAATGTGGTTTCTTCATGTATGCAATCCAATTTTTTAACTCTTTTATTAACTTGTTCATACTGTGAATTTGATCTTGTAGGGTTTTATGATTACACTATTTTGGCATAATATGATGATCCACCTTTTCATTTGAATGGGTGATAATATGAACCTAGTTAGAGGGATGATATATATCCCCCTCCTTAGGGTTAGGATGAGTAATATTAGTTTTATCCATTTGAAAGGTTTTGAAAATTGATATGAGGATAGGATAAGAAAGGCTTACAAATGTCAAGGAGTAATCAACCATGATAGTAAGGATATAACAATTTTAGGCTATTGGATGAGATTTTTGGAAATATAAAATAGGTTTTTATATAAAAATAGGAATAAAATAAACCCTAAAAAGTAGGTAAACAAAAGTACATGTACAGCCTATAGATCTAGATATACTAAAAATAGTAAATTTCTAAATTTGGAAACTATGTACAATATTTTGGAAAATTAAAAGAGGTTTTATTATAATCAACATATTTAGGAAAAAAATATGAGGAATTTAAATTTTGATTTAGTATGAATCTGTAATAGGCCAAATAATTTTGAATGCTTAACAAGAAAGTCCTAGAATATTCCAAATAAATAATTAACAATTACGATAAATCATGAATATTTTTTAAAGATATGAGAAAGGTTTTTGAATAATTTTTTTTTTTTGATGAAATGCATTAGTTGATTTCATCATAAGTACACTATTTTCCTTATATGCCAATATTTAATTGAAATAGTAATTTACAAAACTTGAAACATCTATATCAAATTTTATTGAAAAGAAAGAGTTTTTTACATATAATATGAGTAGAAAATACCTTAGAGGAAGTTTTAAATGGACATGTTTGGAGGCCTAAATGTGTCAATCAATGAAGAATCCAATTTAAGTCATTTTAACATAAATCCTTTATGATCAGAGGAGGTAAAACCCTATGGTAAAGCTTTAGATATGAATAATCCATCATAACAAGATCAAACACTAGGAGGTTTATAAGTCCTATATAAGAAAAAATTACATATTGACATATGTTAGGTTCACCAAATGTTTAAATCTAAACTAGTTAAGTTATCCTACTTGAGTATATAGTGTTAAGGATATATAAATGATAGGCATAGGGATGAATATAATATCTACAATATGCCAATTAATTTTTACCATATTCTAAATTTATTATGCCAAGATAGACTATTAATGAAAAGTATAGCTATGTTATATATAAAAATTACATTAAAAAATAGTTAGATATTTATAATTCTAATATGGTGTAGGATTTAGTATAAATAACAATAATATAAGAAAATAGTTAAGGATTAGTCATCATATTATAGATATGGTGCCTCTAGCTCTCTAGACATTTATGTCAGTGTGACAACCCCTCAGGGTTAAATAGAGTTATTCTATTATTATTTAACTAAAATTCAAATTTAATACAAAATTAAATATCTATAACTAAATGTATCATTTAATAAAATTTAATATCAAACATAAGGTTTAGTTGTTTTAGATTAAGGTAAAAGTAGGTTTTGAAGGGACCCCAAAACCTTATAACAGAGAAGGAAAGATGAAGCGATAACACCCAACAGGAAGGACATTCTTAAAACTTACTAAAAAATAGCAACAAAATCAGGTTTTCCAAGGCCCTAAAACCACAGACCAAAACCATAAAAAATAAAAAAGAACACAGGTTTTACAGAGACCTGGAAACTCAAGATAAGTCTTAAAACTAATAACCAAATTTTAGAAATTGTTATAACATCCAGCAAACAGGGCCATAACAAAAACTATAGCAACAAAGAAGACCCTAGTCTTCTAATTCTAGGATGATCTTCACAACCTCATTTCCAATCATTGAAGTATCCTGTATGGATATTGCAGCTAAGGTAGTGACTTCTTGCATGGCTTTCTTCCTCGAGCTCTACCTGGTCCTCTTACTTGGCCCCTCCAAAGATTTTATTTCCTCATTAGCTCATTTTCCAAGGTTAGCTATAGCCGCACATATGCTAGAAGTAACCTCCTCCATTTTTGTTCTAATTTCCTTGATGAGCCTTATCAAATTATTCTCATAATTCATGAGTTTAATTGGAATATTACTCATTTACTTCTCCAAATTATTGATTTTGATCCTATCAGCTTCTTGGTTATGTTGCATTATTTCTACTTTCTTCTTCAGCTCCATCATTTCCTTGTACATCCACGAATCAACTTGGAAAATGGCATCAGCTTTGAATTTGGTTGAATTCATGAAGGAAAGCTTAGTGTCCCTCTACCTAGCACCACAATTGTCATCTGCATCCTCCTAAGGAGAGGTCTCATCCTTTTCAGTTTGGTCCTCCCTTTCCATCAATTTCTCCTCTTTTGTCTCTGCAAGGTCTTCATGCTGGTCATGATCATCCTTTTCTTTTTCCCTAATCTCCATAGGATGATTGGAAATTAGAACCATATGTTTATTTTCTCTAATCAAAGCTATATCTTCAAGTACAATATTTGTGTCTTTAACACTTCCTCCCAACACAGTCTATTTATCTTCATGATTAGAATTATACTATTCTGTATTACCCTCAGTTTTATCCCCTTCATTTTCTTTCTCACTTTTTTCTTCATTTTCCTGATAACCTTCCAGATTTGAACTAAAATCCATAGTTTATTTTCCTTCCTCTTCTTCCACAACATTCTCCTCAGAACTTTATGTACTTTCCAACTCAGCTTCCTCTTCAACATTTTGTTTTTTAAAACTGGAAGGTTTAGATTTTACTTTTTCTTTCCCCTTCACTTTTCCACTCCTTTTACACTGTGAATCCTTATTTTTGTCTGAATAAGGAGTCGAAACTAAGGCATTGTTTTTGCAAAAGCCTTCTATGATAAGAATCAGTCCTTCATGTAAAATAGGTCTAGATTCTTTCTCTCTATGGGCAAACAAACTTTGGAGTAGCAAAAAATGTAAATAGAAAGGGAAGGATATTTTGTCTTTATTCCTGAAATGATTAAGAAAGACAAAATGAAATTTATGTACTCTTTTACTCCTGCCATCTAGGATAAAATACTCATGAATGCAGCTTAAAGCATCTCTCCATATTCCTTTTATCTACTCCAAATCAAAGAAATCTCCACTCTTTTCCAATTGCTTCTCCTCTGCCTCCATCTTTGGAAATTTTTTGTATGCCGCATTGGATATACTGGTCTACTTGGAGAATTTAATGCCACCTATGGGAAGCCCTGTAACCTCTGCAATGAAATCCTCAGTAAGCATCACAGTAACACCATGGAGAGTTACCCTATCATCAACCTAGTTTTTGAAGAATGCCATCATAATATGGGGTTTAGATCCATGCAATCTCTCCAGATAACTTACCACTTTCCCTTTCTAAAGAATCTTCCATACATCCTGTCTACCCTTCCAGTCTTCACAAATTTTTGGCTCTTGCTTCCACGGTTCACCCTTCATTTTGCAAAGCAAACAATATGCCAACAACACCCAAACACTTAAGGCAAAAAAATGAAACCAAATGTTCTTTTCATGAAATGGAAATCGCCTATTTGTTGTCACATGCAAACTCCACATTACATTCTCATGAATGTACCTGTTCAGTGAAGGTAATCTTTCCACCGTAAGGCCATTCCACTGAATCATTAAATTACTAATCTAGGCAAATCTTTCCCTCTTTAGAATGAATGGTGTCATAATTAATAAGTGCTTTGAGATCAATGTGCTTATTTAATGAATCATGCCATCTCACCTTATGCCCCATTTGAACATCATGATTATCTATCCAGTCAGCAACCCCATTAGCTTCTCAAAATGTATGGGATATGGTCACTTTTTCAAACTTTAGAATTAAAGCTTTAATTTCCATCACCATAGCCTCAATAGACGATGAAATTGAGTTTTTGTTATTGAGGATGTTTACAATATTCAAAGAATCACCTTCTAAACATAATATGGAAAATCCCAACTCAACAGCTAGTTTAATGGTGTAAAGGGCTGTAGTAGCTTCAGCAATATGACTATTCAACTTACCAATTGGGATAACAATAGCATCAACTACATTTACCACATGATCTCTCAAAATTCCTCCACATCCTGCTTTTCCCAAATTCCCTTTAACTACTCCATCAAAATTGCCTTTGATCCATCCAGTAGGAGGGGCATTCCATTTTACAACCAATCTTGGATTATCAATTTTCAAATTAGGCCTTTCAGATCATAAGGGGTTATCAAATTGAAAGGTTTGATCAGGATCCCTCTGTGATTTAAAATTCTCCTTAATAGCTCTAATAATATTCTAACCAAGCACCCATCCTGGAAGTTCTTTACTTTTGAATATTTTGTTATTTCTTTCTTTCCATATACCCTACCATATATGAGGAAGTGTTAATTTCCAAAAAAAATGAACATTGGAGTTCTTTGAGGGGAAACACCAGCTTTTAAAATCTAGATCCACATTTTTTTGATGTACCCATGTTATACCCCAGAATTTAAGGATCTCAGTCCAAACTTGCTGAGTGTAGGAGCAGTTCAAAAACATATGGTCTCTATCTTCAAATCCATTTTTGCATAAAATACACCTGTTAACCACATTTATTCCTCTTTTCTACAAATTGTCAAGGGTCAAGATTTTATTTTGAAGCAAAATCCAAAAGAAGATATTAATTTTAGGAATAAGCCCCTTCATCCAGGCTTGAGACCACAAAGGTTGATTACCCTTTTCTTTTGAAGTAAAGATAGTAGAGACTTTAAATTGTCCACTTGGATCATCATGCCAAATAATCTTATCCTCCAGATAGGAATAAAGAGAGACAACATTGAGAAATAATTGGATGTTGCTAAAGCCTTAATTAACATCAGTTAAATTCACCCAAGACTCATTCTGCCAATACTGACTAACTAGTAAACCATATCTTTGCTTACATTGATCAACTAAATCCTTATCTTGAAAATATTCCATCAAAGGATAATCCTTTAACCAGACATCATCCCAGAATTTCACCTTAAGTCCATTACCAACTTTCTAGGAGCATCTTTTTTCTAAATTTTTTTTGTCCCCTGAATAGCCCCCCATATGGAAGAGGGACGAATTACATCAGGATAAGAAAATAACTCAAAAAAGGATTTAGCATTGAAGAGGTACTTATGTTTCCATATAGTACTCCACTCTTTGTTTTCATGGTAAACTCTCCATCCCAGTTTGGCTAAAAGATTTTTATTCATACTTATAATTTTCCTAATTCCTAGTCCCCCTTCCTTGAAAGGTTTGCAAACATTGTTCCAAGCAATTAAAGGCATTCTCCTTTTTTCCTCCGTACCAGTCCATAGGAAATTTCTTTGAATTTTTTCAATAGACACTGCAAATTTAATAGGAATTTTGAATAGACTTAAAGCATAAGTAGGTATGCTTCGAAGACAAGTTTTGAGAAGAGTTAACTTTCCTACCTGACTTAAAAGGTTTCCTTTCCATCCCACAAGTTTCTTACTAAACTTGTTAATAAGATCCTCCCAGAAGGCATCAGGGACTTTCAGACCAAGAGGAAGACCCAAGCAAGAAGAAGGGAGAGATCCTATAGAACATTCAAGAATTTTAGCAATTTTATTTTGCCTCTGGATAGGGGTGTTAATAAAGAACACTGCACTTTTATTCCATTTAATCAATTGCCTAGAGGTAGAAGAATATAAATTAATAGCTTGCTTCAAATTTCTTGCTTCCTTAACTTCAGCTTTCCCCATAAAGATATTATCATCAACAAATTGTCCATGAGAACAAATTAGAGGATGGGAAGAAGGTTTTAAACCCTTAAATAAACATTTATGGACAAAATTACCAATATATTTCCCCAAGAAATCAGCCATAATTACAAAAAGGATGGGGGATAAAGGGTCACCTTGTCTCAATCCCCGAGAAGGATAAAAGAAATGGGATGAGCTTCCATTTACCAAAACATCAATAGAGGAAGTAGAAATCAACTGATAAATAATACCAACCACATTTTGGTCAAAGCCAAAAGCTAATAGACTATTTGAAAGGAATAACCAATCAACCCTATCATAATCTTTTGCAATGTCAACTTTCATAATGAACCCTTGATTATTAGAACATGACAATGAGTGAATATTCTCATGTACAGTGATAATAGAGTTGAGGATTTTTCTACCTAGGATAAATCCATTTTGTTGATCAATAATTATCAAAGGAATCACTTGAATAAGTCTAGAATTAAGAACTTTGGAGATAATTTTATAGAAAGAATTACAGAGGCTGATCGGTCTAAACTGCTTAGGAGAATCAGCACCAATTTTCTTGGGAATCAAACATAGAAAGGTAGAGTTAACTTATTTAAGCATCTATTTTGCTCCATAAAATTCCTTCACAGCATCACTAACATCTTTTCCAACAAATTTCCAAATTTTTTGAAATAAAAACATGGGAAAACCATCCGGTTCAAGGGCTTTATCTCTTCCTAGAGAACACACAGCTTTGAAGATTTCCTCATCCTTAGGAATTGAGCTTAACATTTTATTTTGTTCCTTCGAAACCAATAGAGGAATCACTCTTAGGATTTCAAATTGACTATCCAAATTGATATTGGGATCAACCTTCATTAAGGATGAGAAAAAGGACTCCATTTCCTCCTTTATTTCCTTTTCCTCTATAATCTTCAGATCTCCCTTTTTTAGGTGTGATATGTGAATTTTATCTCTATGCTTTCGAGTGGATAGATGGAAAATTTTTGTGTTTTTATCTCCTTCTCTCAACCATAACAGTCTAGATCTTTGTCTCTAATATATTTCTTCTTTAGTGATGATATCATGATATTGAGCCAACTTTTTTTTTCTTCAATGAGGAGATCAGGAGTATATCCTTCCTTCTAAATTTTTTCCTGTGTTTTAAGAATTTCCTCCTTGATAGGAAATTTATTCTCAAAGATGTTTCCAAAGCTATTTTTATTCCATTGTTTAACTTCCCTTTTAACATTTATGAGCTTGGAAACAACTCTAAAGAGTGTTGTGCCCTCAATATCAATATTCCACCATTATTCCAATTTACTTTAAAACTGTGGGTGTTTCATCCACATCTTCTCAAATCTAAAAGGAAAGTTCTTAGAATTAATTTTAGCAAGAGTGAAGATGAGAGGAAAATGATTCGATCCAATTTTCTAGCATGCTTCTAGCTTACAGATGAAATCTTTGTCCAGTTAGGAGAAATAAGGGCACGATCAAGCCTAGCCTGAATACATTCATTACCTAATCTCTTATTACTCCAAGTAAACTAAATTCCTTAGAGTTCCATATCCATTAGTCCCTCTTTCTTTATAAAATATTGTAAGTCTAATCTCCCTTCCAATTGGGTAGCATTACCTCCCATTTTCTCATGATCATAGAGAGGCACATTGAAGTCTCTTATTATAATCCATCATCCAAAATAATCCTTACTTTTAAAATTGGAAACAGACGCCCATACCTTTTTCCTTAGGTTCTTAATATTAGGAGCATAAATATTTACAATATACCAATCCTCCTTCTAGTCCACTATTGTAATTTTTACAATCATAAGATATTTACTAGCCATCATAATAGCTCCAGAATAATAATTCTTCTTCCATAATATCAGGGTTCCCCCTGATGCACCCTCTGAACTACTGGCATTTATAGAATAATTTTTAAAATCTTTAATCTGTTCTGCTTTCTCTTTATTCATTTTGGTTTCTTGAAGAAAGAGAAAATTAGGCTTTTGTTCTCTAACAAAATTCCTAACAATATTCATTTTATGAATACTATTTAACCCCCTAATATTCCAACTTATGATTTTCATATCTATTTTTAGGTACAAAATCCAGAATAGTTGCCTACCTACCATCAGCAATATTCTAAATACTTTCTAACTCTCTAGTTTTCTTTATGGATCTTCTTCCAAGTTTGTCTAGGGAGCCAACATCTGGTTTCACCTTAGAGTTGTGTTTAGTTCCTTTTCCATATTTATTCAGGATAGAAGCAGTAGATTTCATCTATTGATCTACTTTGCTACTTTTAGTTTCTACTCCCTTAGTGTTGTTCTTTTTTTCAACCCTTTTCCCTTGGTTTTGTTTATGCTTTGAGTTTTCTCCAGCCTCTCTCTCTTCCTCTCTAGGGGGAGGCTCATCCAAAGGAAAATCATTATCATCCTTAGCTAACACCTCTTTCTTCCTAGGTTGAGAAGAAAGAAGCTCTCCCTCCTCTAATTTATTTCCATCTTCAGGCATAAATTCACCTTCCTCTAACACATTTTTGTCTTCTTCATCTCTGCATCAATCTTATATACTTTGATAGACAACAATTTTTTTGACAGATCTGATAGATCCTTTATTAATTGTTCAGATTTTATGATCTCTATTTGCAAATCATGTCCTTTCTGAGAGTTGACTTTCTTTAAAGAAAGCTCTTGATCCCCCTCTATATATAAAGCATTATAATCTTCAATAGAAGAATCTTTTTTCATTTCTACATTTAGAACTTTTGGAGGTTCATTATTCTTTTGCTCTTGCCGATGATCTTCCTTGATTTTCCATATTTTCTTTTGGTGGACCTTAACTTCTTTCACATCCAAAACATTTCTTGGATGATTTTTACTCCTAAAAGGACAATTCTTAACCAAATTCCCCTATTTCTTACAAGCATAGCATGAGTTGGGAAAATCTTCAAAAAAAATTCTTGAATTTTCTTACCAAGCTTGGATATTAATTTAACCTTTTTTGGGAAATAATTCAGATCTACCACTTTAGTATAAAGTCTAACACTTTGAATTTTAGTTCTAAAAGCCATAGCATTATCCAATGTCACAAGTTCACCAAAAGAACTGGCAATTCCTTTAAAAATGTCCTCATGCCAAAATTCTAGAGGGAGACCAAGGAGTCTTGCCCAGATGGGAGCAGTTAAGAAAAAAAAATCTAATAGATCCATATTTGGCTCCCATTTTTTTATAGTAAGAAACATTTACCAAAGAACCACAGCCCTCCACTAATAACCATATTCATATCTTCCTTACAGTTGAATATAAACGAGAAGAACCCATTCAACATTGGTGCAATATCTACCTCTCCTCAAATAATCCAATTCCTTTTAACCATTTTTTTAAGAGAATCTATATCTGGTCTTGCTCCTAAAAATTTTCCCACTAAGGTAAATTCCATTGAAGACACATAAAAATCAAGTAAAGGATCTGGGATAAAAACTTGAAACTCACCTTTCTCAAAATAGGATTTAGAAGTCAGCGATGGGAAAAGAGATTTTTGAGTAGGTTTCTTACCAAACAAAGATGACCATGTCCTTTGTTCTAAGATCCGTGCCTGCATTCCTTTTGAAGACTTTTCCTTATTAGAATCAATACTATCTTTATCCTTCTCGATATCCTGCCCCAGTACATGATTTAGTGGGGGGCCACAAAGCCCACTAAAAGGCACATTTACACATGAAGACTTTCAATCATCCAAATAATCTATCCCTACATGCTTTCCAATACCCCCTATTGTTCCTCTAGGGTCTGTACCTCCTGCCAGATTCTCCCCAATCAATTATCATAAGGTTTAGTTGTTATTCATTTATCTACTAATCAATAATATACATGTTGATTTTATTTCATAATTACAACATGTAAAGTACAATAATTCCCCATGATATTAATTTAGACACCACTGATTAAATGATTTAATAAGTACAAATAAGTTATATCCAACTAATGTTATGTTATATTTTTACATCAAATGGTGTGTGTGTGTGTGTATACACTTATATATATATCTATACATACATACAAACACACACACACACAGATATATATATATATATATATACATACATATATATACATATATATATACATATATATATATATATACATATATATCTATATACATACATACATATATATATATACATACATACATACATACATATATATATATATATACATACATACATACATACATACATACATATATATACACACACACACATATATATATATACCCAAATTATCATATTACAATAATATAATGTTCCACATAACATAGGAGTCTCAATGTACTCGTTAATATCCATAAAGGATCCTAAGTAAAGTATCTATGAATTGACTAATAGAATGGGAGGGAGAGTATCATAAAATACTTTCCACACCAACCACAAACTATTGATCCCTCACACAATCTACCAATAAGGGAATGGGATTCCCTTCATGGATGGGTAGATATTGATAGTGCATAAATTGAGAAAGCCAACTAGAAACCTGCATGTTATAAATAAACTATCACATGCAACATATCATAAATAAATATATTTTAACATGATATCATGAAATATATGTAAATTAAATGAAATAGGTGAAATGAAAATGTTTAAAGCATAAACATTACTTTGTAAATTGTTTTAAAATAGTTTTCATATCTCTAGGATCGAACAATTTCACACACTACTTAATCAGATTTCATAAATTATGCCTAATAGTGACACTAAATAAATTAGTGAAGTCCATCTCACCTATTTATTTAGTGTTATTAATATCATATTAATATACATACATATTTAATACTAAATCAATAGATTTAATATATATAAACTCCCATACAAAATGCCACATCATGTATAAATACAAGGGAACCTGATACATAAAATGCATCATATGAATCTTATAGTTATGCTAGAAATCATAAACATCATAGAAATTATCATAGTAAATAGGATAAAATATCAAGTTAGGCACTCATTCAATTTTCCAAGTTAGTTTTTAACTCAATACAATTAGGCACAAACATGATATATTTCTTCTAAGATCAACATTTAACACTCGACTATGTTGGCATCAATTCATAGAAGGCACAAGCCTTATGCACTCTCCCAAAGCATAGTAGATAAATAATTAGGGCCCTCACTAGGGTAGTTTTGACATGGCATGAGATATAAATGATAGGAATTTTTCATTTGAGAGAAGGATTTTGATAGATTTATTGGCATAAGCCTTTTTCTTGGCTAAACCTGATTGTTTATAGGTACAAACCCTTTAGATAACTAGTTCTAGTCATAGGAGAACAAATATATTTTGGGTGGTTCTATAGTCTTAATGGTGAAAGTCATTATTTAAAAAATCTTAGTGAAATATAGGTACTTTAATGGGTCAAGGGAGTACTTTAACTTCAATACTCATTATGATCTCACACATTTAGTAAAGGTAGGAACACTTGGCACATGAGATCTATATACTTAGGCTATTTATAAAGATATTCTGACATCATTGATTAAAAAAGGGATTCCATTAATTTCATGAACTAGAATATTGACAATAACATGTTTAACATCTCATCTAACTTGAAAGATGCCCTAAGAATCCTAGAAATTGTTAGCTTCCTACCAGCTGGTGTGAGGTAAGTGTTGATTCCTCTAGTTAGTGCCAAAATGCCAAAATAAAAATCATTAAAAATTATTACCTCATGGTGAATTATCTACTATTCTATTATGGATCTTGTACTTAAATAAATAGGGCCCAACATTACCCTATACAAAATTACTAGTCCAGCCTTGGACTAGTCTATCAAAGATTTTATCATGTATAATTCAAGTGCACTATCCTTGAGATCATAACTAAAGTATTCAAATCCCTTAATATAAAGCTTGATATTTTTATTAGTGATATCTATTTACATGGAGGTGGTGTTAAGCATAATCATGTATATCTTCTCTAGCTCTTTTTTAGAGGACTCAAGATTTGCTTTATCTTTTATCACTCTTCCATCTAGGATTGTTCTTTGATCATAGGTCTTAGTATAAAAGGCATGAAATTGTGCTTTTAGGTTATATTACTAGTCCTTGATCTGGGTACTTTGATCATTTACCTTCCCCATTAACTATGCATGCTCTGACCTATTCATAGAATACACTTGTGCCATTAGCTTCTCCTTTTCGTCCTTTGCCTACTTGAGGTGTACATTTATTACTAATTCTTGGTTAGAGAATCTTAATAATATGGGATTAAAATCATCTATGTCCTCCTATATCTTCATGAAGAGGTATTTAACCTCCTCAATCTTAGAAATAAGCTCCTTTTCTAGTGCAACATAGAGATCTTCTTCTTATTCTTCTTGAACTAGTTCTAGATTCATCCTTGGGAGCATTTTCTCCACTAGTACACATATTTTATCAACCTAAAATAGGTTGGATGTATCAATTAAAACCAAGAGGTATGGTTTTACTATCTTTGTGTGCTCACATAGTTGTTATAGATTGAACTTCATTGCTTGCACTTCATCTTTGATAACCTTGCAAAGTTTCTTCCATTTGTTCATCCTACCATCATTGATGATGTTTTTTCACACAAATTATATGGCCATATAGATAAGTGCATTCTCAAAATATATTGGGTTCATCATGCAAGGGTTGATTATGAGGGAATAATTACATTTTTTAGGTTCTTTTGTGCCCAATATGGCCTTTTGAGGTGCCTCAAAGTGAGGCTCATCCATGTAGCTATCAAATACAAATGTAAGTTATTTGTACATCCTATCTATGACATTCTTAGGGGGAAAAAATTCATACATATATAAGTATTCATCCATCCACCCCTTCTTCAATTTTTTTCTAATGCTAAACTCTACTCCTTCCTTGATGATGGCCAACTATATTTTCTCTTCTTTTCCCTCACTAGCACCATCACTTTCTTCAATGCATTATGCTTAGGACTCATCTTCTTGTTCTATAAGGAGTTCTTTCTCAGACATTTCCCCTTTGTCCACTTCTTCCTAGGGTTTTTCAATGCTTACCTATAGGTGTGTTCCCTTGGTGCCAACATTTCCTTCTTTCTACTAGGGTTCCTCATCAATATCTTTTTATTTTTCCAAGGTACAGGTATCACCTTCCTTTCATTCAAGCAATCCTTCACTACTTGGACATGCCTATTTTGTAGTTTCATTTTCTTTCTTAATGGGGGTGATAGGCACCTTCTTGGATTTACCAATGTATAGTCTTGTGATACAGGAATATTATATATTTTACTCTCTCTTGGCCCTTTCCTCCTCAACCTTCTCTTCCTCAACCTTTTCAATATCTACCTGACTCATACCCATTTACTTCTAGGTCTTCCTCTTCTTCTCCAGTGCTAGTACCATCTTGATTTATTAATTTTTATGCCCCATTTTCTTCCACAACCTTTTCTTTTCCTATGTTTTTTGTATGGGCCATGTGTAAGGTTCATTATATGAGGCACTAACTAGATTTTCTACTTAAGCATGACAATATGCTACCTTAGAGAGCATTCTATACATCTGTGGTGCTAGGATCCTCTTCTTTTTTAACCTATACAATGTAGGTCTTTATTCATTCTTCTTCCTCCATCTCTTCCTCTTCTCATGTGAGGGTATCTTTCACCTCCATTTTTGCTAGTGTTATCATAGGGAGCAAAACATGTCCCTTAGACTTATTCTTTTTTTAGTTCTTACTAGAGGAAGAAATCTATTGCATAAATTTAATTCACTTGTTAGGAGATAGAGGTGTTGTTTATTTGTCAAAAGTTACCTCAATTTGATGCACTCCTAAATTTACTCAAGTGTTTCTCCTTTCTTCTTCTAAGGAGACTTATATTGCATCTTCAGTATGAGATTTATTTCATCATTACTATAGAGAGGGTGATCATCATATTTTTTAGGGTTTTCACCCTTATTCCATGGCTCTATCTCATAATACAACATGAAGATATGCCCATTTATAAATTCCCTCTAAAGGGGATGGAGGTCCATGAAGTCAGAGTCATCTTCCTCATCCTTTGTGTCTTTATCTCTTAGATGCACATATTGGTGCCTCAAGCTACTTATTTTTCCATCCATGACCCTCATTAGGATATTAAAATATTGTGCATTAGGAATCCTTCTAAGTGTCATTATGAAATATTTTAAGTAAAATTCATAAGGTAGTTTAAGCTAGTTGGATAGGTTCCTATCTATGAATTCCAAGCGCAATACAAAAAAGTGCTTCATAATAGTGAAGGTCACCATGACAAACATGTCATAGGAGAGATCTTATGAGATGTGTCATTCAATCTAAATACCTTTATGTACTAATAACTACATCAGCATAACACCTTGGTATTATATTTTTTGGAGGAGGGAGGGTAGGTAAGTCTTGGTACTTCAACACCAGGAAGTCTTTATGTACTAGGAAGACCCAAAAATTATCTTCATCAACATCAGGTATGTTGATCTCCTCCATAATTATCAATATTAACATAGACCCACACTTAAATATCTCATGTGCCTTGCATAATTCTAGTGCCTTATTCACCATCTCATCTACAATAAACTTCATGATATTGAACTTGACCCCTTGCACCATGTGATGGGTGATTCATAAGTAGGTATTATTGATATCAGTATAAAGGATACTAGGGTAAATCTTATATCTAATGAGATTTATCTCTAACCTTGTGCTAGGGTCATTTATGTCCTAAATCTAGAATTTAAACCCTACCTTATAGTAGCCCAAGAATTTTGTAACCCTTTATTATTTTGCATCATCCTCCATCATATGGAAGATGTGCATCCCTATGATTTAGATCCCTATGATCTTATTGATGAGGAGGTTTGATATCTTCATGTGCCTCCCTATGAATTAGAATTGATCTACATAGATGTGTGAGATGATGAATTTCACTAAATCCTCTAGCTTCCTAAAACATGGTAGCTCATATAATTGGGTCATGTCAATGGTTACAAGACTATTTTAGATGGAGACATCAAACAACATTGTGCCTACCTCTGTATTTTTTACCATGTCAACCACCCAATCCTAATTGAGCTCCTACACATTTCTTTATGTGTGATGTTTGTATTCCTTTAGCCTATAGGTGTGCACAAAATATACCTAAGTCTTCCCCATTATAACCTCAGGGGAAAACTATATTTCCCTATATAAAATCTTCATGCTTACTTCTAGGTTAACCATCATGATGCTAACTCCTTCAATTGGTTGTGCCTTCTTCTTTATAGGGGTTGCTTCCTCTAATGTACACACACTCTTGGCATCCTTACGAACCTAGTGTGGCCCTAAATTTAGATTTTTCTTCCCCATTTTAAAAAAGCTACTTTTGAAGCACGATCTATTAATCTTCTTGAATCTCTTAATCTTGATTTGTGATTCCTCATAGTTTAGGGTTTGGTAACTGTGACTTCAAATGTTGAGCTTCATTTACCATTAATGATGGCCTCAACATTAGTCAAGATTTATTATATCCTATTATCTCACAATTCTTTCTCCACACACCTCTATTCTAATCTCAAATGAAATGAAATCTATCTCCCTATTCAATCATTCTCATTTAGTGCCTTTAGGTGCTTAGGTGTTAACTTGGTAACATTTTATTACTTTTGTTTTGGTTCAACTCTAGTTTTTCTTTGTTTTTGGGTTCGAATTCTCTTAACATTTGTAACCTAGTATAGTGCACCATTTACCTCTTTATTCCTTAACTTTAGTTACCACATTAATGTCTAGTGAGTAATGGCATGATAATGCATAGATTTCTTGAAATCTACTAAACCTAAAAAATCCACAAAAATACATTATCACATTCACATTTATTTTGAATCTTTGTGCTTCCACCATCATAGTCATTAAATTCTCTTAATGGATTATTTAATGAAGTGACAAGTGATTCAAATGGTCACTTTCCACCAACTATTGGGTGGGTGACATCTATCTTGATGACATTATTCATATTATTCATTTACCTTGGCATGAACTTTGTCATTCTTATGGTAAACTAGGTGTACCACTTCACATACACATGATTCACCCTCCTCAGTTCTATCTTCTCTTCCTTATGCGCTTCCTTTTAATTGTACTTCCATTTCTTGGTCCATTTCTTAGTTTTTTCCATCTCTTTCCTTAGCCTTCCCTACCCTATACAAATTCACATGTTGGTATTCTAGTGCTTAACTATCTTCTCTTGATCTCTTTCACATGAGCATCTCATGTGCCTCCTTTTTATCTCTTGTGAGCTAGCATCCTATGTGTCTCCCCTTGTCACTTGGTACTCATATTTTTCTAAATTTGGTAACTTCATACACCCAAAAACTTAGGTGTCTATCCTCAGGCACTCAGAAAGCAATCATGCTTGACTCACTTGGATAGAGTTATGATTGTAAGTGTTATAAGAGTTCTCTTATGGGCCTAAAAGTACCTCACTTATCCACTTAACATAAAAAACAACACAAAATATATGGACATGATTGGCTTGCACCAAAATTTATTTTAGTCAACATATAACAACTAACTTGTGACTAGTAAATCAATGCTTGATGGTACAAGCACCATCCTAATTCTATAGGACTCATTTCAATTTCCATTAAAATGCCCAAGGAGCATTTCACCCATCAACATGTATATCTTGCATGTTATAGTCTCCAATATGTTTTGGATGAGATAAGGGCCTATCCACCTAATATGTAGCTTGCCCAGGTGCTTGAGGTACTTGGAGTCATAAAGTAAGACTAGTGTTCCTTTAGTAATTACCTTATGTTTAATATGCTTAGCATGTCAGAGATTTTAATGTGCCTTATTTATCTATTGGCTCCATCTCTCTTAGGCATGTATCTCATCAAAGTGTTCCAAGTTTCCTAGCCATACACACAAATATTACTGGTCATCTAGATGACCAATACACATAATACATAATAAGGCAACCATGAATTCCATTGGTAAAATAGTATCTATGCCAAAAACTAGCTAGAATGGTATAGACTTATTTAGGCACATATATGTAGTATTCTAGGCCCATAAAAATACTAATACATAGTCATCCAAATCATTGTGACCAATGTCACATATCTTTGTGAGGAATGTTACTAATATATTATTGAATGCCTCAGAGGTGTTATTCACTTAGGGATGATAAGGTTATATCTTATGGTGTGCCACCATGTATTCCATTATTAGGATGTACATGGTTTCATTGATGAAATGCATGCCATGTTCACTAATCAAACTAAGTAGGCACCCATAGTGACAAATGATGTTCTCCTAAATAAAACTTGTGGCTATGTTAATTGTGTAGTCTTTAGTTGGCACTACCTCAGTCCACTTGGTGAAATAGTTTATGGCTACCAGAATGTAGTGTGTGCCTATTTGCCTCATAGTGGAAGTAATTGGCAAAGCAAAGTTAATGGCCCATTTTTCAAATGGCTCTTGGGAAAGAATAATAATGAATAACGTCTCATCTTGGTGGTTTCATTTGGTAGATGTATCATGCCTTGGTGCACTCTTTTGCATCTTGGAACAAACTTAGAAACCATAAGCCTATTAGTATAGCCTTGTGCATCATATATTCTCCAACACATTATCCTCCTAAAATCCCTTCATAAACCTCCTATAATATGGATTCCCTTTCATTTTTAATACACATTAGCATAGGACTTTATCTCAGCTCAATTTGTATAATTCCCCACCAATGAGCTGAAAGGTGGTGGCATGAACTATAAGATACTTGTTTTCTTTGGTTTACATAGTCTAGGGCACAAACCTAGATATAAAAAACATGGTGTTATCTACCAAGTATTTTGGGATGTACTATAATCTATAGATTTTTACATTTATCATATCATCCTCAATAGGTGCTACCATGTCACCACAGTTTATGTGATACAATTGGTCTGGGCCCAAGTTCTATTTTATAGGCTTTACTACAACTGAGAACTAGAATTCTTGAAACAAAAATATCCATCTACAAATGCGTACATGGAGAATGGGATTATTTATAAGGTAATTAAGTTTATCATGATTAGTGAACAAGATGAATGGGGTTACCAACAAATATTATCTAAATTTCTACAAGGTGTAGACCATGACAAGCACCTCACACTTGATTATGGTATAGTTCCACTTTACCTAGGTTAGTTATCTACTTGAGAAAGAAATGGGATGATAAATTTTGCCTTTGCATAGTTGCACCTAAATGACACCAATTATATAGCTAGATGTGTCAATGTGGATGTGTAATGGAAATGTCCAATCAAGAAATTATAATATAGGCATGTTAGCTAATTTGAGCTTCAAATTTTCAAAGGCATCTTCTTGTACTATGCCCTAATATAATAGGACATCCTTGTATAAGAGATCTTCTAGCAGTGCTACAATATTTGTATATATCCTTATGAAATTTAGATAATATCCATAATGGCTAAGAAAATCATGAACATCTTTTTGTGTCAATGGGTTCTAAAGATATAGGATAATTATAATCTTCATGGGATAAACAAGTAAACCATATTTATAGATGATGTGTCCAAGAAAGGTGCCAAATGGTGTTGAAAAGATACACTTATTTAGGTCTAACTACATTTGCAAGTTCTTTCACATCTAAAACATGAGGTGTAAGTTGTCATATGGTACTTTATTATCTCATACATATTCCAATCATCTAAGTACACTTGGAGGAACCTATGAATGAATTCCTTAAAAGTGGTGATCAACACTATAGAGAACATGGATAGTATATTCTTGAGTCCAAAGGGCATCACATTGTATGTGAGATAACCCCATTCTATCACAAATGTAGTCTTAGGATAACTCTCCTCCTTAATATAGAATTGATGGTATCTTAAAAACCCATTAGTGAAAGTGTATATTTTGTAGCCTTCAATGACATCCAAGACTTTGCCAGTGAATGGAGTTATGAAAGAGTTAGTGATGCAAGTAGTGTTAAACAATATATAATCAATGAAAATATAAATGTGCCCATTCTTCTTGATGTTAATAACCATGGGGATCACCCATTTATATTCTTGGAAAGGGTATATGATGCATGTGACTAGCATACCATCAATATCTATTTTAACATTGGTGTAAAGATTGGGGTTCATTCTATAAGGCTGATTCTTTATAGGTCTTACACCATTGACAAGATTTATGATCATATTCTTAAGGGATGGGTGGGTTCCCTTCATATCTTGATAATTCCTATGGAACAAGTCTTGGAATTATCTCAAGAGATCAACAATTCAATCTAGCTCCACATCAGACCAATATGCACCTAGAGTAGTAATAGTTGGTTTCCCTCTGAGCTCATGTCTACCTTAGTAGTTTTGAGTGGTGTATGGTAGGTTTCATTATTTTACTGATGAAAATCCTCAACTTTCCTACTTCATTCATTTTTTTCTATGCAAAGATTAATAAGGTCTTCTTCATCAGGGGCATTATCCTCAACTTGGTGCACAATCTTTCTTTTCCTATCAGGTTTGTCCAATTGTATTCCTTCCAAATTTTATAATATTCATCACTAAAGATAGTATTGAGGGTTATTTATTACAGTAAGGTTAGGATCACCAAACCTTTTACACCAAATATATCTTTTATGTTCTCTTCCAATGTTGTAGTGTCCTCAAACACTGACCTTTGAACTACTTGTAGTGGTTCAATCAATTTTAGGTTTTATAAAGAAAAGGATAAGGTGTGAATAAAACACATCTTTAGTGTATCCTAGTTGGATATATCATCTTTAATTTCATTAAAAATTTACATTTCTCACACCCACATCTTCAAGGTTCTATAGAAGGCATGTACCCATAAGTTCCTTAGGGCATTCACACCATAGACAGTTAACGTTTCTTTACACAAGCAGACTTGTGCTATGGGTTAAAAGTTATCAGAGTATGTTGAGATGTCTAAGTCCTCATTAATATTCCTAAATATATTGAAGATTTTTTCTTTCACATATTTCTAAGTTGGCAATCTTGGCCTTTACACTACCCCCCAATGAGCAATAATGTACCTTAATTTATAAACTAGTGTGCCCATTTTATCTAATTCTTTATGGGTGCATGATTTGAGATTGTGTACATAATATTCCACTAGATTTCTTGATCAATAAAAACACTCTCTTTCCCTTCTTAGCATAAATGACCCATATTTTTGAGGTGTGATCAATCTAGACCCAACCTATCTTTACTAGTTTTGTTGCCTTTACTCACACTAAGTGGTACCTTCAATTAGTGTTCTTATATGATTCCTTGACCCATTGATCATAGGTAATATTGGTGGTGTCTGAGGCTAATTTCATATCTTCTCAGTAAAGTATTCCTTGATTATTGGGGTTGAGAGTCTTGATGCCTTAACTTTGATGTTGTATATGTGGTTGATCTCACCCTAAATATCCATATTTTATACATAGGGGGTCCATGATCACTTGAAATGGGGATAAATACCCTCTCATTTCCATTTTTAAAGTTCATTTAGTGCCTCTTTAAGTGCATGTCTATGTTGTGTGCATAACACCAAGGCCTTCCAAGAATCACTGCATCATCATCCTATTATACTAACTTGATCACCTTACAGGTAGTATAGAACTTAGTACACATGATATCCACAATGGCACACTTTATAATTCTAATTGGCTTCACTTGGGTCTTATTATCCATGAATAGGACATGGGGGGATATCCTTAAGGTTGGCCTACCCATCTTCTCCTATGTATTCTTGGTCAATATATTGACCTTGATTCCTATGTCCATAAGGACCTCATATATATACCATCCATCAATGGTGGCATTCATAAGGATTTATTGATTGTACTTTGCATTTTGTGTATGCTTAGCTTATCACACCTATTCCATGTGTGGTATACTGAGTTCAATTAACTTCTACCCTACATGCTCCAAGAGAAATTTCTTTAGTAGGGGAATTATTATTTTTATCTATATGAGGCATATGATATCTATCAATTCTTGTATCTCCACCTCCTATCTATCCTACTTACTTTGGGAGGGAATAGCTTATGCTTCTAGATCTCATCTTAGTTGGGTCTCTCCTAGTATGTTTTGAATTACACTCATGGCCTACTATAATACATATTTATTATCCATAGGGATTGGTTAAGGCACAATTTTGGGTTCAAGTCATGTTATGAATTTAGTTCAACTCTTTTCTCCATATTCTAATCATAACTATGGTATTAGTGAAACTAGTGAGTGAGTTATGAATTCACTTCAAGTAGTCACTTACACCTTGACTATCTATATGTAGGTAAATTGTACCTTTAGAGCTCACTTCTCTACTTTTAGATCATGCTTGATTATCCCTACACCCTTGTCTATGTCAGGCCTACCTTGGGTCAACTTCTTGTACAAGTCATGGTAATATTTTACCTTATGGACCCCTTGATAATACCCACACAATGGATGTGTAGGGTAGTCATGTTGATAGTGCTCTATCAAGACACACTTATTACATGAATAGGATGGGAACCTTCTACCACCATGTCCTCCACCTCACTCTCTAGTGCCTTTTTGCATCCTAAAACCCATATTATATTGGTCATATCCTTAATTTCCTTGGTTAGCTTGCCCTTAGACTACTGTAGTGGCCTACCTTGTGACCCTCTCCATGTTCTTATACATCTCATAAATCACATAATAATCAAATATTGTATGGGTGTAGGCATCACATAACTGACAATAAATAGTTATGTTAACCTATCTGGTGCATTACAATAATGGGTATGTGTTAACATCATGCACCTCTCTACAGACTTCATAGATTAGAAGTAATGTGTGCACATTCCTTTAGGGGTGGTTATTCTTATTATGGCCTTCCAATTCATACTTAGTGTACCATAACCTACTTCAAGCATCTTGTAATGAACTAGCATTAAGATTTTATATTTGGGAGGCCATGGATGTAATATACACCTCCATGAATGGGCTAATCCCAATATTAGTAATTTTGACTACCTTGGATATGAAGATAGTTTCAAGTGCTTTGTGAGGGTGTATAAAGGTCTTTATTAAAATCACTCATTTGAATGGCACTAGAATCCCTCTAATGAATCATTGTGCATACTAGTAGGGGTGAATGTCATAAATAATCTTATAAAGGATATTTTATAACCTTGCATCATATAGGTGCACTGTCTCTACGAGTCCTTGGGTAATCTCATTAAGTGTGTTGATGTTATACTATTCAAACTTTGGTATGTCAAATTCCTTTAGTAATGCCTCCTTCAAGGTGTCATAATATACCATAGCTTAGTTAGGGTCGAATTTCCTATACCAGGTATGGGCACGATCTAGTAAAGTGATCATGAACTGGGTTACCTTGCATTTTAATTGGGTTATACCCTAAGCATGCCATTATAGTTCACCATTTAGTATATGCTCTATGGTATTTTCCACACCATGGTATTATGGTAAGTGTGTGGCCATTTCATAGTATATTTATTATGGGGGGATAACTAGTATTTGGGAAACTTATCCCCCTTACATATATTTGGGTGGTAGTCCTCTAATGCTTCCAGCCACTAGGTTAGGTATTAGCCCCATTATTATTGATAACATTGATGATGTTTATGGTGTTGTACTACTAAATTGTGGTTTTGGACCACTTCTTATGATATATTTCCTAGTATACATATCTAACATTAGTTGAGTTGGTATGATTGTACTCATGTCCTATTTTGGTGAGCTATCACCCAATGGTCTAGAGGTATTATTGCTAAACTCCTTGTAAGTAATAACTTAATAAAAAAATTACACTCTAAGTATACAAAATTTCTAAAATATATATTGATAACAAGGTCAATTATCTCTCTTTTTATTTATTCAAGTAGGGGATCCAATTCATGATCTTGCACCATAGTTTCAAAGGAAGTAGGTGTATCCAATACATCTTTAGTCAACAAATTCTATAAGAACCTAGTAAATTATAAACCCATCAACTACTAAGCTCAATCCATCACTTATTTTTTTCTCTCCTTACACTAATATATTTCAAGTGATCCTTCCCCATGACCTTCTTACTTATTATGTGTTCTCTCAGCATTTCCAAGTTCTAAATATTCCATTAGTCTGCACCATCTCTTGTTATAAGACTATCTCCTGAGCTCTTAGGTGTCAATATACTCATCCCCTTCTATTGTAATTCACCTACACATCCCCTTCTCCCACTTTATGTTTTTTCATATAAAAAAAAAATTAGCCTTCCATCCTCAAAGTTTCAAATCCATAATCCACCATTAGCTTCTTGAGCTCTGTGTTAAAATTTTTCATAAATGTGCCTCTAGGTTCACACAAAAACTAATACTCTACTTCCTTAGGGCACAAGACTATTGAAACTATGAACTCAAGAAAAGAATTGTTTAGTGTTCCTTGCCACCAATTTTCTATTGATCTAGTCTAAGTGGCATCTGTGGTCTCAAGCCTCTCTAAGAATTATTTTATTTACTCATGGAATAGTTCATAACTCCATCTTCTATGGGTTGTATATGCAACCAACCACCATTATACATGCTTAGGTAATTCATATAAAAATACCTTGTACATAACATCATATAGGTTATTTTGGATCCACTTTCTTGGCTTTTAACCCCTAAAGATTAGATGCTTCAACACAAAGCTATCTTCCACCTATTTGAACTAGTGCTTAATGTTTTTGAGGGAAATTCAAATCATCATTTTGTTTAACCATTGAAATAATAAAATTCAATATGGGTCCCAATAATGGAACTAAAATACTATAGTAAATGGGTTTAAATATCAATTCAAGTGCTCATTTGATTGTCCAAGTTAGTTTTGGACTCAATAAAATTAGGCACAAACATGGTATATTTATTCTATGATTAACATTTAACACATGACTACACTGGCATCAATTCACATAAGGCATAGCCCTTATGCAATCTCTCGAATCACAATAGAGAAAGAACTAGGGCCTATGTTGGAATAATTGAGACATTGGACAAGATATTAATTATGGGACTTTATCATTTGAGAGAAGGCTTTTGGTATATTAATTACCGTAATCCTTTTCTAGGATAAGGTTGATTATCTATAGGCTTAAACCCATTTGGGTAACTAATTATAGTCATGGTAATGTAAGCCTTTTTTGTATGGTTCTATAGTCTTAAGGGTACTATTCATTGTTTCACTAAGATTAGTGGCATATATGCACTATGATGGGTCAAGGGAATTCATTACCTTGAATACTCACTCTAAGCTCACACATTTAACAAAACTAGTAACACTTGGCACATGGGATCTATATACTTAATCTATTTCTAAAAAATATATTGACATCATTGATTAACATAGGGATACCATTAATGTCATGAAATCAAAGCTTACAAACAACATTCTTAACATAAATAATTTCAATTTACAACATTAAGACAATTGTGCATTTCACTAGAAATTTAAATGATGCATAAATTAGATATAACACCATTTATAACAACCACCATTACCATTAATTAAAGTTACATAACATAGTTCATACATATATAAAACATAGCATATACTTCACTTAATCTACTTAACTATCCAAAGGCTCACAAGTGATATTGGACATATACAAATGGATACTTCATGGCATCGAGTGAGTCCTAAAACTAATGGAAACCATCATATGCAAAACCATTTCTTTAGATCTTCACTGTATTCAATTTTCCTCCTCCTTTTGCTCATTGGTTTGAGGTCATTTTATAGCAGATAGGAATATCTCTTGCCAAGGTGGAAAGCACAAGTGAAGTGCCTTGTTGGATCCTTTATTAATAATTTCACCAACACCATCACCTACACCCTTCACATTGTGGTCATCATGTCTTATCTAACTTGAAAGATGCCTTGGGAATCCTAAAAATCATTAGCCACCTATGAGCTAACATAAAGTAATCATTGATTCTTCTAACTAGTGCCAAGATTCCAAAATAACATTCATTAAAAATTATTGCCTCATGTTGACATGTATGACATAATGACATGGATCTTGTACTTAACAAAATAGGGGACCAATAGCAATAGATTTCAAGACAAACATGCCACACCATATTTCAACAAGCAACTTATATCTTGTTACATAAGTCCATTATATGCATACTTATTACTAAAATGTCTTCTATCAATATATTTTCATTTTGATAACATCATATAATTACTTGATTTAAATCTACCATATAACCATCAATAATCCTTCCACTTAACAAACAAAGTTTCACATGGCATAAACCAAATCATTAAATAATGTTTAACTAAGAGTTATTTAAACTCATTTAATTACCCTTTTAATTTTTATCTCATGGCATATACCATGAAAATTTTATGTGTGTGTGTGTATAACATACATTCATAACATATTATTATATTTTTGTTTAAAATATGGCCATATAGAATCATCTAAATTGATATTTATTATTAACACAAAATACCATATCCATATAACCATGAACTAAATAATAAATCTAGCCACCACTATTAATAGTTAGTACTCCATATTAACTGAAAACACTAAGTATTCACAAGTAACAAAGTTAATAAACCCTTTTTTAACTTAATTAAATTCATAAATAAATACTTTTTTCAACATTTCATGTACCTACAGTCCATAATTGGGGAGTAATTTATAATATACACTAATCCATTTCAAACACTCTATAAACAAAAATTGAAAAATTCATTCATTCAAACCATATTCAAGATGTATAGTTCAAAAGGTCATGCTTCAATAATAAAAAACTAGGTTAATAAACATATACCCAATCTAAGTTTCCTAATAGCCATAAAAATTGATCTATATAGAAGGTTTGAAGTAATTATGACTTAGTTGTTAATAAAAAAGCTATAGATCATTGGGAATCCTTTCATACTCAACATTGTAGATGGGTTGATCCCATCCCTAGGTTCATCTACAAAAGATCTTAATCTCAACATAACTTATTATATATATTTTTTAAAATAACATAAAACCCTATTTCAATCAATTGTAACCCATATAATATTTATGCACAGTCATTATCAGGGGGAACATTAAACTTAATCCTCATCATTTTATATAACCAAACCTTAACTAAAATTTCCTCATTAATTTATTGAAAACTAGTGCATAGACCTCTCCTACATAGTTAGATAAACAATTGTATATAAGCTTCAAAGTTCTTCTAAATTAATCAAAATTTGGTATGAATAACACTAATTCATATACCCTTAACTTTCATGGAAACCCTAATATGTTTTCAAGTTTAAGTCCACTTTTTAAACCATAATAAAAAATACATGATCATTTATAATTTTAGAAGATATTCTAAATTTCTCAATAACCCTAGTTATAAATCTAGGTTTCACACACACAATTATTTCCAATGAAGAGGATTTAGATATATGATCATCCCTAAGGATGGGTCATACCCATCCATAAGTCTGACCATATATATCATTTTTCTAAAATTTTCAAACAAAATTACCAAACCTTGAATAATATACCCATGGCAAATTTTCATGACAAGAACTATATGTTTTAATAACTGAAAACTAGAACAATAATTTATAACAGATCCTATCTTAGTTTCCATCAAGACAAAATTATTTATTGACTTCAATTTTATTCCTCCTAATTTCTCCTTCGTATTTCCATCATCCCTTCTCCATAATGCCTGGCTCTCATTTATCTCCATCCATTTCTAATTAGTTTTCCAAATTTTTGACATGATTTATTTCCTCAAAAATATCAACATTAGTTAACTAGTTAAAAAGTCCATAATTAAAAATCCATGAAAAATAAATAGTCTAACTATTTCCATAATGACTCAAAAATTATCATACCATATTTACAAAATAACCCTAATTCCCTTGAATATTCTAAATCACATAATGTTTTTAAACATTATAGACCCATTGATATCATTAACTTAAACAATAACAAATACCATGAAAAATAAAATGATTTGAAAGTATATTGAATTGATAATATAATCATTCCTTCAACCATGCTTTAATCTATGCCTTGCCTAAAGCCTTGAACCCTAACAAGAAATAAACTTTATGCCTCAACAAAACATTACACCTCATTTAGATTTCAAAACCATGCCTTTAAACATACCATTATACTATGCCATGATTATCATTCAAATCCTTTACAAAAATTATTAATGCCTAAGTTTAAAAAAACTTGGCATTAACACAAACAAGTTCCTTTTGATTATAATAATATATTCCACCAAATGAAGATATGCCCTAGGGTTTATTCTAATACCTAATAATAAGTAATATATTTTATAACAACACATTTATCAACCTATGTATAATTATGTTACATATTCCAAATCAATTATTACCAAACAAAAATGAAATCCATGTCAAGATAGTAGAATTAGACTTCACATCATAGCAAGACCAATCAAGGACATAAAAAAAACATGTTTTTACAACTATAAATACATAAACTAAATAAATTATTCATTTTACCTCAGCAAACATTTATCATAATTATTCAAGCCATATGGTACATAAATGCATACAATGCAATAAAATAAGCATATAGGAATCTCAATATCATAAATGCCAACACACTACCAGGTTAAATCAATATGAAAACATAATAATCAATCACATCCAAATGCTAAAAACACATTAGTAACCAAAAGCATGTTGAAAACAAAATTTACCAAATAGTAATTTATAAACAAATTCTATTTTATGTGGTGTTTGATGTGTTTCTTTTTTCTTTCTCTCCTTCAAAACATGTCTCCATCTACACCATCATATTCAATGATACCCCCTGTCGATCATATTCATGAGGATAGAATCCATCTTGCATCCACCTTAGTAAAAATGGATAGTCGTTAGACTATATCATGTAAAAATCATAATAAACTATTGTAACATAATATATTGCATAATCATGATTTAAAATTTACCATAACAGAATACAACCAACTAACTAATAGTTATCTATCATGATCATAAACAAAAAACACTGTCCATAATTAGCATATAACTAATTCCATTTTCTTAACACATAAAGTAAGCCCATTATTAACCATAGAATCAGTTGTAATAAGTCTAAAGGAAAATATATATGTAACATCCTTCTCCCCTAAAGCTGCTCATCATCTTGATGACACTTATTTCAATAATAGTTTAGAAATAAAATAGTGTTTAGTTTAAAATAAACATAATATCAATAAATATATAAGTAAACAAATGAGGAAATAGCTTAAGATTCCCAAGTATCACTATATTCATAATATTGGTCTCACTAAACCTTGAACTATGACACTTCTCTATTATGTAAACTAAGTTTGTGAGTGTCAATTATTTAGACTAGTTTTATTATGACCACCCTAAGATCCAAAACATGTAAAGCATTACAATCCAACACATGAGAAGGATCAACAACATACTTTTTAAGATAAGACACATGGAAAAAATTATACATGAGTGCTAAATATGGTGACAAAACAATCTTGTATGCTATAAGATTGACAACTTCTAAGACCTCGAAGGGTCCACATATCTAGGTGATAATTTGGCTGATTTTATGAATTTGATCAAGTTTTTATATTGTTTAACCCATATTAATACTTTGTTTCCAGCTAAAATTGCCTTGTTATTTTCATATCGACATAGTTTTTCTATCTATCATTGGATTCAAATAGCATTTACCTTATTAAATTAACATGCTTCTCCATTTCAAGAAACATATCCAGTCTAAAGGCTACCCTATCTTCCAACCTATCCCAACTAATTAGTGTTTTACATCTTTTATAAAAAGCCTTAGATGGAGCCATTTTCAATGTTGAATGGTATGATTTATTCTACAAAAACTCAACTAATATATGGTATTAATCCCACCTATACTACTAATCCATGCAATACATCCTTAAAATATCTTCTAACACCTAATTCACCCTCTCCATTTGTCCATCTTTTTTTAGATGGTACACTATATTGAAATTCAACTGAGTACCCAAAGCTAAATCGAGTGTCAACTAAAATATATAAATAATTTTAGGGTCCCTATCTGATATAATATTTTTTAGAAACTCATGCAACCTATACATTTATTTTATAAAAATATTTACAAGCATAGGTGCATCATCTAAAATGTTACCAGGAATAAATTGATCTACCTTGGTGAGTTTATCAAAAACCACCAAAATCATGTTTTTTTAGTTTTGAGACATTGATAACCCTTGGATAAAGTCCATATTAATTCTCTACCACTTCCATTTTGGTATAGTATTAGGGTATATTAACCTAGCATGATTCACATTCTCAACCTTAACTCACTGACATTCTAATCGTAGAGAAATAAAATCTACTGCCTCTTTCTTAATTACTTTCCAAAAATATAATGGACTTATCTCTTCTAAGAGCTTAGTCATACTTGGATGGCCTAAATAGGGAGTATTATGTAGTTTTTAAGCACTACACTCCTCAAATTCTCATTTTCCAAAACATAAATCCATTCTTTGTACCTCAATAAACCATCATCTTCAAACATGAATCCCTCATACTTAGGATACTAATCATTTTAAGCCAAACCTAAAATTCATCTCTTGGATATAATTTCACCAATTGATTGAAAAAATTACTGGTAGTAGCCAAAGATACTATATGTCTTTGATGATTAAGGGAATCTAAAACCCTATTTTCCTTGCCTTTTATGTAGTTAACATGAAAATAATAATTTGAAAAGAAGTCCAACCATCATATATGGCATGAATTTAGGTTAGGTTGGGTGAAGATATTTGAGTCACAAATTATTATTTTGATCTCAATTATTTTTCCCAATAGATAATGCCTCCAAACATGTAAGACATGAACAATTCTAGATAATTTTAGATCATGCAGGGCATAATTTACCTTATATGGTTTTAACTTTCTAGACTCATAAGCTATAACATAACCATCTTACATAAGAACTACTCCAAGTCCATCTCCTGAAACATTAGTTGTTATTGAGAATTGACCATTTAGATTAGGAAATCTTAGCATTGGTGTTGAGGTGAGTCTTCTTTTCAACTCCTAAAAATCTTCCTCACACTCTAGTGACCATATGGACATTTGTTTTTTCCACTAAAGAGAAGTAATCAGATTTTCTATCTTACAAAAGTTTGGAAAAAACTTTCTATAATATCTTTCCTAACCCATAAGACTCCTAACTTCATGGACATTTTTAGGTGCTAGCCATTTCATAATGGATTTAATCTTTGAAGGATCCATAAATATTCATTATATATAAATAATGTGCCTAAGGTATTGTGCCTTCTTATGAAATAAGGCACACTTTGATAGCTTTTTTAAAATCTTATGATTTTACAACCATTGCAAAACCAACTTCAAATACTCTAGGTGTTCCTCCTTATATTGAGAATAAATGAGGAAATTGTCTAAAATACTTACACAAAACAATTTCAATAATATTTAAACACATTATTCACAAGTTTCATAAATTCTATAGGTGCATTTGTTATCTAAAAAGGAATAAATATGAACTCATAATGCCCATATTGAGTTTTGAAGGTTATTTTTGGATTGTCTTCCTCACAAATTCTTAAATTATGATATCTTAATTGAAGATCAATCTTTGATAAAATTTATGCTCCACATATTTGATCAAAAATAACCTGAATGTGAGGTAAAGGATAATTTTTTTTATCATTTCCTTATTCAACATCTTGTAACTAGTACACAAATGAAGAGATACATATTTTTTCTTAATGAACACAACTGGTGCACCCCATGGTGATACACTTGGTTGAATCAACCCTTTAGAAAATAACTCTTGATGTTGAGCCTTCAAATTCAATATCTAAATTTTCATCATTCTATAGGGGGATTTAGACTATGGTTTAGACCCAATAATGATTTCAATTGATAGATCAAATTATATATTAGGAGGTAAACATGGTAACTCTTCAAGAAAAACATCTTGAAAATCCTACAGAAAACTAGAATCTTAAATATAAGTCTCTTTCAATTCATCCATATCATTTATTTTTACAATAAATGTTTGACACCCTTTCCTCTAATCTTTTTTCAACTAAATTTCAAAAATATACCTAATATTAATATCCCTATGTATTCTCTAGATTTGGGTTTGATTACCCAGATCATCTAGACATTCAACCCTTTTAAGTAGACAATCTACTTTGGCTTTATGTTGAGATAACCAATTTACTTCTAGGATCACATCATATGACCCCAAAGGAGTTTTAAATAGATCTAATACAATATTGAATTATGGTAGTTGTTTCTTAGATTCAAATAAACATTTTTTGACCTTAACCTTTGATTCATTCTCATATTGAATAGACCAAGCATTTGCCATAACACTAACTTTCCTAGATAACTTGTTAAGCATACTAGGATCAATAAAACATTAAAGAGCTCTAGTGTCAATCAAAATTAAAATTGGTTAACGAAATAAAGTACCTAAAATCTCAATAGAATCCTAAAAATCAACTTATTAATTGTCAATAGGTGTATGAATCTTCTACTATAAATATTCATGCTATGGAGTGAAACCCTTATTCTTACTATCTAATTTCCCTTGAGTGCATTCCCTAGAATAATGATCATATCCATAAATAAATAATCTTCCAAGTGGTCATTTCTTTTCAGATTGAATATTCCCTATGAAACCTCATTTTAAAACATTACCTAGTTTCATATTCCATGAATCACTACTAAACAAGGCATTCTGACTCTTGAACTAGTTTTTAGAGTTTCCACTCCTCTTTTGATTCTTCTTTTTGAAAGTCATTTTTAGACATATAATTTTTTTCTTGAATTTATCTCTTACCTAATCAAGTGACTACATCTTCTGGTCCTACTTAACTACATATTCTAAGACTTGATCCATAGTAGATGTCCCATGCACAACCACTTTGCACCCAATTTTGGTTTTTAATCCCATTATGAAGTTATTGATGTGAAACCTCTTGTCTTCATAATACTACAGAACATACTTTAGTAAATTAATGAATTGCTCCAAATAATCAATCATTGTAAGGTCTCCCTACTTTAGATTATATAAATTTGTTAACTTTTAATTGAAATAGAGTTAGGGAAACCATCATGATGAGAACAAAGTCACAATTCTCTCCCATTTGGTGGTGGTAGAGTATAGGTCCATCTCTAATTTCTTATTTACCCACCATGTAACTACTTCACCAGCTAACTGATAAGCTCCCCAAAATAATTTTGTAACTTCATATTAATTTAAAATCTTTAAATAATTTTCTATCTCAGTTATCCATGCTTCATCTCCATCTCTCAAAATGGTTCCATAAAACTTGGGTGGATTTACCTTTTTGATGTCTCATGTAATCTCAAGAGAAATACATGCTCTTACATCTTGAGGTACTTCCTCTTGCCTAGGTTTTTGAGGAACTTATTTCTCAATAGTATTTTCTTTGGGTTAATTCTAAATGTTCTACTCAACATGGTCATGAACTTCCTTTTCTAGGGTAGTTATACATTCCCTAGTCTCATTCATGGCTATGAGATTTTGATCAAGTTTGGAAGCTTGTTTAATGGAAAATTTATTTGGGTCAATTGAAAGGTTAGAATTATTAGGATTATATTACCCTCAACATCTAGCCTTCAATGTGACATTCTTATTTATGAATAAATAAGAATAAGAATACATTAGTGAACTCATTAATTCTAAGAGTTTGAACCTCAACTCTAATACCACAATGTAACAACCCCTTAGGGTCAACTAGAGTTAGGTTATTTTTTCTAACTCAACTTCAAAATTAATAAAACATTAAAGATTCATAACTAAATATATCATTAAAAAAACTAAATATTAACCATAAGGTTTAGGTGTGATTCATTTAGATAGTGATAAATAATATACATGTTGATTTGCTTTCATAATTATAACATATAAAGTACAATAATTACCCATGATAATAATTCAACCACTACTAATTAAGTAATTTAATAAGTACAAATAAGTTACAACCAACTATAGTTATATTAAAATTTTACATCAGATAGCACATCTATACAATAATATGCATTCAAATAATCAGATTATAATAATATAATGTTCCATAGAACATACAAATCTCAATGTACTCATTAAAATCTAAAAATGATCCTGAGTAAAACCTTTATTATCTAATTTATGTAAGGGGAAGGGGAGAGTATCATTTGAGTGCATTTTGACACCAACCACTAACCATTAATCCCCCTCAGAATCTTCCAACAAGGGAATGGCCCTCCCTTCATGGATGGGAGAATAGTGATAGTACAAAAATTGAGAAGGTCAACTAGAAACCCATGTGTTATAAGATAACTATCACATGCATCATATCATAAATAAATATTTTCTAACATGATATCATGTAATACATGCAAACTAAATCAAATAGGTGAAATTAAAATATTTAAACCATAAATATTACTCTGGATAAAGTTTTTAGATCTCTAGGATCAATCAATTTCATACACACTACTCAATCATATTTCATCAATTATGCCTATTAATGACACTAAATAAATTAGTGAAGATCATCTCACCTATTTATTTAGTGTCAATAATATCATATTAATATACAAACATATTTAATACTAAATAACTATATTCAATATATATATATATATATATATATATATATATATATATATACTTCCATACAAAATGCCACAATATGTATAAATAAAAGGGAATATTATACATAAAATCCATAATATGCATATTATAATTACACTGGAAATCATAAACATCATAGAAATATATTTCTAGATAAACATGCCACAACATGTTTTAACAATAAGCATATATCTTGGTACATAAGTCCATTATATGAATACTTATTACTAAAATGTCTTCTATCAATAAAGTTTCATTTTGATAAGAATATCATATAATTACTTTGTTTAAATCTACCTTATAACCATCAACAATCCTTCTAATTAGCAAATAAATTTTTATATGACATAAACCAAATCACTAAAAAATATTTAACTAAAATTTATTTAAACTCATTTAATTAACCTTTTAATTATTATCTCATTTTCAAATCATATAATAAAATACTTTCATCTATATAGACTTATGGTAATGAAAATTAAAACAACCTATTTCAAGATCCAACTACATGCACACACACATAGCATACAATCATAACATATTATAATATTTTTGTTCAAACCAAAACCATATAGAATCATCTAAATTGATATTTATTCTTAACACAAAATACCATCTCAATATAACCATTGAACTAGATAATAATTGTATGCATGACTATTAATAGTCAGTCCTACAACTTAACTGAAAATACTAAGTATTCCAAAGTAACAAAGCTAATGAACCCCTTCTTAACTTAGTCAAATAAATAAATAAATACTTAGTTCATGTTAGTGTAGGTTTTTATTTTTCCCTATTATTTAATTAGGGAAATTATATATTTGTGCATACATGGAGTTTTCCTACATTAGTGGGATAGGCTAGCTTATGTGGAGATGTGTGCCATAAATGTGTCATAGGTGTCATAAGAATGTCATAAGTGACTCCTTTGACCAGCTATTCTGGGTATGGGAGTTACTTTTCTATTCTTAGCACATTGTCACTGCCTTTCATGGAGGAGTTATAGTCTATTCTTGGGGTGCCTTGACCACCTTTTGTGGAGGAGTTACTTACGTGCTCTCCTATATGTATTCTTCACTTTGGCCATCTTATGTTAATGGAATATTGGATTTTCTCCAAATTGTCTATGCAATTGTCTCTTGTTTGATTTCATTTACTTTAGCATTTTGAGGTATTCACTTGCTTCATCCCGTGTAACCATGACTCATGCATCCTTGTTATTTGCACCTTGGCAAATCCTCCAATATGGTATCAGATCCACCCTGGTAACTAGTTGTCTATTCTTGATTCACTTTCTTAGTAGTTTTTTTGTTTAACTTGGTTTTATTTGAGAGTTTTGGTAGAGTTTATTGAAAACTCATGCAAATCCATACGAAAACCTATTAAAAAATTACTTCTATTGAGTTTCATTTAGATCTACTCTTTAGATATCTGCATTGAAATTTGCCGAGCCATATTGTATAGATTTGTTGTGGCATTGTGAACTCCAACAAGGCAATTTGTGAAAAAGTCAATGCTTGGTGTCACATTTTGACATAATGTGATGAGTTTTGCTACTCTTTTTTATTTTTTGATCTGCAAAATATAAAGGAGCGTTGGATTAATGTGTTGAAATAGAAATGCAGACTCAAGTTTGCTGCATATTTTCTCTAACTGGAACTATTGGGCATTAGACTCTGACAGAACTAAGATCTGCCAGCTGCACTTGGTGTTGGATTTGCTCATTTGAGTAACTTGGCATCTTTTTCCTACACTTGGCATCCACCTATTGCTGCATTTGATTTATATCTGCTATGTTGAAACTTGCTACTATGATCTTGGCATTGGAAATAGAATATAAGCTTGCAAAACCCTACATTCCATTTGTACATCTTGCTTGTGTGATTGCTTGCAGGAATTTCTACTAGAACTGCTATTTTTTTGAAAATGGTGCACTTTTTCCTTATTTGGCATCCCATGTGGGCCCTTAAATACTTGGAAATCCATTAGATTCTATCTTTTAATTTAATTTTTCAGTTAAAATTGACTTGTCCAAAAAAAATTAGTCAATTTGACTGAGTATTGAGTATTTTAGATATTTTTTAAGTTTTGATAATTTGGGGGTTTAAATTTAAACTTGTATCTTCGCCTATTAAAGACGAAGGGTGAGGTCCAGGTTGGCAGGAGGCCAATTCCCCCTCACAAAGACCTCATTTGGATTTATTGCTCTATTATGAGTCAAATGAGTGGTTGGAAGGCCACTTTCTCTCTCAAAATAGGCATTTTTAAAATGTTTTAGTGTTATTTTTTATAAAAACACTAGTTTACAGGAAATTAAATCTTTAATATATTGTAAACAATAGCTCAAATTTGGGTGCCATTTTTTTTTAAAGTGTTTGTATTTCAATTATTCATAGCATAAGATTTTTATTTGTTAAAAATGCACTAGATTATAAAGTGCCTAAAATTTGGGTCTCTCGGGAAACATTTTCGGCTGAGTCTGATGTCCTGTTTGCTTAAAGTCTTACACTAATTTCTCTAAGATACATTCTCAACTGAGCCTAATGTCTTTTTAGTGTGAACTTGCATATTTGGGGGGGGGGCTCAAAATTTTGGGGGGGTGTGATTGCTTTTCAACACTTGCAATCTTTACTTTCATTCTCCTTTCTGCATAATTTCACAACTTGCAATCAACACAACTTCACCTAAATTCAACTTAAAATGGATTATTTTCAACTTAAAATCCTAAAACCCTTCAAATATCATGAATGGAAGGTTAAAATGTCAATCATTCTTAGAATTAAAGGGTTGTAAAGGATCACCATGGGTACTAAAGTAGAACCCAACACTGATGCTGAAAAGGTCATGTGATACAACCGCAGTGATGAAGCCTATGGATTACTGAGCTTGTCCATGTCTCCAAAACATATCTTCCATTTAAAAACCTCCAAGACTCCAAAATACATATGGGACACCCTAGAAACCTTATCTGGGAAGTTTGATGAGATGAGAGGTCATGAGCTCAAAAATGAACTCATAAGTCTAAGTCCTAGAAACTTTAACACCCTATAGGACTTATTCACTAAGTTTAAGGCCCTTAGATTGCAATTGAAATAATGCAGGATAGAAAAGAAATATGATCAACTTATCCTTTCTATTCTCGCAAAGTTAGGTCCAAGCTATTCAGTCTTTGTCTCCAATTTCCATGCCATAAAAAGTGCCCTTGGTGCTACATGGAAAATGCCTTCTTTGGATTCCTTCATTGCCAACTTGAATAGGGACCAAGATAAGCTAATTCAAATGGAAATAATGAAGTCTACTCAACCCCAAGTTTTGATAGCTGGAAATGGTAAGGATAAGACTTCAACAAAGAAGAAGAAGAAAAAAAACAAGGACCAAGAAAAGAAGAAAGAAAATAACAATCCTACCATAAACAACACTGAGTCTTCCTCCTCCAATGCTAAACCTAAGAAGGAGAAGGTTAAGTGTGCCTATTATAAGAAGACAGGGCATGATGAACACAAATTCATGAAAAAACAAATAGATCACCTAACTCATCTTCTAGAGAAGCACAACATAGGTGTTCCTGAGTCCATCAAGCAGAATTCATCTACCCAAGATTCTACCAAGGCAAAATGTAAGGGTAAGGAGAAATAAAAGGGTAAGGCCCTTGTAGCAACTACAGATTTTACATCATTATGGGTCATTAATTTGGGTGCTTCTCACCACATGGGCTCTTCACTAGTTGAGTTTTCATCTTTAGAGCCTTGTAGAATGACTTTAATTAGTTTGGGTGATGACACATCAGTTTTTGTTTTAGGGAGAGGGTCATTTGAAATGAAAGGAGGAAAATTCAATAATGTTCTAAGTGTTCCTTCTCTTTCAACTAATATCCTATCATTATACCAAATCACTCACATTGGTTAGGGCATGAGAGTTGAGTTTTAACCAGATTCAGTGGCTGTCAGGGAGTTGCATAGTGATACTACAGTGGCAGTGTGTAGGGCAGATCACCAAGTAAGGTTATACACCTTCTCACATTGTGCACCTAATTCTTCTCCAATAACATTGCTGACTCATTCATATGGAGTTAACAAATTATGGTATGAGTGGTTTGGCCACCTTAACTACCACTACCTTGAACAACTTTGCAAAAATGACATGGTCATTGGCTTGCCTCGTGTCTAATTCTCAAAAGGACTTTGTGAGGGGTGCTACCTTGGGAAGCATCCTGAAGCAAAATTTGACAAAGTCAAAGCTTGGAGGGCTTACAACATTTGGAGTTAGTCCATAGTGATGTATCAGGACCCTTTCCCAAACCATCTTTCATAAGGGCCAAGTACATCCTCACTTTCATTGATGATTTCTCTAGGTACACTTGGATATATTTTCTCAAACAAAAGTCTGAAGTGTTTGAAAATTTTCTAAACTTCAAGGCTCTTGTTGAGAAATAGAGAGAGAAATCCATCAAGGTTTTTTGAATTGATAATGGAGGGGAGTATGTCAGTAATAGGTTTGATCAATTTTACACCACAGAGGGGATTGATGTTTAGCACATAGTCACTTACAGTCCTTCATAGAATGGGGTTTCAAAATGCAAAAATAGGTTCTTAAAAGAGATGGGTAGCTATATGATTCACTCCAAATCCTTAGCACCACAATATTGGGCTGAAGCCATCAATTGTGCTTGCTACATTCAAAACAAGGTTCCTCATAAAGCTTTGAAAGGGATAACACCCTTTAACACTTGGCATAAAAGGAAACCTGATGTTGAGCACCTTAGGGTTTTTAGATCCCTAGTCATGGCCCACATACTGAAGAAGAAATGCAAAGCTATGGAACATCATTCCAAGCCTTACATCTTTATAGGATATTCAGATGGTATTAAGGGGTATCAACTTCTAGATCTGACCACTCATGAGTTGTTCATTGAGAGAAGTGTCCACTTTTAGGAGAGTCCTAGAGACTCAACACTTGGCACTTCTTCTCCCTCATCATATCTACTTCTTTATGATGATTCCTCATCAGATTTAGATCAGCCATAGTAGGTTCTTGAGCCAGACACATCTTCTTCTTTTTTGAGTTTAAACAGTGAGGACAATGATGTAGAGTCATCCACCTCTATTAAATTAGAGGATGAGGAGTTAGCACCTAACTCACCCACTTTTGGGCCACTTTGGGCTAGACAGACACTTGAGAGTGTTGGCACGTGGGCAAGAGATCTCACAGATGACAGGCATACTAGGGGGATTTTTAGAGAGATCCACATGCCTTCTTTGCTTTAGTTTCAGATCCACAAACTTTTCAAGAGGCATTGGGGGTACTTGAGTGGGATAGTGCTATGGAGAAAGAATATTCTTCCTTAATCAAAAATCACACTTGGGATTTGACTTCACTTCCTAAGGGAAGGAATATGGTTTGATGTAGGTGGATATATCAGACCAAGTTTGCAGTAGATGGGTCAGTTGATAAGTACAAGGTGTGATTGGTTGCCAAGGGTTTCTCATAGGTGGTAGGCATTGACTACTAAAAGACCTTTGCACCCATTGCAAAGATGACTTTTATCTGACTCACCTTAGCTATTGCCATAACACATGGTTGGGATGTATACCAGATGGATGTGAAGAGTGCCGCTCTTCATGGAGACCTAGAGGAGGAGATCTACATGGAGCAGCCACCAAGATTTGTTCAGGACTCTTCCTTAGTATGTAAACTTATGAAATATATCTATGGCCTCAAACATGCCCCTTAGGCATGGTACACCAAGATGGATTCCTTCTTTCTCATAGTGGGTTTCACTAGGTGCCATTCTGATCCTAATGTCTACTTTTTGTGGTAGAATGACTCGCTCTTGATTCTGGTTCTTTATGTTGATGACCTTTTGATCTTTGGGAGTTCTTCATCAGCTATTGGAGTGGTGAAGGCATCTCTCTAGGATAGATTTGACATGAAAGACTTGGTTTTGTTGTACTACTTCCTTGGCATCAAAATATCATAGTCAGATTCAAGGATTTCTCTTGCATAGCCTAAGTATGCTCATGACTTATTGGCTCATTTTCACATGGCTAATTACAAGTCATCTCTGACTCCCTTTCTATTAGGATTTAAGCTTGAGGCTGATTATTCTTCACCATTGGTTGATGCCACTCAGTATCGACAACTTGTTGGCAGTCTCATCTACTTGACTCACACTAGGCCTGACATATCATATATAGTGGGACTTATCTCTAGATTTATGTAGGAACCTCATGAGCTGCATTAGAAAGTAGCTAATAGGATCTTCCATTACATGCAGGGTTCACATAGATACAGGATTCATTACAAATTTGGCATAGTGGTTGACTTGGTTGGATATATAGATTCAGACTAGGCTGGTGATTCACAGACTCGCAAGTCCACTTTTGGTTACAATTTCTCTCTAGGTTTTGGTCCTATCAATTGGTCTAGAAAGAAGCAAAATGCTATTTCTATATCATTCACAGAGGTAGAGTACAGGGGAGCTGTTAATGTAGCTATTAAGGCTATTTAGCTTCAAGGGATTCTTTTTGAGTTTGGCATTCTTATTAGGTAGCCCACCATCATTTATTGTGACAACCAGAGTACCATTCAGATTTGTAGGAATCTGGTTCAGCACCAGTAGACCAAGCACATAGAGATTCACATGCATTTCATTCTGGAGCTTATTCATAGTTAGGTCATTGACATAATCTTTTACCAGTCTTCAGAGTAGGTTGTAGACATCTTCACCAAACCTTTCACTGAGAGCAAGTTCATTCATCTATGAGATCTTCTTGGGGTGCGATCTACATCTACAGTAGCATCATCTTCAAGGGGGGGCCTTCTAGCCTCTTCATTTCTTTTATGTATCTCTTTTGGGGGGAGTTTTTTCCTATGGGTTTTCTCCTTTTCTCTATCTTATGGGAGATTGCATTTGTACATGGGTACCTTATCAGGCCTAGTTACTGAGACCCATTTTATATTTTGACACTGACCACCTAAGCTGTGCTTATGGGGGGGTGTTAATGTAGGTTTTTATTTTTCCCTATTATTTAATTAGGGAAATTATATATTTGTGCATATATGGAGTTTTCCTACATTCGTGGGATAGGATGGCTTAATGTGGAGATGTGTGTCATAGATGTGTCATAGGTGTCATAAGAATGTCATAAGTAACTCCTTTGACCAACTATTATGGGTATGGGAGTTACTTCTCCATTCTTAGCACACTGTCACCACCTTTCATGGAGGAGTTACAATCTATTCTTGGGGTGCCTTGACCACCTTTTGTAGAGGAGTTACTTACGTGTACTCCTATATGTAATATTCACTTTGGCCATCTTATGTTAATAGAATATTGAATTTTCTCCAAATTGTCTATGTAATTGTCTCTTTTATGATTTCATTTACTTTAGCATTTTGTGGTATTCACTTGCTTCATCCCGTGTAACCATGACTCGTGCATCCTCATTATTCAAACCTTGGTGAATCCTCTGATAGTTCAATCTTTCATGCACTTATAGTATATAACTTGGGAGTAATTTATAATATGCACTGATCCATTTCACACACTCCATAAAAAAATTGAAAACTTCATTCATTCAAACCATAAACTAGATGCATAGTTCAAATACTCATTCATTGATAATAAAAAACCAAGTTAATAAACACATACCTAATCTAAGTCTCCTAATTTCCATAAAAATGGATTTATATAAAAGGTTTAGAGTTATTAGGGCTCGATCATTAATCAAAAAGCAATAGACCCTTGGGAATCCTTCCATTCTCAACCTTGTGGATGGGTTGAGCCCATCCCCAATGTTTTCTATGAAAGACCCTACTCTCAACATTAATTATTATATATATTTTTCAAAATAAAATCAAACCCTAGTTCAGTCAATGGTAACCCATATGATATTTATGCACAAGTATTAATAGGGGGGAAAATAAATTTAATCCTCCTCATCATTTTATATAACCAAACCTTAACTAAATATTCCTCATTAATTTATTGGAATCTAGTACATCAACCTCTCCTACAAAACTAGATAAATAACTATATATAAGCTTTGATGTTCTTATTAATTTAACAAAATTTTCTATGAATAACAAGCATTCATAGACCCTTAACTTCCCTCTAAACCCTAGTATATTTATAGTTTTAATTCTACTTTTTTAACCATAAACAAGAATACACACAGTCATTTATAATTTTTGAAGATATTATAAATCTCTCAAAAACCCTAGTTATAAATATAGGATTCACACACACACAACCATTTTCAAAGAAGAGGATTTGGATATATGCTTGACCCTCTACATAGTTCATACTCATCCATAGGGTTGACCACATATATCATTTTAAAAAAATGAAACAATAGTCCCAAACCTTGAATAATATACCCATGAAAAATTTTCATGGCAAGGACTATTCATTTTAAGAATTAAAAACTAGAACAATAATTATAAAATACCCTACCTCAGTTTCCATCCAAGCCAAAATTATTTCTTGCTTTCAATTTTATTCCTCTTGATCTCTCCTTATTCTATGTCTTTCCACTATCCAGTCTCCATAATTCTTGGCTCCCATTTATCTCCCTCCATTTTCAATTAGTTCACTAAATTTATAACATAATTTATTTCCTCAAAAATCTCAACATTAGTTAACTAGCCAAAAACTCCATAATTACCAATCCATGCAAAATAAATAGTCTAAGTGTTTCCATAATGACTCAAAAAGTATCAAATAATATTCATAAAATAACCCTAATTCCCCTAAATATTAAAAATTGCATAATGATTTTAAACATTATAAACCTAGTGATATCATTAACTTAAACCACAAAAATTACCATGCAAAATGAAATGATTCAAAAGTGTATTGACTTTATAAGATAATAATGCCTTTAGATAGGATTTAATTTATGAATTTATTAAATCCTTTATCCATAAACAAGCAATAAAATTTATTCCTCAAAAAAACATTACACCTCATTTAGATTTTAAAACCATACCTTCGAACTTACCATTATACTATGTCATGATTAATATTTAAAGCCCTTACAAATGTTATTAATGTATAAGGTTAATAACCTTTTCATTAACATAAACAGGTTCCTTTTGATTATGACAATAGATTCCTTTTAAGTGAATATATATCTTTGGTTTTATTCAAATACCCAATAATAATTAATATGCTTTATAACAACACATTTATCAACCTGCATATAATATTATTACATAGTCCAAAATGATTATTATTAGACAAAAATGAAATCCATGTCAAGATATAAGAATTATATTTCATGTCATATTAAGACCAATCAAGGACTTTGAAAACACATTTTTTGACAACCAATTTAACCTTTTAGGGTTTTTATTATGCAAATCATAAATTATATTAAAAGGTTGAAATGTCTAAATCAATTAAATAATATGTAATAGTTAACCACTGATTTATTATATATTTTGACTTATTTTTACTTTATAAAAATAGTAATAAATATAATAAAATAGAGACTCATCTACAAAGTGATTATTGTGGAAGACATGGGTATTAAAAATTGGGTTCTAGACAAGTTTTAGTGTCATCAATAGGGTACCAGGGTATGATTCTTCACTAAAAAACATTACCCCACTTGGATAGTAGCATCATACTTCTTTAGTGTCCTCAAAATGGTGTTAATGTCCCCTTTTTATTATTATTCCTATTTTTTAGGAGCACCTATACTTGTGTTTTTGGGTTCTATTCTTGTATGCACAAAATTTTTAATTATGTATTATGCCTAGAAAATTTAATTTAGTGTGTAAAACCTAATCCTCTTTAAAATTATGGCATGATATTATAATGTGTGTTCATTAGTATGATAGTATGTACATCTTCAACACCCCAATTTTAAGAGAGTTACCTACATACCAATACTCTAAGGAAGGATCAAAACTAATGTAGTTCTCCCACCTAGTACTTGGTGCAAGTGTAAGGGATGTTAGAATGAGAGTGATCTTGAATGCCTTCAGTGTTCTTGAGATTGATAATATTTGAAATATAGGATTAGGTATGTTGTATATGTTATTATGTAGAAGTGGGGTATAATAGGGATAAAATACCTTAATTTTTATCAACTTATTTCTTATTTGGATAGTATTTGGCATTTATTTTTGATCTAGTGTAAAGAGGTCAAATGGTATTTTATTTATAGAGATTTGTAGCTTATGTAGATAATAAAATGCAATTATGATAAATTTAGGAGGGGAACATATTTTAAAATATATCCATTTAGGATATTTAGGATAAGGCATGCTAGCATCAAGTTGGGAACACTAGTTCTATATGTCTCTCGTATCCTTAATCTAGCACTAGTGTCAAACTAGTAGACTACCAGGCACATTGGATTGGGATATAGGAAATATATTTTGGGACTATGTTTGAGTTGATGAAATATTTATGTGGTATGTTAAATTATCAGAAAACTATGATAAATGATCTAGGATAGGCCTAGGGCTAAGATAGGAATAGGTTGTCTCAAGCAATACTCTTAGAATCCAAATACCACTTTTAGGTGATTACATTTCCCCCCTCCCTTTATGTTATAAATGCAACAAATTGAAATGAATAGTATAAAGGAAAACAAAGCATACCTAAACTTAACTGAGAAGTTAATCTTATGTAGTTGAGTCTAAGTATGTGAATCTCAGTCTGTGTATGTGAACATCATCCAAATCAATGATCTATAATGAAAAATAAAAAAATTAGTCCTTGAGAGATTATCAAAATAAAAAGACTATGAAAAATTAAGTAACTGAGTAAAGATGAGTAAAGAGATAGGAAAGAGGAAAGGAATAAATACACCACATTAGGTATGTGAGATAATACATGAACATGGTGACAACCTATGTGTATGAGTGCACATAGTGATCAATCCTTTGAATAAATTAGACTAAAATAATATCTTTCTTAATCCTCATGTGTGGGATGCTCAATAACTTAATTTGGTTTTGAATTCATCATTTTTGACCCCTCAGTTGATCATGATCAATGAAAAACTTGAATATGATTGTAAGTGTGTCTAATCCTCTCATGTGGGTGGATTAAGAACTCAAGTAGGCTATGACTCCATAATTTCCAACCCATGTAAAGTAGATGCATCTAAAACTAAACTATGAAAAGTGTTGAAAGTATATATTTGGATATATCTAAATATGTATGTCAGTTTTGTAGCAACTTGAGTATATTAGGTAGCTTTAGGCCACATGAGAATGCCAACCAGTGGGTATGGAATAAATCATGAAACTAGTGACAAAATGTAATGTGATATAAAGTGTATATAATGTAGATAATTACATGTAGTTTTCCATTCCATGTGATCAACCTATGTATAATTTAGCATATGGAAATTATATGGCACATGTATGCCACTAATATGATATCTAAGTATATTGATTTTGAACTGAGTATGTAATAATTATATTTATGTGTTTGAACTAATTGTGGGAGTGATCATGTCATGCACTATGCCCCCAGATTTGGGAAATTGGTATGAATTTGAGATGAAAATAGTGTATCTAAGCAAAATCTAAACATAATTATCAAACTTATGACTATACATGTGTAAATTTGTATTATACCTAATGTAATGTTCTAGATAATATAGGCTACCCTAAATCTAGGGATATTTCAAAATAACACCATTTAGTGGTCATTAGTGACTATGGTGCTAGTGTCTTGATTTGGATGCTAATTTTTATCTTGTCTAAAATCTGAGTGATTTGAACTACTTTTTGAGTCCCTATTTTTTCATGTGTCTAATTTTTGAAACCGAGTCTGTGCAATGAAAATAATATGTGAATAATAATGTAGGAGCTTGATATTTGTGACAAAATCCTATGAATTTTCCATCTTTTGAGGGTGTTTTTTAAGTTATTTAAGAATTATCCTCAAAATTATCTCTACAAAATGTTTTGGTCAAATCATATATATGATAACTATGTGATATTCTAATACAATGTGTAAAGATAACATCATAATGTAAAATAATTTGAGCATAAGTAGGTAATGTAAGATGTATATTTTAATCTAGCATTACATAAGGGTGTCAAGATAGATTTAATCGATGTGTATAACATTAAATATAAGTAGCTACCTAGGTGACATGGCATGATATCCATCATGAGACCCAAGTAGGAAGGGTATATGAATGAGGTCCCTCATGGCATCAAAAATTAGTGTGTGTAACAAGCAAATACAAGTGTCATGGTGAAGATGCATACAAGAAATCATACATATAAAACATATGAGACATGAAAAAGTAGCCCAAGGATATATAATACAAGGGACATGGGCACCTCTCACTAAATCTGAGAATGAATACATGCAAGGACATGTTCAAATGTCCACATATGCAAGCAACAAGAAATTTGGATTTGATCCACATAGAAGAACATGTTCAAATATCTTCATATACAAGAAAGAAAACACACACAAGGGACATGGGCACATGTCCAAGGCATAAAAATATAGAAGTGTCATAGAGCCAAAGAACAATGTCATATCCAAACTCCCTCAAAATGGAAGAAATATAGGAAACACAATCATGTTTAAACTAGGAAAGATAGAAACGAAAGTCTGTATAACTACGTAGTAAAAATATATGTAAATGCTATGATGTACGTATACTAAGTATAACTAGTGATAGTCACCATAAATCTAAGTAATGAGTAGCAATGATCAATATTAATATATATCAATGCGTGAATTGGAATATATAGTATGTAAAGATATGACCTGGTAGTAAGAACTATGTAGGAGATGCCCTCAAGTTGGTAGATGTATTAAATGAATAAACTTAGATCAATGTAAATGACCATAGTGGGTGGGTGATAGAAAGTATGGATTAGTGTAATGTATCAGAGTCTTATATGTAATCTTTAAGTGCTCAATAAGAACAAGTGAATCATATGTGTATGGTAAAACAAACTATACTAATATAGCTATTATATGTAATATCTAGAAAGTGTAGGAAACGTCAACATAACAATGCATAAAATATATAGATTGTGTATTTTTTAACTAATATTTTAATTTTTTTATATTTTGACATGTTATGTTGTTTTTGTATTTTCTTAAATATAATCTATGTACAAGTAAATGAAATTAATCTATGTACAAGGAGTGAGAGAGAGAGAAGTATGTACAAGAGGAGGTACTATACTAACCAATGAGTCTCTTGGGAGATTCAATATCATCATTACCTATGTCAAATAAAGGAACTATGATCATATGTGTAATGTGAAAGGGAAAATATGATCCCATAATCTATTGTGTAGAGTAATCTATGTTTGAATCACCTATGTAGTGATGTTATTAAGTTGTGGCACTGATATTTATACCCTATAAACTATAGGGGTCTTAAGAACCCATCTGGTAAAATAAGAAGTTATCTTTTGATGTAGGTGACCTATATTTATAACCATTAGAACCCAATAAAATTTATCTTGACATAGATTGAGTAAAGGAAGGTCCCTAGAATCTATGACATATCTATGATGTAGGGGTCTCTCTAATAATGGTTTCTATAGGAGATTATGCATATGTGTTGATATCATAGGAGTAGAACTCACCTGCACTAGTGTCTCTATTTAATTATGTGTGTATGATTAGGATCTATAATCTTATATGTAACTAATAACCATGCAATATTTTGTAATGGTGTTCAAACTATAACTAGTGTTTGTACAAGAAGTGTGAATGGAAATTGTGTTGGAACTACTTATGGAATGGGTAGAGGATACTCATATTGGATTCCCTCTACTTTAACCACATTATTAGAATGTATATACTTTATGCATCATTTTTCTATATATGGTATGTTTTAAATATGATATAACCATAGCCTACACAATAATATATTGAATACACCTACACTAGGTATGACTAAGAACTAAGTGGCTATGTGTGTTGGTCTAACCTATAGTGGAAGCACAATATCACTAATGGAGCTCTTAAAATTTAAACTAAAACTACTAATTAATGTATATATGGGTAATATATCTCACTCTATGTATCCCAAGTGTTGTAAGAGTTTCATAGTGACCATGCATATTCTTGACCCATTATCAACCATAAAACTCTGAATAGGATGGTGGTTTATTTATTCCCATATGAAGAGTGCATGTAAATCTATGTCATCATCCACAATCTCCTATTTATAAAATTTGATAAGTGGTTTATGTATAACTATAATATGATATCATCCAATAATGTTAAGTAATGGTTGTCCCTCCTCTGTAACTATGTGATATGAATCTGGCGGTATGCCTACTATGTAATATGAACACCAGATGTGCCCCCTATGTCATACATTATATGTTTTAGGAAAGGATATAAAAATATATTTATTACCTTTTCCTCTATTTTTTGTTATTTTGGTTCCTCTCTATGTGTGCCCACATCAATAATATTAGCCTTAATTAGATATTGTATCTTTTACTTTACCTAATGCATATGTTTATCATGTGTCCAATGCCTTATGATACTCAAAAAATGCATTTAAATCATAATTATTTGGAAGAGGCCATGTCATATTAACCTATTTAATGTTAAGGATAGATATTAAATTACATTATAAGATATTTTATATAACATGTGTTGGTGACTCTGTAATATTAGTGAAGACTATGCATTGAGGACCAGACAAAACCAATCTAGGAGATGGATCAAAATCTGAATTAAATATGGATTTTTTTATCACTTTTATTCTCTATGTCCCTTACCTTAGATGGATGTTTTATTTAAATATTAATAATTTATTCTAATCCATTTTTGTTGTTGAGTTTTCTCATTGATAAGAGCCTAATCTCTCTTTCCTGACTATGTGGCACAAAATGGTAAATGTAGGAAACTTCTTGAAAATGATACCTTCATGAAAAATATGGTGAGATAATTTGTTTAAATATGTCCTCAATATTTCTATCTACAATGGGGATAGTTAATTTAGCTAATATTTTCTTGTATTATAAGACATAATCTATGACAGGCTCATTCAACTTTTGATTTAATTGTGACACTTATGAATATGATATCTTATCACTAATATTAATAGATAAGTGTGTTATAAAAATGTTAGATAAATTATTTAATGATGTGATAGATTGATTTGGTAAATCATAGAACCATTTTAGGGCATAATCCTTGAGATTGCATGGAAATAACTTCATAATAAGCCAATCATTGGACACATAGTCCAAGTATGTGACATGAAAAGCTCTAAGATGATGCTTTGGGTCACCATTTTCATCATTTAATGTAATCTTCAGTGCCAAAAAACTAGATGGTAAAGGTGTTACTTCTATTTGATGTGCTAAAGGTGTATGTTTAGAATACAAGGCATGATATGACCTAGTGGCTCCTTTATCGAGATATAACACCTTAGACTATAGAATATGAATCTCATGCATAATGGATTATACATCTAGAGTGGAGTAACTAGCCACAAGTGGTGTAGCTTTCACTGATGGTTGTTAAATTATAATCTTATGTTGTGCTAGCTAATTTGGTTTAATTAGACCCAATGAAGGTGTAACAACATTATTAACTAGGAGAGTTGAAGATTGACCATTTTTTTTGGAGTTCCACCTAAATAATATTTATGAAATCACCTTGTATATAAGTATGCTTGGAGATAAAATCTTGTAATTATTTCTTATTAGTTTGATTACATCTATTTTTAAATTATGACATTGTACTTCAGAAAGTAGGAAAATAAGTTTCATATATTTTGAACCTTTTTAATAATATTAAGCTAAAAATTTTGAAAAAATTAAATATGGAAATAAATTTGATATTTTTGAAGTAAAATCTAAGTATATATGAAAAAGGATACAACCCCTAAATGTGCCTAGGGTTATGGTTTTTTTAATTTAGGGTTTCCTTACAATAATTTAAATTATATGTAAATAAATTAAAACCCTAATATGAAATTGATTTAACTATCTAGGTTATCTAAAAAATTATAAAATCAAAAATATGCAGCCTTGATTTATTTCACAAAAATTTAGATTAATGTAAACTTGGGTTTAAATCAATATTTGAAGTAAGTCAGGCTCACAAAATGATTTAAGATTTTAGGGTTTTGATTATGCAAATATTAAGTTAGATTAAAAGGCTAAGATGTCTAAATTAGTTAAATAATATGCAATAATTCACCACTAATTTTCTATAAATTTTGATTTATTTTTCATTTCTAAAAATATTAATAAATATAATAAAATAAAGACTTGTATAGAAAATTATTATCATGGAAGATATGGGTTTTGAAAACTAGGTTCTGGATAGGTCTGAGTGTCATCAATAAGGTCATGGGATCTAATTCTTCACAGGACAATAGCATCTCACCTAGATAATAACACATTTCTACTCTAGTGTCCTCAAAATGGTTATAGTGTCCCCTTTTTAGGATGGCTTCTATTTTTTGATATCACCTATGCTTGTGTTTATAGATTCTATTCCTATGTGCATAAAATACAAAACTTTGTATTATGCCTAGAAAATTTGATTTAGTGTGCAAAACCTAATCCTCCTTAAAAGTATGGCAATATTTGAAAATGTGTGTTCATTATTAGGATAAGCTAGACATATTCAAAACCCATTTGTGAAGAGAGTTTCCTATATACCAATACTCTGTGAATGAATCAAGCCCGATGTAGTTTTCCCACCTTGTGCTTGGTGAAAGTGCAAGTGAATGCTAGAATGAGAGTGGTCTTGAATTCCTTGAGTGTGATTGAGATTGATAATATTTGAAATATGGACTAAGGGATGATATAGATGTTAGTATACATAAGTAAGGTAAAATAGGTATCAAATAACTTAGTTTTTCTCAACTTGTTTCTTATTTGGATAGGCTTTTGCATCTATTTTCCATCTAATGTAAATAGGTCAAATAGTCTTGTATTTATAGAGACCCATAGCTTATGTGGATAATAAAATGTACTTAGGCTAACCTTATGAGAGAAACACATTTGATAATATATCTTTTTGGGATATTTAGGGTAAGGGACAATTATACCATGTTGGGGACATGTGGCACTAGTGTCTAGCTAGCATACTACTAGGCACACTGGGTTGGGATCTGGGAATGTTGTTTTGGGATTGTGTTTGAGCTGACAAAAGATGTTTGTAGTTTATAAAATAGATATAAAAGTGTGATAAAGTCTTTAGGATAGGCATAGGGCTAAGTCAGAATTAGTATATCTCAATAAACACTCTTATCATCCAAATACCACTTTTAGATGATTAAAATAACTATAAATACATGAAGTAAACTAATTATTCATTTTACCTCAACAAAAATCTACCATACTTATTCAGTCCATATGGTACATAAATATAGACAATGTAGTATGATAAGCATATAGGAATCTCAATCTCATAAATTTAAAGACACTACTAGGTTACATCAATATGAACAAACAATAATCAATCACATTCAAATGTGGAAAATACATTAGAAACCAAAATGTGTTGTAAGTAAAATTAACCAACTAGTAAATTGCAAAAAAAATCTATTATATGTTTTGTGCTAGGTTTCACATTTCTTTCTATACTTCCCCACATTTTTTCATCTACACCATCCTCTTTGATTATACCATCCATTGATCATAGTTAGGAGTGTGGAATCCATCCTACATCTACCTCAATGCAAATGAACAATGGTTAGACCATATCATGAAAAAACCATAATAAAATGTTGTAACAAAATATATTACATAATCATGATTTAAAATATACCATAATAGAATATAAATAGATAAATAATAGTAAATATCATGATCATATTCAAAAAACACTTTCCAAAATTATCATAGAACTAATTCTAGTTACTTAACACATCAATCAATTCCATTATTAATCACATAATCAGTAGTGATGAGTCTAGAGGAAAATTAACATGTAATAGTAAACCCTGGATAATTACGTCAACCCTAATTTACATGTTAAATTCTAGTTTCATGTATGGAATATCTATTAAAATAGGATTCTACCACTTAGATTCTTCTAGCTTTAGCTTCACCTTCACTCTAGTGCATTCAAACCTGGGTCATGAACTATTGGTCCTAGTGAAACGGTAAATCCCTAGCTTTCCATATTCAATGTGACCTTGAAGAAAAATTGGTTAGTTGTCACTTAGTGTTGAGCTAACCTATAATTACCCCTATGTTAAAGGGTACTACGTACACATACAATACTCCAAAAGAGAGCCATAGACTCATTGTTCTCCTGTATGTGTTGGATTCTGTGTGAATCATGCAATGTGTGTAAAGTAATTATAATAGTTACATCACTTGTAACTTGTAAAATATGACCTTATGATTTTTCCTTTATTACTTATGACCTATAAGTGGGTTTTTATTTTTATTAATATCAAGATACGTCATGATATGAAAGCTTTTGGTAACTTGAGTGCTTCTTGAGTGCTCTTTTGGTTTGATTACTAGGTTTAGTAGGTGATGAATGAATGAGGGTTGATATTATATTTATACCAATCCTATAAAGAGATAACCCATAATAAATCACTTATATTTACCATTGTAATATTTTTCATTTTAAAATTGGATGACTTGAGGGCACTGGACACTTTCATGAGGGTAGGATAATAATGTTAAGACAACTGTTTAACTCATATGTTAGTGTCCAAGGAGAAAGAGAGCAAGAAAAATATTAAAACTTGTTGAGGTATAAGATAAGTGAATTTTAAACATTATGTGAAATGTGTTATGTTTATGTCATCAATATATGGTTTGTTAGACTAACAGATATGCCAAGGGGCACAAGGTATATTAGATTCAAGGATTACACAAGCAAGACATGTGTAGAACTAAGAGGAACAACTAAGGTCTAATTTTTCCAAGTTTATTTTTAGGCTAAATAAAACCTATATCTATCCCAAAATTTAATAAAATAGAAACTATGAAAGAAATTAGTCAAACATTCTAAAAATAAACTTAAACATGTACATAACAGGAGATGCTAGATTTAACGTGGTTCACCCACGATGGGCTACATCTACCAAAATTGTCTAGTATATTATTTATAGTAATACAAGGGAGAAAAAAATCCTATAAAAAACATTATTACACCTATATAAAAAATTTTGACTCCTTTATGTGTATAATATTTCATCATTCATCACAATCATACATCTCAACCATATATCAATGCAATTTAGGGTGAAAAACACCTAAACATAACATCTACCATCAGATCTAAAAAACTTTAATAAATGGCTCATATTGACTAACAAATTACAATTACAACCCCCCATGCCATGAGGGATTCAAATAATGGGATCCAAACTCAGCTAAAATAACATCAAAATTTTAACCTCTATTCCTGGAAGACAATCAAGCTCCACACCTAACATGTACAAGATTTAATTTCTACATAATAACAAAATATCATCTACATGAACTAATGGTGGTTGAACAAGCCAAATTCATCAAATAAATCAAAATTTAAAATAAATAATTGAAAAAATGGAAACACTTTTGACCCTCATTGATGAGATGTTGCTTATGTTAAAAGATATTTCTAGTCAAGTTAAAGATGATGACTATTTCCTATGGTCTTAAAGCATTGAATGGAAAAATCATGCTTTGAAATTTTATCTTAAATATACTGATAGTCAATAATAGAAGTGTGATAACATTAAATAATATTTTTTTGATAACATATGGTCAATTCACCATGAACTTTTAAAATAATAAGACTCAACTATTTACAACTATTGATTTAAAATAGTAATTTTAGAAATTAACTATGAAGGAATAATTGTTTGGAGAAAACATTTTTAATTCCAAGGAAATGAATAAATTGAGTGATATAGATAAATACATTTGAAAATACCATAAAATTATTTCTTGTTTATTTAAAGGAGTTAATGAGATTATCAATGTCATGGAGACATGATTGATATGCTTATCAAAAACTATTATTATAGAAATTAATGGTATAACTAATACTATAACAAAATTTTAAACTATTAAGTGGAATAAATCACAAAAATGAGATCAAAGTTTTACTCTACAAATAACTTACAAGGTGGACCTACATTTAAACTGACCTATTTTGGCTGGAGCTTCCTATATTTGTTTATTTTATTCTATTTTACACTATGGTTTTTGTAATATTATTTTTATTATGATTGTATTTATTAAGTCACTTTGAAAAGTGAATAGTTTAGAATACAATGTAAAAGTATAATCTTTACTTTAAAGAGTTGGTTATGAGTTGGGTACATACCCATATAGGTTATAAATAAAAGTGATAGTTAATGAAGGCACTTTTTGACAGGTTTAATTTTTTTAAAAGAAGAAAGACAAAATTAATTTTGAAGTTTTTTATTGAAGATAAATATAGAGAAGTTTTATAGGTCTTTTTTCTTTATCGATTCTTTATGGATAATCATTATTCTTACACTTAATGTTTCATTATATATTTTTTATTCCTTACATTTGATTATTTTTGTTACAGTGTTTACATTCTTATAATTTTTTTTCATGCATAGTAATTAACATGTGAATTTTATTAATTAGATGAAAATTCCCTTATTTATTTCCATATAATCTCTCCCCCTCTCCCCCATTTCTTTCTTTTAAATTTCATATGTGAAAACCCCATATATATTTTTTTCCTATAAATATTGTAAATGTTCCTTTCACATTTTAATCCATTTTCAATAAAGGAAGATAACCATACAATAATTAGGGACTATTTTTCTCTTCAATGTAATTAAATCCCCAATTTTCTCCTAGCACAAGATAATTTTTGGTTCCCACCATGGAGTAGAATAATTAGATCCACAATAATAATTGTAAAATAAATAGAATAATACTTGATAATTATGATTGAGCCACTTCAGGGAGGAAACCTCCATCAATGAAATAAGAGAATAATTTAGAATATATGATAAAATTCAACCCACTACCTCCTATATATACCCTAATTATCCATAGTTATCTCATAGGCTAACCATACTAATAATATAGATAAATTCAATAAGCTAATATGAAAGGTACATGAGCCACAAGTCAACCATATATATCCCTATATGAATTATGGGTTATGGGTGTAGCATGACCCTCCCTATAAAAACACAATTTCCCTAAATGTTGAATCAACTCTAGATGATACTACAAGAAAGCTTCATCATCCCATGTTACATCTTCATGATTTAGACTCTTCCACTTGATCATTTAATCCATAATATCTCTTACTCATAGCTTATTTGTGCATGTGTGAAGTATCTCCTCAAGTTATAAAATGAATATTCCTTCTTCATCAAGTTCAAGTAACTTATTTTGGGTATAAAATCTATGTTTAATGATAATATTCAATAAAGATACATAAATATAGGATTCATGCAAGTGGTTTGGGATAGCTACAACTATTATGCCACAATGCTAGTTTTCTATAAGATATGATAAGGGCCATAATACTTAGGATAATTTCTTTTATAATTTTTTTATAATTTTAAATACACATTAATAAATAAAATTTCACAAATTCCTTATCATTGATATCAAAATACCACTCACAATAGTGCTAATTAGCTTGTCAATTCATTTTATTCTATGCCATTTCCAAATTCTCCCTTGAACTAGCTAGTACCTCATGTTGATGTTGAATGTGTTCATCAGTATATTGAACCTTGAGTTTCACCTTCAAATATGAAGTGATGGTTGGCATACGATAGCCATAAATTTCAAAAAAGTAAATATTTTATAATAAGTATGGAATAAATTTTTTTACCACCATTTTATAGTGGTAGCCAATGGATCTAATGTTCTTGTTTATTTGATGAAAAATAATGGAGGTAACCTTCTATGCATTTTTTGAAAACATCTATTTTACCATCATATTGAAGATGATAAGATGAGATAACATCCAAATAAGTACCCAAAAATTCAAATAACTTAATACAATATTTTTTATTAAAGATATGATCACAATCACTTAAAAAAAATTTGGAGTACCATGCAACTTTTGAATTGTATTGAGAAAAGTAATAGCTATTGTATTGGCTAAAAATGGTTCTGACAAGGAAAAAATGAGCATATTTTTTAAACCTATTCAATACTACCATTATGAAATTTTTATGTTTATACCTAGAAAACACTATAATTAAATCCATGGAAACCTTCTCCCATCACTAGTTAGGGATGGATAATGGCTATCGAAGACCTAGTGTTTAATTGTTTATCCTTTTTATGTTGATGAATCATAAATTTTACCACAAATTTATATATATTCCCATTGATTCATTATTAAAATTAATCTTGATGGATTTAATTAAATGTCTTCAAAAATAGTAAGTCCCCCTGTTATAGATGCATGAAGCTCCTGATGATATTGTCTTTGAGGATAATATCCTTACATAGGTATAATATATATTTATACCATAATGCGTTACCTTTACACTAAATTTTTTTTAGAAAAACTTTAAATATTCTAAATATTCCAAATAAGGACCTATGTATCCCTATCATTCTCCTATCATGAGTTTAATTCTTCTAACCAATTTAGTTACCAAATGGTCATTGCACATAACAATGAATCAACTAATTCATCCCTCTTGGAAAGTGTATTTACTACCACATTATATTTTAATTTATTATATAATATTTCAAAATAATATCCTAACATTTTATTCACTCACTTTTATTTTTCTTCTGATCATAATCATTGTTATAAAAAGTAGTTTAGACTATCATGATTAGTCTTTACTTAAAAGTGTCTACCCATCAAATAAATTATCCATTGTTTGACTGCATGAAGAATAACCATAATGTCTTTCTCATTGAATGGATTGAGTTTTTCTCTCCCTTGATTTGATGACTCTAAAATGAAACAGGTCTTACTTCTTTTATGATTATTTATCTGATGTCATATCTTAATGCATCACATTCAACAACAATTGTTTTTGAGAAAAATAGGGGTCGATAAAATTGGAGTGGGGCATATAGAATATTTTAGCTTGTGAAATGTTTGGTAGCTATTTCAATATAATGGAGGGAATATTTATTCAATAAGGATATGAGTGGAGATGTTATACAGTAATATTTTTTTACAAATATATGATAGTAACCTATTTGATCCAAAAATCAAAAAAGGTAATTGATGATCTTTGGCACTTGCCACTTCATCATATATTTGATATTATTAAGGTATAATCTCATTCCTTCATGTGAAAAAATGTAACCCAAGTACTCCACCTCATGGAATCCAAAAGAACATTTGAGAGGTTTCACATAAATTTTATGTTCTTATAGAATTAATAGTACTTGATTCACATGATTCAAATATTCTTCTCAAGTTTTGTTGTAGATTAGGATGTAATTATAAAAAAACCATCACAAAATTCCTTAAAAAATGCCTAAAATAATATTAATCAAAATATATAGAATAGAGATTTAGTTTGGTAAAATTAAGATGTAATTCATTTTAAAAATAATCAATTAATAGAATAGGGAACTTATCTTTAATGGTGTAATTATTGAGCTATATGTAATAAGGGAACATCATCCAAGTGTCATCCTTATTCCATACCATGACCACTGAGGATGAATATTCATTTTAGCTATGTCATATAATACCTACCTACAACATCTCTTGTACCATATTTTAAATTTTAACTTTTCTAGGCATATGGATACATGTATGGTTTGATGTTTGATGGTGTACTACCTAGAATTAGTTTTATATCACAATCATGTTATTTCATTGGTGGTATGACTTTTGGAATGTCACCAAAAACAATTGGGTGGTTATCAAGAATAATTTTCAAATTAACATGTGTAGACACATTTGTTGCTTAAACTTATATGGAAAATAATCATACTACAAATCTTTTAGCCCCCTTTTTAAGAATATTCATCATATGATGTGAACTACCTAATTGGGGATATTTTTTCAATATTTATAGTTCAAATTTACTACCTTAAGAATGAAATCATCTAAATAATCCCTATAAATTCATCTTTATTATTCCCAAAGTTATGAGCCATTGTAATCCAAAAACAATATCAACCCAACCTATGCAATTAGCAAACAAATTATAATTAAATTGGTAGTTCCATGTGCAAATATTAATACTATGGAACTTTTTAGAATAGTTTATTATGCCACCATCTACAATCATGATTTAAAATTATGTAGTTGGATAAATAAAATAGTTCAAATGAGTAGCCAAATTATTGTTGATGAAATTATGTGTACTTCTTGAGTTAATCAACATTGTAACCTTCTATTTCTTGAGAAATACTACCACCTTATGTGTTTGAGGAGTAATTATACATGAAAGTGAATGATAGGAGATAGTAGGGTGAGAATATTCATATTATTCATCTGGCTCTTTGATACCCTCACTTGAGGCCTCATCATCATCTTTATATTCATTGGATCCTTTATTGTAGAACAAATTATTTTCAACACATTTATGTGCTTTCCTCCACTTGATTTCACATCCAAAACATAACCATTTGGCATGATTCTCTTAAATTTTTTGAGGGGTTAATATTTTATGTTATGGAACTGATGGTGTTATGAAATTATGTTCATGGTGATGAGTGAAATCCCTTATTTTGAATAAATAATTTTCCTTTACCTAACACATGCATGACATAGATTCAAAATAAGATATTGGATTAAATATGAAATATAAATTTGTATTTTATCCTTGAACCCCCCAAATAATGAGTTGGTCATGTTTTTATAATATATATAATCTACACATAAGGATATATTTTAAAATTACTAAATATAATACTTAATAGTATTTTTTTATCATAACTTTACTAACTAATTGAAGTATTTTTCTAAGATGTTGTTGTGATAGTACATCTATAGATCTTGAGTAAACACTGACTAGGTAATATGAGCACTTTTATTTTTATTTTTATTACACAACCACCTATACCATATGAACTTATTGAGTTATAGATAGAGAGATGTCATGATCACATTTTGCACATATGAGGTATAATGTACATGAAATAATTTTTTTTACTTAATTAATCCAAGTGAATATATCTTTACCATCAAAATTATGCACTTTCACTTTTGGTAGCATGTGATTCAAATAAGTATTGGAGTTGTGATTGCTCAGATTAGGAAAACGTGACTAGAGTGGTTAACTATTTTATGGAATTTGAGCCATAATAGTGGTCAAATAATCTCTCATAGTTGACAATTGATTATTCATATATTCCATTCCTATTTTACTACATTGATATCATCCTTACTCACCATGAATTTTATATTTGAATGAATTTGTTGAACCACCTTACAAATAAATAGATCTAAATTTATAGACCCCATGTTGTCCTTATAGAATTTTTGGAATGTATATAATTTTATTGCATCCATGAGTGTTAGTGCCATCCATGCAAAAACCCTATGAAGGAGGGTTTTGGCCAAAAAAATATACTAGTAGATTATTCCATTATAGATTTTACCTAAGATGAATCCAATGACTACTAATTTTCACAAGGGTGTGAAAAAAATTAATTATTCTTGGATCATAAATTATATTTTTTCAATCTTATAACTCTTTTGATTGTCATAGCACTAAATCTAAAAAATATTATTGTAAAACTAACCCAAATCAATACTCTGACACCACTTATAATGAAATTATTTTAATTTTTCACAATAATTGAATAATATATCTCATAATGAAGAGTATAATAATCATATCAACAATAATAATTTATAACTATGATTGAGTCTCTTCGAAACGAAAGCCTCCACATCAATGCAATAAGATTAGAATTCATGATATATGATAAAATATGAACCACTGCCTTCTATATATATTCTATTTAGCCATGGTTATCCCATAGGCTAACCATATTAAGAATGTAGATAAATGTAATAAGATAATATGAAAGGTATGCAAGCCACAATTTGGCCATAAATATCCCTAAATGTACTATAGGTTAAGGGCATAACATAGAAGAATAGAGACTTTAGGCATAGGTTTGATATGATATTATACATTGAATAGGGATACATTTGGCTAAAATATGAATGTTCATATGATATTTGTAAAGTTTTTAAGAAAATTAAGGATCACTTATAAAATATGAGTTATAAAAATGGTCCATATACCAAGGTAATGATGTCAAGAATACATATTTTCACACGCTTAATTATTTAATTTATGTGTCTACATTTACCCCCATTTTATTTTATTTATGTAATAAATGAAATTATTAGAGTATAGTAAATGTGATCCTAAGTGTGTATACACACTTTTAATGTTGATGTTAAATTTTATTGTGTAATAAGCCTTAATTAGAAACCTAAAAAAATGCCACTAAAAGTATGTATTGTTCAATTTTTTAAATTGAAAATTTGAAACTTAAAATTTGAAAATTTCAAAAGTGAGAAAGGAAAGTATATACCTAAAAGAGTACGCAATATAATTTCCATATAACATAGAAATGGATAAGTATTTTTACACTTGTTAATTCATTTATAAAAAAAATTAACTTATGGCAAATGGATAGTGATCAAGTCTCAATTTGGAAACCATTGAATACTCTTGAGTTGGAAAGATGATATGCTCCAATTCTTATTTAAACATGTAGAGTACTCTGTAAAATATTTAAAGGAGAATATTTTTAATAAATAACTTTAAAATATGAACATTAAATCCATTGTGAAACATATTTATTTTAAAAAGTAACCATTAGAGTGTGGGGCAAAATACCACACTAGTAGACAAACCTGCAATATGACCCTACATTACCTAGTGCTAAAGATTAAAGTGAAATGTCTAACATGATATTTTAAATTTAATATGGATAAAATTAGATAAAATAGGTATTAATGTATTATATTCACAATTTTTTTAGTAAAATGAAGGATGTCTTATAGATTTGAAGTTAGAAAAAATGGTGAATTGACTAATTAGGGTAAGGATGTCAAGAATAAACATTGTCAAGATCTTAATGATTAAATTTTATGCTTCTAAACAATATTAAAAATATAAAAAACCATTTTTAAATTAAATATTTATTATTTAAAATCTTCCCAAGTTGATATTTTTACTACAATCTAAGCCCATGCATAGGATAATAAATTGAATATTACTTAGTACCATAGATTTGTTACAGTCCTAGATAACGAAGAATTAAATATTGAACTAACATAAAAATATGTGGCTATCATTTCAAGAAGAAACCCTAAAAAATTTGATATAATGTTTTAAGGATAATATTAAAAAATCCATTCCATTCCAACCTATTCCAAGACAATAAACATTTTCCACGATAACTAAATTAAGATCTACCTTATAAATCAAAACAAAATGAACTTCAAATATTTTATATGATTTATAATGAAAAATTAATTTCAAGCTAAGTCCAAAAATAAAGAGTAAAATCATTAAAGTTGAAAGTGCACATTTTACTCCAAAAAAAGATAATAAAGAGGGTGTAATTGTGACTAATGGATAATTGATTCTTTCAAGTATTATTTTTCTTCAAATTATAAAGTTTAGAAACATGGCTAGTACCTTAAGGTCTAACTATAGGAACACTATCTCTAGTAGTATAATTTCATGAGATACCTATGATTTATAGAAATAAACTCTCTATATTTTTTGGGTATGGAATAAACACTCTGAAGAACAAATATGTGCATTTACTATCACATGAATTATTTTGGGTTTTCAACTTGAATATGTGGCAGTGAAGTAGTTTATTGAAATGCTACTAGAAGGAGATACTGAATGGTTCTATCATCTTAACGTATGTTCTAATAATGATTGGGATACCTTGAAATTCAAAATTTAAAATATATTCAAGACAACTAAATATGCATATATCCCCCTTACATAGTTATCACATATGAAAATAGAAGCTCATAAACCATTGAAGTAATTTTCAACCAAATGTAATATTATTTTGACTAAAATCCCTACCATATATAATCATGAAAAAGATAACAAATAATTATTATTCATCAACACAAAATTTTATATATCTAGTTTCTTGTTGAGGAGAACTTAAGTTGCATATTTTAATGATTATAAGATTTACCCATAGAAGTAGAGGATGAATTAATCATGTATGAAAACTAAAAAGGGACTATAAACAAACCATAGATCAATTCTTATGTTAGAATTCCATTATTTCACTAATTAATAACTTACGTAATGACATATTATCTCTAAATAAATAAATGTCTCAAAATGGATCAACTTATCTACAACATGATGTGCCAAACAATACTTATCATCCTTGTCTCCTACAACATCAACATATATTATCAATTGAATATCCTCAAACTATGATTTCTCATGTAAATTTAATGTTTAATTCCTAGGATGTAGACAAATATGATGAGGCTATAACATAACTAGAATATTTAGATTTTTTAGAGCTGAAAGCTTAAGAACATGAAGAAAAATCTAAAATTTGGTTATTTTTAATACTTTTAAAACTATGATGAACATAATTTTTTAGACTAAGAGATGAAAAAACCTTCCTTTATTATAATAATTTTTCAAATAATTAAAAATAAGAAATGAATAAAGGGAATGAATTTGATGATCATAATGAGAAAGAGAAGGTAAAGAATAAGGAAGTCCCAAAAAATCTTCTCATGTATAATATTCATCATAGAGGTTATCATTTACTTAATAAGTCCAAGGATAACTATATTTAAGTAAAGGTCAATGCCCCATCTCCATCTCATTTCAAAAATTATAAAAATCCTAGTTCATTACATAATAATGATCAAAATATGCTTCAAGATAAAATAAATTGAGGCCTCAATCTCTTATAGTTTTCCCACATTTGGCATAATTTATCATATAAACAAAACTAAAATCTTGATGTCTCAAATTGAATACCTAAATTGTAATGCAAATTAGGTTGATAACCTCATAAAATTTGTTATAATAAATAATCCAAGTACCAATGGATGTGTATATAAATGTATACTTACAACAATAAAACCCTCAAATGCCTAGAATCTAATGACCATATCTATTCCAAATTATGGAAAATTAGAACCCTTCTATGTATCCATTTTCTTAGAGTTTTCAATATTAGTAATTATATCATATATTTTGGAGCCTTTATAATGTGAAGATTGCTAAATTTTGAATGCACTAGGAACTAAATGTAAAAATAAAATAGTCCATTTCATATAATGGATTAAGTTTTTCAATTAGTAACTAGATTTGAAATTATATCCATAATTTATGGTTTCTACATATACAATATATTAGAGGTATAAATTAAATATCAACACAAGACTACATTTAAAATTCCCTTGAATACCTTGCATACAATCATATGCCCTTTATAATAATTAATTATGGTGCAACATTTTTGAGGTATATGGATCTTACTTTTAGTGAAACTAAAAACATGATCATAATGGTCTATCTCGATGATCTCATAGTCTTTTACAATAAGGTTATTAATAACATCTCAAGATGGTTCTTAAAATCTGTTAGGATCATGTAATATTACTAAATACTAATAAGTCTATCTTTTTAATCATTAAATGGAATATTTTTGGCCATATAGTTTTAAAAGAAGTAATTAAATTTTGATCTTAAAAAGGGTTAAGGCAATCTAGTAGTTATCTCCTCCTATTAGTAAACCTATAACACACTCTTTTTTAGTAAGGTGAAATTAATATGAATATTTATACTAAATATTTTAGAATTTATTAAACACATTGCTAAAATTATGATAGGTAAGGTCTCTTTCAAATTGATTAATCATGGTATGATTATTTTTATGAATTTGAAAGTATTATCACTAATTCTCCTTTTCTATTTTGGGTTATACTTTAAGAAATAATTCATTATGTATAACTAATATTATGAAAATACATTCTATCCATTTTGGTGTAAAATAATGAATAAGAAATAAAATTCCAATTTATTTCATTATTTGTTCTCTTAAAGATAATAAGTCCAAATTTATCCCATTTGGAAAAAATGCGTATGTTGTGGTGAAATTTTTGAAGAATTTCTTATTATATATAATAAATTATCACACAATATTGATGGTTCCTAATACAACTATCAACTGTATAATGAAAAAATAAGAATTGGGACCAAAAATTGGTGGATGAATTAAAAAATCAATCCCACAAAAATATTAATAGGTAGAGGTCTATGCCAATTTATCGTAGAGGGATAAAATGATTAGAGGAAAAATAAAATGGAAGAGGTTAAAAAGGAATAATATGAAAATGTACCATTAGTTATCTTCATTATATTTATTGATGAATGGTACTCATATATTTATTAATTTTTAACTTATGGAGTATCATAATAACATCTAAATGCTAAGGATAGAATAATGTTAAAATGAGAGATGATAGGTATGTAATCTAAGATAATATTCTTATCAAGAAAGGCATAAATGGTTTATTTAAGAGATGTGTTGATAAATAACAACATAAGAGATATCCAAATTTTTTTCATGATCAATCATGGGGTGGCCACTTTTATTCACCTATTACAACATTCAAGATCATAAGAGACCATTATTTTTTATTAAGGTTAAAAGGAGGATTTTTTTGACTAGGTTACCCAAACCCTATGAGAAGTAAAAATAAAAAGGATCCAATGGACCACCATAGTCTAAAAATAAGACAAAAATAAATAGAAATATAGGTATCTATAACATTGACTAAAAAAAACTTTAAAACATCCAAAGATATGTCAAGAGCAAGAAGCGATTGAAAGTGAACTTGAAGCCTATTCCATGCCCAAATTTACATAAATGTCTTCCAAATAAATCTTAATTATTTTGAGATTTGAATATATTTTGAAAATAATCTTTTCTTTGTTAACATCTTTATGATGCCCACTACATTGAACTTGTTTACCTTTGCCTTTGATTGGGGCCTTAATGTCAAACAGATCTCCTAGATGAGATCTAAAATTTTCAACATTTTGTATTCCCTCATTCATAGCTACCTTTGTACAATTAACCATAAATATAATATTATTTTTATCTTGTCATTTTCATTTTTAATAATACCAACCCTCACTTGGATACTCTAAATTTGATGACTAAAATCCTTATCATAATTGGTTTAAACCAATCTTTCATTATCTTGTTGCACATAGTTCACTTTACCTTTAAGTTTAGACAATTTCCTCATGAACCAACACATGTATTTTTTTAGGTCCATTTATTATTCTATCTGGTAAAATTTTTATTTCCCTTTCAAATAAATTACCAAACTATTGAAGTCTTCACTAAAATCATGAGTTTGCTTACCTGCGGATTCTTTGCCTTTCTCCTTGGGTTCTTCTCTTTTGTTATTTTTCCTAGAATATATTTTCTTAGGATAGGTTGTCTTTATTGCCCTTACCAAGTCTTTTTTATTATTAAAATCCTCTATACTATTTATATCTTCCTTAATCAAAATTGAATCCCTTGTAGAATGTCTAGTTTTACCATTCTTACCTAAAGTCTTGACTGGCATAGGAGTTTCCTTGGTTGCACTCCTAAGATGCATTTTAAGTATACTATCTTGAAGATTTTTAAAAGAATTAAACTCTATACCCTTTAATGATATGCTACCAAGATAATTGATCCATGTCTTCTTAATTTTTTATGTGTCTACAAGTTTATTTACAACATTTTTAATTCTAAGTACTAGGAATTTGTGTAGTTATCTAACTCATTCCCTTAAATTAATTTTGGATGATAAATATAACCCCTTCATAAGAGATCATTATTAATATCCTAAAATCTTCTTATATTCTCAAGGATGGGTCTCAAGTTATGAATCATGCCAATATTTTGTTATAAGGCTGAAAATATAAGACTTTCCCTCTGATCTATGGTGGTCAAATAATAATTTCAAAATTGGAGATTTGGTTTTGTTGGTACAATAAATCCATATTCAATTTCAATTCTTACCCATGTCCTCATTGTAATTTCTACATAACAACATTTATTAAGGCCATTGGTATAAAGCACTCTACTTCAAAAGTAGTATGAAATTTCATTAAAGAGAACATTTTGGTTAGATTTGGTGTACAATGGAAAAGTGTGATAGATAATGTATCTTCATCTGAACTTATGACCTTCTGTTATGGGTATGAAATATCATTGTCTCACTCTTTCTATAACCACCCTAGGGGAATGATAAAAAATAATCAAGTAACAAAAGCATTTTTACCATCATCTCCAAGCTAGTGTATGAGAATACAAAGAATTTTTATATGAATATATATGATGAAATGTGGGTAGATCAAATCATTCCTAAAAAAATACATAAATTAAAATGGAAATACTTGAAATAAATGCAATGAAATAAACACTCAACAATTGAAATACTTAATTAGATTACATAATATACATGACCTAGATGTAAAATACATAAATTAAAATGTGATATGAATAGAAATAAATGGTGAGATATGAAAACCTATCTTATATTTAGATTATGTTCATTGTGCATGTATATCACTGATAAAAAAATGGATGGAATGATCTGTGAATTATGTCATGTCCAAAAAAGAAATTTTTTGATGTATTAGGATATGGCTTCACTAGGGTGAATAGGGGTGTACTACAGCTTTGCTTTTTTACTATGGCCATGTCTAGGTTGATAGTGTGATTTATTTTCTATTTGAACACTTACGGGTGGAAAAGAGGATATGTTGTATCTTTTTAGATGCTTCTATAACACACAAACTTCCTACAATAACAAAACCCAAGTTCTTACACATAAATAAAATAGAATTCAAATACAGAAGGATGAAATCATACAAGGGAAATAGATGAGATAGCCTCATAAAAACCCATGTGATGAGTTCTCACTACATATCCCAAAATTTCCTTAGGCTAATGTCATTCTCCCTCCTAGAGTGAGTGTGTGAATATTGACATTTTAACTATATGGATGCAACTAGTAATTTGAATTAAATGTTTGATAATAAATCCACTTAAACTAAAATATAATTAATTTAGACTTTTTGTATGATTTTTAGAATAAATCAGAACTTAAATTAGAAAGATAAGTGTTATTTTTATTATTGTGTAATATAATTTTCCAAGTGATGTATTGAGTGGCAGTAATGTGCTTATATAGTGGAAGATTTGAAATATTTATACTAATTGAATTTTCCAAAAGTATAGGAGGGACAACATTAAGTGTCTCAAATTTGAAAATTTACTGTTAGAGCATGAGAGATAGGGCCAAACTATGGAAAGGCTATGTTAAGGCCTTATCCAACCTAATGTGCTTTTGTCCTAGAAGGATAGCGACTATTAGAGTTTAGATAATAGGAATTTGTAAGTAGAATAGGGATGTTTGAATTATGTTTTTGTTAATTTAAATATAGTGAGTAGAATATTTGAGGCTCTCATAGATATTTAAATCTAAAAAATTTGAGAATAGGCCAAGCAAGGTAAGGATGTCAATATTAAACATTGTTAATAACATAATGATTAAATTTGAGTGTTTACACACCCACCCCCTTTATTTTAGTGATTAAATGAAGTAAAATTACTAGAGTAAAGGATATGTGAATCTAAGTGAGTATACACACTTTATATTTTTATGTGAATCTTGATTGTTCAAGATGACTCAATACAAAAATTACAACAATGTCACTAAATGTTTTTTATATACTCAAAAATTAAACATTTGAAACTTGAAATTTGAAATTTGAAAAGAGATTATGGAAATAATACACTTAAAAGAGTATGTAATATATTTTACATGTAACTTGAAAGTGGATAAGTATGTGTCCCCACTTGAATAATTTGGAGAAATTGTAAACGTATGGTAAATTAAGAATGATCAATTATCAATTTTAAAATAAGTGTAATCTATTGAGTTTGAAATATTATATGTTACAACTCTCATATATTAACTTTTTATAATAAATGAATTATGTAACCATCAAATGTGTCTCATTATTGTGTAACCATATATGTTTGATCATAACCAGACTCTAACATGGTAAAATAATGGGTGGAACTACCAAATGTGGCTCATTAAAGTAAAACCATGGATGTTGAGTGTCACTAGATTTTAATGTGGCCCACTTTCCACATGAAATTTGAAAAGAGAGTATGTAAAGAATACACTAGAAAGAGTATGTAATATAGTTTCCATCTAATTTGAAAGTGGATAAGTATGTGTTCCCACTTGAATAATCTGGGGAAATTGTAAACCTATGGTAAATTAAGAATGATCAAATATCAATTTTAAAATAAGTGGAATCTATTGAGTTTGAAATAGTATATGTTACATCTCTCATAGAGTATTTTTTTAAGAATAATTGAATTATGGAACCACCAAATGTGCCTCATTATTGTGTGACCATAGATGTTTGAGCATCACTAGACTCTAACATGGTAAAATAATGGGTGTAACCACAAAATGTGGCTCATTAAAGTAAAACCATATATTTTGAGTGTCACTAGACTCTAATGTGGTCCACTTTATACATGAAATGAATCGTACTATTTTATATGGATCTAGATTCTATTTAAAACTTTTATACCTTTGAAAATTTTAAACTTTTTAGAAGGGAAATTTGAATTTGTGATGTAGAAACATGATATGAATGAATATCATACCCCCTGTATATGTAATAAATTGATATATAATGACAATTTATGTTTTAACTATTTTAAAATCTATAATTTGTAACTATAGGAATGAATGCACATGCATGTCATATACACACATAATCTAAATTTTTTGAACCATCTTGTATTCTAAAAATTATATATTATCATAAATATAAAATTTATTGCTAATGAGGACTTGAATTCTCAAGTAAAGTCCATTTTGATGCACCTTTTTGATATAAGAGACATAACCTACAATTCTCTAATCTCAAAATAGCACCTATATAATATGTGAAAGAAATAATCATGTAGTATCATGTGAACGTTTATAATGTAATGCATCATAGTATTGAGTATACCATTAAATTATAAATGAAACATGTTTTATATATAAATAACATTGATAAAAATAATAAAAATGTGCATGATATGTATCGTGAAAAAAACTAGAAAATAGAATCAATGCATGATAAAAATTGTGACACCATAGTAAAAAGTAATGAACATATAATTAATGTCACAAAATATCATGTAATTTTCATAATTTGTCACACATAAGGACACAAAGGACACATATAAGGTACATGTGAATTACACAAAAAAAAAAAGGCCAAGGGCCACATAAAATAAGAAACTTTAAGTCCTAACTTATAATGTAATAAAGTAATAATTTTGAAAAGAAGAATAAATTAAAGGAGACTAGTTTACATCAACCATATGTATCTATTCCCTTGTTTTAAAATAGTATATACATGTAACACAATAAAAATAATGATTTAAATATCAAGACACTTGTATGATAGATATATCTTCATGGTAGAAAGGTTGTTGATATATATGACATGTTGAAGTGTTCATAGAGTAGGAAGATATGACCCTAGTTCATCAAGGTTGTTGGGTAAAAGGGAAGCTCTACATAAAAGAGCCATGTAAAAGTATGTCCTATATCACACTCACATTCCTCATGAAAATAAATGTGTATTGAAACATAAGTGAAATATGCTATATACATAACATAAAATAGATAACACATGCATAGAGGTGAACTAACAACATTGAAAAAGATTTTGAGGTCCTAATTTTTAATTTTTTTAAATATTTTGATTTTTTGTATTTTTTATAATGTGTGTGTGTGTGTGTGTGTGTGTGTGTGTGTGTGTGTGTGTGTGTGTGTGTGTGTGTGTGTGTGTGTGTGTGTGTGTGTGTGTGTGTGTGTGTGTGTGTGTGTGTGTGTGTGTGTGTGTGTGTGTGTGTGTGTGTAATTGTTCCATATTTAAATTTTTTTGATTTTTTTGGAATATTTTAACTTTCATGAGATTCTAATTTGAAAATATTTTAAATTTACCAAGAATCAAGGATTAAAAAATAGAATAAATAGGAGGGAACATAAAGATAAAAAATAAGGTGTTAAAGCATAGCATGGAAAGGAATAAGGAAAAAATATGCCCCAAATAAATGTTTAAAATATTCATAGGAATGTAGCATGAATGACCAATATAGATAGAATGTAGAAACCCCAAATGGGCAATAGACTATGTGTGCTCATGGAGAATGTAAGAGTAGATAGATGTGATCATGTGATGTCAATTGAATCCATTACATGATAGATATGCAATATTAATAAAGATTATTTACATAAATAATGTGCATTGAAAACATTGTAATATTTATTTTTAATTTTTCAAATTGGTTTTGATATTAAGAGGGAAAGTTCCCAAAGTGAAAAATAAATCTGAGGGCTAGAAGAATGCTTAGATGGGAGATGAAATAATTAGTAATGATTTAAAATAAAATAATCTATGTATAAAGGAAAATATTCTAGTATATTCCCAATATAACATAAAGGAGATGCTTTTATGTAGGTTCTATATCATGTGTGTTGTAACCCTAAATTATATTTCCATATTCATTATGCATATTAGTTGTGTCATTATAATCATATGCTACATAATCATGATCATAATTATAATCATATTATTGATTTTAGAATTTTGGTATGGCACTCATGTCTTATTTTGTATTTGTATATGTAAAACCAACTACTCCATATTTTGGTATTGACCTTTTTATTTCTTTTTTCCAATATGTATTGTATTATGTGCCTTTATTGACATTCTATTTTTGTATTTGTTTTAAAAATAGCTAAATATGCTTTCTTTTTGTTTTTATTTCTCTAATTATGTTCCATATTTTGAAATTGAAATGCATTTGGATTCATTAATAAATTTAATGAAACCTTTTTGTTTATCAATCATCACCCTAATGATTTTAACCATGATATTTATACCATAACATTGTATGTACTTATATGATAAATAATATTAAAATTAAAATGACACTCTTTTAAAGTAAACATTACATTAACTCAATTGATTATATACATGATATTAAAGCATTAGATTAATCTATGTGTTGACGATTATAACCAAGAGATATGACAAATGATAAATAAAATATACTTTCTTGATGGTCCATAACCTTGACATTGGTAAATATATTTTCATCTATGTGAGTAATGATAGTGAAAGGATAATGATATGAGGAAGGACTTGTAATTACCTCTTTTGTAACCATACTTATAACATTATAATTTTTAGGAATCTCTTTCTTTTCAACCTCTTTTGTTAGAAACCCTTTCTTAAATATATTTTATGTCTTAGGTTGACCTTGTTTTTATAAATTCTCTTTTAGTAATTTCTCTTTTTGTAACATTTCTTGTTGTGATTTTTGTAAACTTTGATTTTCAGAATTTTACTTTTGTCATTATTATTCTTATAATATTTATTTTTCATTTAGATCTTTTTGTATTCTAGATTACTCTAATTTTGCCGTATGAGTATTTTACCACTGTAATTTTTCCATTTGTAATTGTTTTTCTTTTAATTATCCTTTTGTATCTGTATTTGTTCATTTTTCAATAAATTTTATTTTTTCACTTGTTCTACTTACACTTTTTCCTTGGGAGATGTAATTATAATGTGATTCAGTTACTTTGTTAATGTATCTATTATAGGAGCACCACTATCATTGATAATTTGTATTTTCATATTTAATGACAAAAAATTATCTATATGATGCCCATGCCTTATATGATATGCACATTAGTATTTCAATTTTATTAGAGGAGCCATAAAAGTTAATGTAATTAACTTTTTTTGAATAATTTATCTTAGAATATCCTTTAACTCTTATTAGCCATTTTTATACCTTTTTTTGGCTATGATAACAAGGGTATGTCCCTAGAGAAAAAATATATGAAAAATAACTTGAGGGAATACCCAACTAGCATAGATCGATTCAGGCCCCTCTAGATGGATAGTATGATATCCTATGAAGGGGTATTAAAACACACACACCCAATAAAATACAAAAAAAAACTACTTATATTTATCAAAATTAGACTACATATAATTCCCCATAGGTAATGTAGCTACATACCAAAAATATTAATGACCTATAAGTAGTAGACATAAGCATTTATTACATATGGAGTTGAAGTCTACATACAAGATAAATTAATATAGATCTCCTTCACCCCTTCTAGAATAACTTTTTTGACCTTGGATTTTCCATTTGCATTCACACCTACTCTACTTCCTAGTCATAGTTTTGCCTTCCCAACCTCCATGTCCTCTACATCACAACAACTTAGGAGAATGAATATGTAATCCTTTAGAAGGATAGTTCCTAATTTATTTTCCACAAGTGATAGAATATTACATAATTTAAATAACATTTCCATAGTTGCATGACTGTGCTAATCCAATTCCAACCCCATAGTATGCACTAATACATCAATTTCTATGTGATCCTTCTGTAGAGAGAAGGACCCTATTGCATTTGAGAGTAGATTAACCTTAATAATATCTTGAGTGAAACAACCCCAAAAAAAATTGGGAATTATTAATAGAGTACATGATATAACCATGTGAATAACCCACTATTCAACTCTACCATGCATGATGCATCAACATGGTCCAATGTCAAAAAAGTAGGCAACCCATAATGAATTGGGTCAATTAGGTACTTATACCAAGATGACCATCACTAGAGGATTCCATCAAAAAAAGAATTGCCTAAAGTGTGAAACACCATTCGAGGGGTATTAGTGTGCAATCCCACACTAATAACCTTCAAACCATATAAGGAAATCAATTTTTCCTTCAAACCATCAAGGGATCCTCAACCTAATATAAACATTTGATATCCCTATATGGTTATGAATTGTCAACTCAATATGCAAGAATGATTTACTCGAGACACAGGTACCCTTAACAAGGATTATGACACTACATAACAATAATAATTAGTCCAGATAACAATGAGATAATATAACAGGTGTAACAAGTCCAAAGAGGGGGACCAAGGTACCAACAATCCATGATTAGGCTTATACAACTCTAAAACACTCAAGGGTCTATGGGTAGTTACAACAATCTATCACTAAGGTGACCCATCATAACCTCATGAACCTAGAAACTTATGCTCTCATAATTGGGGATTGGTTCAATTTTTTACCCATAAAACCATGATTTCATGATTCACAAACTTAAAGTTTAATTCACCCATTCACCATCGCTTCACAAATTCCATTCCACCACATATGGTCTAATAGGTGGGAACAATAAACATGGCATGAGCTATTCCTAATTCCTAAATGCCATCATAGACATTATACATACACACATCCATGGTGTACATATATAAGGAGACCATAATATCCATAGTAGTCCCACTATGCAAGCATGAACACAATTGATGAAGTTGTTAATTGGTACTAAAAGAACACTAGTTATTAAAGGGTTTCAACATTAGTTATGATACCCAATCTAAATTATGCTTAAAAATTCTTGGCCAAGGGTCTTCACACTAATAGTTCATTCCAACTTTATATCTTAGGAACATAGGATATTTTTAACCCAAAAGAGCCATGACTCATTGGAATGTCAAATTTTGACATTGAGCTAATTATCATGTGATAAATTTATACCAACCACGTTTATATTAATAGATAGTAGGTTGTAACAAAATCATTACTCGTACATGGCCAACTAAGCATGCCAAAATCCATGTAATAGGTTAGACTATGATGAATAATAGAGCATCAACTGATATTTAGTGAACAATAATTTATTATGATTGATTTCATATAATTCCATCTTAAGACTAACCCAAAAAATCCACATTCTAGTTAACTATTGTTTTATGTTTGCATTACCCATAAGGCATATTCATGATTGTTTATCATGGCTAAACTTCACACCCTTGAAACATAATATCCAGTTTATTAATTTGACTATTATCTATGCTTGACATAAGGCTATCAAAATTAAATACGCTTGTAATATTATTCCAAACTATAAATAGGAGAATTAAAATTACAAGGGCATTCATTTAGATGTTTTGCACAAGCTAATGTGGAATATAACCTAATGAAACTAGTGTCATAACAATTTCCACAAGGTGAAACATAGTGCATTTGTAATATAAGTTTCCATAACTAAAAATAATTATGTCACATTATTAAGACATGCATGAATGTATATATGAGATTACTATAGACACTTAATTGCTTAATCAATAAGTGTCCCCTAAGGTTAGATTGCTATTACATAATCATATGATCAGAATGCTTCAAGCATCCCTTAGTTACTTAATAGGAAGTGTATAGCCTAACCATTTCATGTAAAAAAATAAATAGCTAAATTAAAACAAGTGACATTAACACATGTATAAATATTCCATCCATTTATATATAGCCTCATAATCTAAACCATAAAGGTAAATCCTCCTCAACACGAGGGAATGCCAAAACATGAACTTAACCAACCTCATGAGTGAATAACCACAACATATAATTGGTAACATAACATAATAAATCCTTAAGATTTATGTCATCCAATCATAATGAAACACTAATGAATACAATATTTGATATCTTTTACATAATAATACAATTACAATCTTGAAGGCATAAATACAAATAACCACTATGCAACTAAAAAGTACAATTGTTTAAATCAAGCATTCACTAGAATATATGCCAACTACAAAGTTTGAGTAATATAATAATCTCAACTAGAAAATACATCATTCCCACACCCTCCATGGGTTAACAAGGTTGAACATAACCTTCAAAAAGTAACTACTTAAGCAGGGAACCAACCCAATAAAGGAAAAAATAATTGAATGAAAAACTCCTAAATTGAAAGTGGTGTAATCATGTATCAACATAAGCTATAAATGTGATATTAATTCCAAGTAACCCTTTTGAGAATTAAATTATATCCTAATAAAATAAACCCTATGAGGGAATGACCAATCTAACTTAATTTCACATAAAGGAAAGAAAGCAACACAATATTACTTATGGCTGTAATTAACATTTTTTAAAATAGAAATATGAGTGGATCACTAAAGGAACTCACAAAAAAATATGGTAAGACATCCCCAGGTAACTCATGTATTACAATATCCACCATGCACATAACCCAAAATGATAAAATTTATCAACAACAAAGAGTATTCAATTCTTATCCAATCATAATTATTCTATTACAACTAGTTAATTTCCTCTCAATATGTGTTAATATGAAATTAAATAACATATGGTAATACATGTGGTAGCTCAATATCTCTTTCTTGAACATAAAATTATGATCATTTCAATCCATCATTAAGGAAAAATAAATTCAAATGTAGGATACATGTGAATAAGTATAATACCAATAGTACATTTTTATCATTCAAAGAACAACCTCTCATCATGAATCATGCACAAGGTCAAAACTAGATTTAACATTCTCTAATAAACACACAATAAAATAACCTTCACCTTTCCACATGTAAACAATGAAATTTACCATTAGTAAACACCTAACCTAGTAAACACCTAACCTAGTAATCATGCACCAAATTATTTATTCCATTTTTGCATACCAACTCATGCAAATTATAAACATAACAAGATCAACAAGTAATAGCTCTACCAGGAAAACATTAAGCACAAAAAAACACATAATAAATTTTAGATGCATAATAGGTTACACAACCCAAGATACCAACACATAAAGTTAACTTTCATGTTTTAACTAAATCCAAATCCTTGCCATAAAATAATAACTATAGTCCCATAATTATTACCAAAACATTACCATTTCTCCATACATGGTAATTTAGGCCAATATGATCACAATCAATAGAATGTGTCATGCACAAAATTCACATTTTATTAAAAGCTACAACCATGTTTAAATAGGTAAGAAAAATTGTAAGTGAGTCAAGTGTAACACATTTTGACAATTTTCAATGACCAATAGGAATGTCAAAAGGTGGGTTGCACACCAAATATTATTTAAATAACAATGGAATTTTCATATTAAGAAACTGTTAATTATATGGAAAATTACCATTATCGGCCAAAATAAAACATAGATTATTTTTCATATCTCACCTATTATCAAGTAAGAAAGGCCATAAAAAAAAATTCCAAATCATGCAAAAACCTTCTCATTATAGACCAAGGATAAGCCTTCTAACAAGGTTTTAATAAATTTTAAGGGCAACTATTAAATCAAATTGAAACTAGGTGTGATCCAAGAATATATCCTTTTTTTTATAACAGTATAAATAAGCAACATTTTCCACATAAAAACCATATGCACAGCTGGTCATGGCATATGCTTAGGTGAGAATGACTAAAATAATCACAAAATAATATGCCTAGTAGGTAATTTAAATTGCTTGTAAATTACTAAAATAAAATTTAAGAATCAAAAATTAAACCTAGAAAGAAAATAGAACACATGCCTAGAGAAATAATCATGTAAGGGTTTCTTACTAGTATTTCCTCATGGTAGCACCATATAATTATTTCAATATATTCTAATTTCTTTCCATTGGCTTCTATTCTTTCCTCTATCATCATCTAGTTCCTCTACCCAATCATGGCACCCAAACACAACCCAAAACCCTACATACTCTATTCTCTTCTACAAATCTCCAATGCCATTTATAAGGGATCGACGCTTCTCTCACACAAAAGGAATGGCCAATATAAATTCCATAGCTTGAAACTCCATAGTAGTAGTCCAAGATTGATTTTAACACCCTGCACTTCCTCCTATCCTCCCATGTCTTCTCTATGAAGTCAATCAACCCACAAAAAGCCAACATAGCCCTAGCAAGAATTTTCATGCTAAAATTTGAAAAAAATTTAGGTCCATGATTATAAATAAAATATAAAGATCCACCTAGTATATGCCTTTATATAAAGAGGATGTAAGTTCATTCATACCATTTACTATTACTTTCCAAACCCAAGTGCAGTGAATTCTTCCTTGGTCGGCGGCTGGGGGGGAAGGAATTTAACATTTTAATTCCATAGACATGCCTTTACCACATAATACCATGCCATTAAAAACTTTATATATATATATATATATATATATATATATATATATATATATATATATATATATGTTTATGGTTATGGATATTTCTATATATTTATTTATATATCAATTTATTTAAATATTTATATTATATATATATATATATATATATTCATATACATAATTATATGTATAGAGAGAGATCATTTAATTTATCAAGAAACTTTGTCAACACCTGATTGGTGACTAACAAACACATTATTGAGACTTCATCAATTCGATCATGAGGAGGGTGCCACTAGTAGGGTCATGACATTGAGCAGTGTCAAAAATGTTATGTTGCAAAAAAATTCTTAGGTCAAGCATGAAGGCCTTCATAAGCTTAACTATATTATTATTTTCCACCTCCTCCATTCCTTTATCTTCTTCCCACGTCTTCTTCAACTAAATTATGATGAATGGATTCTTAATCTCCTTATCAGTGTTCTCAAAGAAGTGAGAAATTATTTCCTCCCTTGTCAACCAATCTATTGAAGCTGCCCTCTCTCCTAATTTTTTCCTACTCTCCCATCCTTCCTCTTATTATGTTCTATTTATTTTTCCCATGCATCTTATTAACATATTTTATGTCTTCGATGTTCTTACTCAAAATTCACCACACTAAAAAATGAGGGTTGGGTTCATTTTCATGGCATCATCTACCACCCTGAAATTATATCTTTTCACTCTCAATAAACTCTAATCATGAATCTCACATGTGTCTTCCATAATTTCACACTTCCTTACTATTTCCTATTAATGACTATCATCTCTTCTAAAGGTTTATTTGAATAAACCCTACTTGTTTTAATTATTGTTAAACCACCTAGACATATCACTCATATAACCAAATTCAATGTGCTATGATCTAAGTTTTAAATATGGGAATAACTCCACTATGAGCTTATAGTTTTTACCTGATCTATATGAAATCCTAGGATAAAAATCAAGCAAACATTAAGAAATGTTTAAAAAAAATTAAGGATGGTTACTATAATGTTTAATGGTTATTTTTACATAACAATGAAATGCAATCAAAAATAAAAATTTGAAATACTAATTTAGATTATAGAATATACATAACCTAAATGTAAAATACAAAAATTGAAATGTGTTATAGATAGTAATAAATAGTGAAATAAAAAACTAGCTTGGATATGACTTATGATGATTGTGCATGTAGTTCATAGATGAAAAATTGACTAGAATGATCTATGATCTATGTCGTATCTAAACATAAACTTATGTGATGCATTTAGATAGGGACACACTTGGGTGGACATGGGTGCACTTTGGCCACGTCTGGGTTAAATTTAAAATTTATTTTCCTATTTTAATACATGATTTTGTTAGGGAGGATATGTTGTCTATTTGTGGATGTTAATGTGATGCATTTAAATAATACAATAAAATAACTCTAGTTCCTACACATAAACCAAATAGAGATCAAATACAAAAGATGGGAACTAATCAAGGAGAATAGTTTAGATATCCTCATAAATGCACATATACTATTATTACCTATATAGCCTAAAAGGCCTCAAGCTAATGTAATTATCTTTTATAAAATAAGTGTGTGAATCTTGATATTTTCACTATATTGATGCAACCTAATAATTGACTAGAATGCTTAAAAATGAAATCGATTAACCTAAAATAAATGGATTCATAATTGGCCTATGAATATTATAATAGATTAAGACTTTAATTATAAATATTAGTGTTTTTTTATTTAACATACAATAGAATTTTTTAGGTGATTGCTAGATAGATCTAGTAGATTTGTACTTATATAGTAGTATATTTTTAAAAATTTAATTAACCAACCTTTATAAAGTCATGAAAGGGATGAAATGAAGTGTATAAAATTTTAAAATTTGCCTTTAAAGTGTGGGATACATGGCCACATTAGTGGATAAGGTTTGATAACTACTTTATCTAACCTAATACAATCTTATCCCAGAAGGCTATAAACTTTTGGAATTTGGATAAAATTAATATGTAAGTAGAATAGGGATGTCTGAATGATGTTTTAAACAATTTTAATATAGTAATTAGAATAGTGAAGGCTCTCATAAAATATTGTGGATTAGAAGAATGGAAAATAGGTCAATTAAGGTAAGGATGTCAAGATTAAATATTCTCAAGAAATTAATGATTATAATTGGGTGTCTACATAATATTATGAACCATGTTATATTAAATTACCTAGTTCTTATACACATTATCATATTAAAACATTTATAGTAGTAGGTGCATATGTGGACTTGAGAGACAACCTATTCACGTAACATGACATTTTTTTATTGGTAGAGTAAGGTTATAGGTTCCCTCACCCTTTTCATTCATATAATATAAATTATTACATAAAATTAAATACATTGGAAATAAGGCTAAAAAATAATAAAGTGTCATGAAGAGATAGATTATATATAATAACTATAGCATAAATCTAGCTAGTCCCAAAGAGTTTTAGAAGATATATCTTCCATGGTATTTAGGATCCAATTTCATAGGCATCTACCAATAAGTTCAAGGGAGTGATTTTTCCAAATTAAATAACATTACCCAAAAATTTACACTGAAATTAAAACAAGTAGGAGTAAAGGAGTAAACATTGTTCCATAGTTGTAGAAGGTACAAAAAATAGTTAATCTAAATCATTTAAAAAGGACATGAAATGAATACCACGTTCAATAGAAATAAAGTTTGAAAAAAACATATCTAGAGAGATTTACAAAAAATTAAAATACCTTCAGTATCCAAAAAACCAAAAATTTGTGCAAAACCAATAATTTTAAGATGGCATCTCTTAAAAAGATGAGGAAAGGAACAATTTTATAGCTTAAATGAACACATTAATCACTTAACATAAAATAAAAGTCATTAAGAAAATATATATGATATTTAATATGATACTCTAACAAATTTTTGTTTTGAAATCCTTCTTAGGCCATATGGTTATATTTAAGGAGCGTCATAAGAATATGAAATTCCCCTATCCTTCACCACATTCTCCCAGTTAACAATTTCCTCATACTCATTAAAATGATATAAAAAATTTAAATATAAAATAGGAAAAAGGAGATAAAATTAAAATTTATTCCCAACCCATATATCTAAACCATTCAACATTGCATGAAAATAAAAAAATAAAGTTAACAATCAAACTATGAAATTTATGAGAGTTTAGTTTTCTCATTTTTAATTTATCATGTATCAATGAACACATTTTGAAATAGTTATAATTAATCTTAAAAATTAAAATTCCCATAAAATCTACCAAATCATTCATAATTTTTTTTATATCACAAAGAGTTTCAACTCTTAACGACTCATTTTCCATTCCTTACCTCACACTTTCAATAATCTAAACAAAATTTTGGTGTTTCCCCCTTTTTAGAAATGGGAACCTAAAATCATTATCCTAATTTATGAATATTTACAATTAAATATTATGTTAATTTAAATATATATGATTTAAAAATATATAATGTGAAAAAACCCAACCAAAGCATTAAGACTCAATGAATATGTAGTAGATAGGACTAGGTTGTTCAAGTATGCTTCACACATCAATGTTTTATCCTAGTTGGAAGAAAGTATAAAAAAATATTTAAAAAGAAGAGTTATAAAATTTTGGGGTTGAATTTTTAAATTATTTTAAAAATAAACATTTATCATCTTTCTCTGATAATTAGTGAATAAATTTTATTAGGTTCTCACAATCTCATCATCTAAATATAAATGTTACTACTGACAAATTTTGTCACCATTGGTCAAGGTTGCTTATGCGTATGTATTAAATAAGTTTAAATTAATGAATTTAAGGATAAATAATTTCTCCACAACATAATAAAAAATTAATAAATTGACAATCATTCTCAATAATATCTCATAAGTCTAAATTTTGGTAGAATTTTCTTCTATTCCTCTACCAAGCTAGTTGCAAGCTAGTAACGGTAATTTTTAGATGTTCAATTCATGAAGGAGAAGAATATTTGTTTTGAATAGTATCATGAGTACATATGTTCCAATATTAACACAATATTTCATGCATATTTTTAATGTTATAGGGTATTAACTTTATTAATAATTGTTAAGAAGGAAAGGTGCTCTAAAACCCTTTTAAAACCCCAATAACTTAGTTTTAAGGGATGTGATTGAATTTTTTGATTTATTTGTTAAAAATTAAAATTATTGTCAGATATTTTATTAAATAAATAAAATTTATAAACCTTACTCAATTAAAATTTCAATTAAAATAATGGGTAAAGGTTAAGGTATAGGTTGCAGGGTTTCAAGCATGTAAGAGAGACAATAAAAACAAGTATTTTGTTTAGAGGTTTAAGTGATTAGTTAAAGATAAAAAATGGTTTTAATGGTTATATATGATATTAAATTTTATAATTAAAAAATAATTTTGTCTTTATTCCTCATATAACTCAATAAAATTCCAAAAGTTAGACCTACATGCATTCAAAAATGAGATTGTGCATGTTAAGAAGCACTAAAAGGTACATATTTTAAATTTTATAAGTGAAATATATTTAAATTTAAAAAGGATATATATTTTTATGTAAATTAATTTTTAAAAGTGTTTAAATTTATGTACTATACATGAGGATAGATAAAATGGCAAAACATAGGTCTGCACCATGAAGAAAAATAGGGTTTTGACTAATTTTGCTCATAAATCGAGTTATAAATAGGTGTTTCAGATTATTCAAAGGAAATAAAATAATTTGAGAGGATGTATAATCAATAAAAATGTCTTATTAAACTATTTTAAAATTATAAATAATGCAAAATAGGCCCAAATCAAAGAAAAACATCTATAGGTTACCATGTGGCAATAAGCAGACACTTTTTTGTAAATTTTTGTTTGAGGTTTTGGTAAAGATTTTTCAAGATTTTAAATCTTTTTTAAAGGTATACCCAATTTATACATATAAAATTATCATATTATTAGTTTTTAGTGAGGCCTATAACTCATTTTAGACCTCCAAAACTAAGTTAGGGTTTCTTAAGGCCTAAACAGCACAAAAGAGCATTTTTTGAAGTTATATCTAGAGTTTAGAGCTAAAAAAATATTTTAATGTATGTTACATAATTTTTATGATTTTAAAATCATATTTATACTCCTTATATATTAAAATAATTAAAATTCATCAAGTTTTGGGTTCTCATGGTGCATTCACCAAGTTTGTCAAGTTGGAGAAGATAGACATATCTAAGAAGGATGAGTATGGAGAGTTATGATAATTCATAATAAAATGCACTTTAAACAAGGATTATTCATAAATATGAATATAAATTAAACCATGAAATATATTATCTCACCTTATATACCCCCTAGGAACAATTTTAGAAAAAATCAAGTCAAACTGTAATAGCCTTCAATCATCCCTACAAAGGTGGAAAACCAACATGCAAGAATGGAGAAGTTTAGTTGAAGAATTTATCAAGTAAATAATACCTATTTTCATGGAAGAGACTCATTAAGAAAAAAAAATCCAATCTCTCTCCTACTATACCACCTTGGATTTATTTAAGGATTTGGATAGAGAGAAACATGCATGCAAGATATAAGGAAAATCGCTGAAGTTAAAGTCTAAGATGAAAGTAAGATAGCTAAAGTTACTCACTACAAAGATGAAGAGTATAAAATATATTTAATAAAATTTTTAAAAAGTAATTAAGTGAAGATCAAAAGGATTTAAGTGAATATGATCAAGATCTTTTCAAGATTAAAGACCATCAAAGCATGCATGAGAACCTTTGACTTTTTAAAAACATTTAGATATGTTAATATCTCTCTCCTATGTCATATTAAAAGAAAATAATGTTTAAACTCTAGATATAATATATAGAGATTTGGAGTTTGGTGGTTGAGTTGGTAGTGAAGTTGAAGGAAGAGTGAACTATCACTAGGATGATGACTCATCCCTAGTTTAGGGTTATTTTGTCTCCTCTCTCATTTCTTCCTTTTATATATGTATATTTATTTTTTAGAGAATATTATCATATTATGATTTTGGCTATATAGAATCAATACCAAAATTTTTACTACATCACCTTTGAATCAATAAGAAGCTAATTTTGCTCTATTTTCAAGTTGTTCATGAAGTGTGTGTATGAAAATAGAAATGTAACTAATCTATAGATAAATCATAGCTTATATAAGATAAATCACACTTACACTTTCAATTATTGATACATTATATATTCAGGATCATGACCAAGATGGATCTTTTAGACCAAGCCATGGGATCTCTTACTACAGTAATATCATGAGGGACTGTTTCAAAGCTTGTAGTCAAGTAAAACTATGTAATAACCCTAAATAGGTCATATGTTTTCATATTCACAAAATTAAATGACAAGTAAAGTAAAATATAATATAGTGCTCACCCAAGATTGTGGCATAACGTGGGGGTAATAAACATGAAAAGTAAACATACATAAAAAATATATACTCACATCAATGTATATGAAATCCTAATACATGGGAGAGGTACAAATGCTAATATATCTACTCTTACAAAGGAGAAAGAAAGTTAGGAATAGTAACCTTTGAAGATGAACCCACCAAGACCAAATATTTCCCTTGTAGAAGGTGATTTTCAATAATTTATTTTGGTATATAAGGATAATAAGGATAAGTCAACTCTAGGCTATACAACCTATCTATGCATCCAAAAGACTTCCCCACAAGATAAGATTCATATTTACAAAGAAAGTATTGAAACCCTAAGATATGTTCCTAAAGTATAATGGTTAATAAGTATATGTGAAATATATATCTCTTATTCTTTTCTTCTAAATGAAAAAATGAATGTGTATATATAGTTGAATCTAACCCTAAACCTTTATAAAAAATTTATCGATAGGGTTGGCCAAATCAACTCTATATCATTATTGACAATAATAAATTCGGTCTTGTTCTAGGTCAGCCATGGGATGACGTAGACCTTAAATGAGTTTTTTCAATTATATTATGGGGTCGATAGGGCCAACATTGTATTGTAAACAATAAAAAGGATTTCTAGGCTAGTGAAGGCCAAAAATGACTAGTGGAGGGTACAAAAGAGGAATTAAAGCTTAGGGGAGTATTTTTAAGAGATAGTTATGTAGATAAAAAGTGTTAGTATATGGAAAACAATCTTATAATGCACTAATGGTCTATCTACCCCTTTCCAAATAAAACCCTTTAATGCATGCACTCAGAGAGATTGAAACTTGACAAGTTAATATAAGAGATAAAGAATCAGTAATTGATAAAGTTTTAAAATATTATGTGTATATATATGCCCTACTCAAATATCATCACATGTCACTTAGGTGAAACACAGGATGGTACTTTGGGAAAAGAATATGGTAACACACAATGTTGAAGTTGAATAAATTATTGTAAGGAGAAAATAAGATAAATAAAAGTAAAAAATTGAAAAGCATGTACATTTACTTTCCTTAGTGTTGTAGATAAATAAGGAGATGTGAGAAATGTAAATGTTTCCATTGTAGGTAACATTAAGTGAACTTGTATAAATTAGTAAAAACTATTTTTTTTTAAAAATATACATGTAACATATGAAAAGATTTTCTACAATGTTAGGATTCTAGAACATCTTATAGTATAGAAAGGGAGTTAGTAGAAATAAAAATATGATCTAAAAATGTAATATAGTTGTAAATATTTGAAAGGTAAATAATTTTGAATAGTAAATATAAATAGGGTGAAAAATAATTCATTTGCTATTTTTACTATTATGAGAAAATAAAACTCTAAGAAACCTATTTGGAGACCATAGATCCATCATGGTGATGAGGTGACAATTAAGATGAGGAGGATGCATATCAGTCATAATGAGTGTAACATATGTAAGAAATTATGAATTTTAAAGTTTTGAATATTTTTATTTTAAATAATTTTGATATATAAAATTGATTGGTAGTCAAAATCTAGGCACCTAAATGAACTTTAGTAAAGTTTTAGGTAAACTAGGGGTAGAATGGGGTACTAGGTAGGAAAAACTCTGACCAATAAATTCCAAAGGCATTTATGGTAAATGCTCAAAATTTCATTATTGTGGAAGAATAAGTTGACCTGGTTGACATAGTCCATAATGAGAGATAGAAATATAGGGCTGACTACATAGCAATGGGTTGATTTAGTACTCTAATGGGTGGTTGGCTGGATAGCAATAAGGCAACTTAGTTGGTAGGGAGGATAAGGCTGAATGTATATGGTAGGGAAGATAGTTTATTGGATAGGGATCATGTAGTATCAAAAAATGAGGTCGACTATGTATGAAAGGGCCAATATAGTATGTTGAATCAAGAATATGGCCAATTTAGTATTAAATAGGTCGATCCAGTATAAAATGGAAATGTCCAATTAAGAATCACAAATAAGATAATGATCCAATTTAGTATTAAATGGGCTGATTCTATAGGAAAATTTATGACATGAGAAACTAAATCAAACAAGTTAATTAAGTAGTTAATTTATGAATTTTTAATAATGAGTTTAAACTATTTATGACGTGGAGATTTGATACATCCTTTGTTATTTGATATTTTATAGAGACACCAGAGGTATTGGTGATTTATAGATACATCATGGATTTCATAGCTACTAAATCATTTGATTGATTTAGATAAAGCACAAGAGGTTACACTAGGATTTGGAGGTATCATGGAGATGAGGCAGATCTCACTTAGTGTTGATCTCATTATCATGTTCTTTGGAGCATGAGAATGGTTGACCATAATGTTTTGATGGGTGGTGGATGGGAATATGATTTATATGGGTATTAAACTAAAGGATGTCCATATATTATTAGGATTATTTATATGAGGTATGTTGATGATCAATAGAACACAAGATGTTCTAGAGGCAAGGCAAACACTAGCCCAGTGGGTGATGTGATTAGATATGATATACCCTAGATTAAGGGTGAGTTTTTTTTATGTATATATTTCAAACATTTTATATATTTAAAAGTACATGATAGGACTTATTAAATCATAAGTTTTATATCACAAATCAAATGGCAAGGTACTACTATATGCAATAGCCTTATGTCAGTCCATATTAGATTAGGGAACACTCTAGAATTTTGGGGCTATCATCTAGGTCTAATTCATACATGATATGTATGGGATATTTTATAGAGTGAAGAAGACTATGGAGCCTATTATTTTATTTAGTGCTTTGATATATGAGAGGTTCCTCATGTATTAGCCAATTGGGTTGCTACATGTATTTGATGATAGGTTACCTTAGGTCATGAAATGAAGATAAGTCATGTAGTTCAATCCATGCCCCATGTGTCATCATTACATACTATCACATGAGAAGATATTGTGTGATGTCCTTACATGCATATTGCTCCTTTATGGCCTATCTAGTTGATCATTTCTACAAGGTTAGCATGGGTGTAAATCATAGGCCACTACACTTCATGGGTAGAGCCACATATAATGGCACACTTACAAGGTAAATTTGAACTCTCACACCTAATGGCCCCTTTATTAGTTAATAATTATTAGGCACATGTTAGATATCCAAGGGGGAGATGAGGAGGAGTACCAATGGAGATACTTATGATTAATCCATAATGTGATAGACCATGGACTGGTCAAGCATAGTAGTAGGGGATAATAGGAGAAGATAACATGGATATGGATGAATTCCCATAGTATGCACCATAGTAGGCACCATAATAGTAGTATAAATGACCATCCCAACCAAATCATAGATGGATGCATTACTATCAAGAGATGACAAAGATGAGAGCTATAACATAGGAGGACCTAACAACCATTATAGGGCATAGATGGTTCATAGAGGTACCTCTGAGTTGAGGATCATAGAGAGATCAAGTGGCGACTCTTAGATTTATATTAGTGTATATGTGACCTATAGAGGAGGCACTCAATAGATGGGTGGATTGAGACATACATACACACACACACATGTATGTATATATGCATGTGTGTATATGTGATATGATGTCTATTTAGTTTCGGTTTTGTAGATCTTATGTTAGAGGAGATTAGATGGGGATCTCTGATTATGGTAACATAACATGACATTTTGGATGGGATGTTGACTCCATACAACCCCACCACACTAGATGATATTGTGGTACTATTTACCCCAACCCAAGTATGCTAGTTTAGATTAGTGGAAGAGGCCACAAGGTAGTTGTAGGCACATAGGGATGGATTTCATCCACTGATAGGGGTGGGAGAGGGAGAGGCATAAGATTGGTAGGATTTGGATTAGTAGAGAGAAATTCACATGGTTACCACTATCTAGTTAGGATAGGTGCAAGCCTAGGTGGCCAATCTATAGGGATAGGTAATAGGTTTGAGATCTTGTACTTCCTCATTACATTTTTCCATTTAGAAAGGGAAATCCCAAACATCTATGGGTAGTGTGGCTAGGTCTAATGATAGGCATGATGGAACCCAACCTTATATTTGGAGATATTTTTTATTTTTTACTTGTTATTATATGAAACAGATGATATATATATAGTTATATAGTTATATTATATCTCATGAGTTATACTTGGTTGTGGATGTTGATACATGGATAAATTTATTTATAGCACATTTATTTATCTTTTTATGTATATGCTATGGGAAATATATGTTGAGTGCTTTATTTTATAGAATTATTTTATACACTTGCATGGTTAAAAATAAAAAGGCAAAAAAAGACTTTAAAAAGTATAAGTAATCAAAAATAAATGCACTACACACTATGTCATGATGGTAAATGTGTAATAGCAAAAGATGAATAAATATAATAAACCAAATATGGTAAAAGGAAAATTAAAAAATGTTGTAAAACCATGTAAATTTTTTTCCCCAAGTTAAAATAATTAAAATCACACTATATCACATTGGGAAGTTTGAAAATAATGAAATAAAATGGAGGAAATATGAAGAACCAAATGGAATAAGAGAAAAAAAATTAAGTCAATAAATAATACTAAATCATGTTGGGAAGTATAAAAAAGAAACAAAATTGGAAAAATGAAATTAAATTGATCACACTAATTCAAGCTGGGAAGTATGAAAAATTTAAGAAAAATGGTTGTAAGCATACATGCAGTCAAAAAATAAGAAGATAAAATATCAAAATAATTTATCAGAAAACATACTATATGAAGATGGGAAGCTTTTAAATGATGTGAATTCATAATAAATCACTACTTATCTCAAATTTGGCACATGTAATTTCATTCTGACTTGGGTATTAGATTATTTTGTGAAGAAGGCTTGTTCCTATCTATGGTCGTACACTGCAATAGGAACACCAATGAGGTGGAAACAAATGTGGGAATTATTTTAAAAGGAATTTTTATAATGTGGTGATTTGTGAGGAAGGATTGGTCCTACCCATGGTCTTAAAGTGTAACTCACAAATGGGATCCCTAGGAGGAATGATCAGTTAACAAAATAATATTTCTCAAGGGGAAATATTAGGAATTCTTAAATAAGAGAGGAAATGTCAAAATCATAATGTAAGAATATATGATAATACCTTAGGAAATATGAGGCACACTAAGTACATAGGAAATACACTAAGTGGCTAGTTACCATTAAAATACAAGGTATACACATTGACAATAAGTACAAATCTATATATGCAAATAAGTGAGATACTAAGATCAACTCATGTTGGTTGTATTAACAAGAAAAATAAAATGGACCTACCTTCCCACAACATGTTCCCCATTCCGTAGGACCCCTTATAGAGTCGTTGATCTACTATGAATATTAGGTACTTATGTGATAAAGTAGGTAGCACCATAGAGTTTTTTGAATTCTCTTATTCTAATCTACTAGCATAATATACCCCAATGGGCCTTGGCTCTATCATGAGGTAAATTATGGATTTTTAGCTTCAATTGGAGATAGGAGATGCATTATTAATCACATAATTTGGTGTGATTTGACTTTTTAAATTGAATGTTGGTTTTTGTATCATTGCCTTTTGTTTAATTGATTTGGATTTTAAATTTTTATGGATTTTAATATTCCTTCTACATATGGATTTGGAATAACCAAAATGATGGATAAAATTGATAACATTAATGAGATTTAGACTTTGTTTAAATGAGGCTAAGTATACAAATACATGGCTAACTAAAACACTTAGGCTTGCCTATAAAATAGTATGTTATCTCAAGTTTTAACCATGTGTATGCTTAGTTTGTGAAAGTAAATAAGGGAGTAAATGGAGATACAAAGTGGATTAGAAATATAGAATTAAAATGATATGAATTATTTACTAATTGATCGAATGGTAAAGAAGGATTACTAAGGGGAGCCAATTTTGTATAACCAAGTCATAATAATAATTATCCATTTTGGATGAGATAAGGTAGCACACAATCATTAGAAAATATAAAGACATCCATGAAAACAAATGAACTCATGAATATAAGAATGTGATCATGGAAAGCAATAAAATAAATGAAACCATAGACAATACATAATGAAAAATATAAAGATCCATGTAAGATAGATTAGTGAAGCAAAATTTGACATAGAGTTAAATAATATAAGATAAAAATAAAAATGGATGTTAAGTTTGATATAATAATCATAATGAATATTAAAGTGAAGTAACAACATGCTGTGTTCAAAAATATTGATATATATATCCATAAATATTATCCATAACATCTGATATATGTTTATGAATTTGGACTTTAACTATATCAAGAGTCTTATCAATCCTCAAGAAAATCTATGAAAAGACTTCTTATCAAATATCCTCTACATAAAATATGGGTATAGCTTAAGGATCGTGTTCACAAGGTACCTCATGTATAGAATAATCAATAAGGGGAATATATTTTAGAAAAATAATGGTATATATGGGACAAGGATGTGGCACCATTGGTGAAGAAAGGACCATGGGTGGGGGAGAAGGTGCAGGTGGCACAAGAGCCACAAGTAAAGAAGGAACCATGAGTGGAGCAAGAAATAAAGGTGAATAATGGAGAGCCTTCTTATGGGTGACTTGTGTGAGGAGGAATAGTGTGTGAATGAATGGTCATGAGGTGATCATGATTGTGTTGTTAGAGGATACAACAATGACTAGTGTAATGGGTACCAATCTAGTGTCAAATATAATAAACATCATCATATTTAGGAATATATTCAGGTAATAACTTGAGAAAAGGTATATATTTATCTTTGGGATAATGAAAGGTAGGGTAAAAGGGGTTGGTATATTGTAAATTTTTTTGATAATGGGTAGAGGAATTATTATCTATGATATGAGAGCAAAAAATATGCTTGTTATTAGACTTTGTAGGTCTACTAATGATAAGAGTAGAAGTAAGATCTAGGAAATGATGGTATAAGTAGAAATATCTAGTCTAATGATGAAAAAAATCTATTGATGTCACAATAAGGGTGAATAAACCATTAGGTAGGAAAGGTATCAAGCTAAGGTAAATGAAGAAGGCCATCACTGATAGGAGGTGGGGTTAGTTGAGAGTCTGGGATAGGTTGGGATGAAGAAGAAGTAGAATCAGATATAAGATGATGCTTAGCTAAGGGGAGAGTGGGAGTAGGATACAAAATAGGCTTAACTAAGGGAGAATTAGGACATGTAGAGGTATTAATGGTAGTATCAAGCATCTCTTTGGGAAGAGTGTTATAGGGATCCTAGTATCTATCAAAATGATAAAGACTAGTCATAACATGATCCATAAGCATGTTCTTAAGAGGCTCTATGAAACTAGAAGTGTGACATGTGAACACTCCATATTGACCTTGTGAAAAATATGAATAATACAATAATTAGGAATAGTATAAGATATAATATGATAAGAGGATGAAAATACTGAAACAAAAAATAATGATAGTGAAGGGTCTCAACATCTCTATCCTAAATTAGACCTCATAGAAATGGATCATCTAAATTATAACCATCATCATAATTAGGTGTATGAAGGTTTATGGTAAATTTAGGTATGGTATTTTTATTGTAAATTGAGTGATGAATATAATTTTGAGTCTTGGTTAAGACCATTGGTATATCATCGATAGGTGGATGACAAGAGTGCAACTTCAAAGACTGTGGAAGCTAGGAAATAAGATGAATAGAGAGATAAAAAGGTTTGATCTTGAGGTTGATTTAATATGTCTCATCATCATCAAATTCTAAAATTTTAAGTGGTATTTTATCAATGAGTTAAGGGTGACCATGATAACCTTGAGTAGAGTTAATAGGAAAATTGAAATGTTGAGATTCATAGAATGGAACACTCGGTAAGGGTTAAAAGGCTGAAATTTTGAATACACCCCATTCCTATAATTGTTAAAAATTACAAGATTTTTTATCTCCTTGAATCATATAGATAGCACCATTATGGGGAAAATTCACACATTGGCAAGCAAAAGAGGTGATAACGCTCATGCATTGAGTCTAAGGCCTACCAAGAAAGATATTGTAGGAAATGGGAAATTTGAATATCATAACCTTAACTTGAACAATGATAGTAAGGATGGTAATAGGGAGCCACATGCAACATAAAGGAGGAATTTGACTTTGATCATAAATTTGACACATGTTGCATGTGGATTTAAGATTATACCTGAAATATCCAAGAGTTTTTTATGAATTCAAGGAAGGAAACACAAGTACCTAAACCCTCATCAATAAAAGTGCACTTGAATTTAATATCAATGATTTGAAAACTTATAAAGAGGGAAGGATAATTTTCATGAAGTATAATCTCATCTCGGATCATGGAAGCAATAGGGAATTTGAGAAAAAGAGAATTTTCCATTGTTTCATTAATGTGTATAGACATCTCTTCATATTTTTGTAAGATACTATATTCGGACCTAAATAAGGTAGATTCACATACTTTGAGGGGAGGATGATGGATTTTCATTTCAAATAATATTTGCATCAGGTGGTTTCACTTATGCAGAGAAGCTTGCATGAGTTCAATAAAGGTTATTTGAGATGGGAGATTAGTAAGCTCTATGATAGGGTCCCATTCATCATAACCCATGGGTGGAATTATAAAGATAGGTTCATAATGTTAGAGGATTTATTGGGAGAGAAGAATATAAGTAAATTCAAACTTGTGTTGATAAGATGTGGTTGGTTTAGTTATGGTATAAATCGATTGATTGTCTTGAGAATATGGGTTAGTTGATTTAGGTTTATCATGTGATTGGTTTGAAGAGATATTATAAAATTGAAGAATGTTGTCAATGGGTAGAAAGGTTAGGGGATTGTGTAAATAGTGTAAGAGGTTTTATCCAATGGAGTTGTTTTAATTGGTTATTAAAAAGACATAAGGTCCTCTTTCCAAACTCTATTAGGTGAGATGGGGAAAAATCTTAAAAAACATAAAAGTTTAAGATGTTTGGTGTATGTGTGTAGGATGAGAATCAATGAATGCAAATACCCTTCACATATTATTCATATTTACCACATTATCTTCAATAATTTGGTCTATAAGACTTTCAATGTTGTTGGTGGAAGGAGTAGGCTTGTCATTGTTGTATTAATGATTAGGAAGAGGTTCTATGTAGATGGTAAGATGATCCGTAGCCTAGTTTAAAGATTATTTTTTGTTTTTTGTTTCATGATATTTTAAGGCTATATCATAGGATTTTTGGTGTTTAAAAATGAGTGAATCATTATTATAATTTGTATCAAAGATGAAATCCATAGTTAAGTTACATAATTACCTATAAGTCTTATGAGAGTGACCCCACATTACATGAAACCAACATAATTTATTTGTATCATACCATTATTTAAAAAGATGTGGGGTTAAGCTCTCTTGAAAGAGGCCTTGGTAAATGCTTTTGGAGATATACTAAGGATAATGAATTATAAACATTGATGGTTTTTTTGAGAAAATTGAGGATTAGGGATGTTTCTTAAAGGGGAAACTTACTCTGAAATAGGGTCAAGAGCAATGGCTTGAATATTATGAATGGTATCATAGGAGTCTATGACATCATCATGGTAGCATGATGATTTTTATTTCTTATGATCATGCGAATGCCCATGGGAGGTTGGGATGGCTTAGACTAATGCATGAGAAAATCTTGGCATTTAGTTTGGTCGAGGCCCTCTTCCATATTTTTTGGAGAGAGATTCCTAAACTAATATTGCAACTTGGGATAGATAACATTAGTGATTAGATGAAAGAGTTTATCATCCACTATGTTATTTTCACATTTATTAGACAAGGTCTTCCACTATTTGATGAAATCTTATGTTTTTTTAGATTTAAATTACTTGTAATTGATAAAATGATCCAAGGTATTCTCACGGAGGTCACTATTTTGAAACTCTTATATTAGAGAGTTAACTAGATCTTCCAAGATAGTGATATAATGGGAATTTAATTGATTATACCAATATAAATCATATTAAAAGAGGGTTTTTTCTAATACCTTGTTAGCACTAAAAGTTTTTAAGTTGACCCAATCTTTGTAGATATTACCAAGTAATTTTAAATGTAAGGTAGGATCCATTGACCCATTATAACTAATGGTAGGTGTGATATATCCTGTCTCTATGTTGTCAATTTGAGTTGTAAGAGGTTAATTTTGAAGATGTTTAATCATTTTGTTAACAAGGCATGGTTGAGGAATGAGGTTTTTATGGGAATCCCTAAGGGGGGTAGGGTGCATTTTTATTTTTTTCTCCCCATGGAACCTATTGAGGTTGATATTGAAGGTGAATAAGGTGATTTTGCATTTGCATCATTTGATTGGCATTATTATCTTGAAAATAATTCATTTGATTAAGAGTTTGTAATAATAATTGATGGGTTTGAGTGGTATTTTGAATATTTTGTGTAGCCTATTAAGCATTAGCATTGGTATTAGTGGCTTGTATTCCACTAAGAGTAGTGGCATGCATGACACTAGTGGTTTGAGAAGCTTTGATAGAGAATGGTGCACTATTATAAATATTAACATGTGTAGTGAAATATGCACTAATATAAGGATTAGAAGAAAAATAAGCACTAGTGGCATGATTACCATTAGTAGAAAATGGTGCACTAGTGTAGTGATTGAGAAGGAGGGGTCTTAGAAAGGGCCCACTAGACATTGAATCTAACATGTTAGTAGATATACTTGGCATGGAGGCTAAATAAATCAAATAAAAAGAGTTCATAGTATGAGGACTCAAAATAGGAGAAATAGATTGAGAATCAAATAAGGTATCATCCCTTGATCTATGAGATAATTTGGGGGAAGGTGAATGGGGTTCTTCTATTTGACCACTTACCATGAGATTGTAAATAGTAGAAGGGTATGCTACCTTATGTTGAGAAAACTCATTAATAAATAAAATCATTTTAGGAGTGTAATCTAATTCCACCTGATATTTTAAGGAGAAAAGAGGGTTACAAGATAAAGATGAATGAGGAAGAGTCCCATAATTAGTATTTTGGGTGGATACATGCACATTTTATTTCACATAAAGTGGAATCCACAAGCGAATGATTGACAAACCTATTGGGATAGGTGAAGATCATCATATCTACTGAGTTAAAATCTATGTTTTCCTAAAATAAGAAGTTCATGATAAAATAAGGGAGATAAAAGGAATGATACAAAGACAAAATCATCAAATAGGGTACAAAATCAAGCTATTGATTATGTTTTGTAACCTAGGGAATAATATATAAATATAAGGATACATATTCATGCAAGTCAAATGTGTACTACTAGACAAAAGGATTGAATAGGGAGATAAGATACATAGTCATATAGGTTGATTAAGTATTAAAGATAAAAAGGCTTAATAGTTTTTAAGATAATGTATTGACCAATATGATAGTGTTATAAAATAGGGGAAATTTTTTTAGTATAATTTTAATCATTAACAAAAGAAAACACACAAATAATTAGATCAATGTGATTGATCTAATTGGAACACATAGCACAAGTTTTGCACCAACACTAGCCAATGCATGTTTTACAATACTACACACAATTATTAAAGAGAAAGCAATAAATAAAAAGTAAGTGTTAAATAGTTGGTCATCCTAGTGTTATTAAGTTATAATATAGTTTCATTTTAATGTAATAGGGAATTTGGATTAAATAAGGAACTATAAATCAATTTAAAGTTGGTTATAAGATGGTTGGGATAAAATGGGTCTATATGAGTTATGTTAGTAGATTGGTATTGGATCCTACCCACTCACTTCACAATCCCACCCTGATAATGGTATTAGTTGATTTTCCAATATATAACATCAACAACATATTTATACCTAGCCAAAAAACCAAGTCAACTTCCCCTTTGATGATGAAATCCAAGTAGGTAGGCCTTGAGAAGACAAATGTTTAATGATTTTTGAATGTAAAGTGATTTGGTAGTGTGTAGAAAACCACCTATTTAAGCTATGTGAATTAATCTAATCATGAAAATAACTAAAAATGAAAGGTGAATTAATTAATATAAAATAGATGTTAATTCCTTGATTGATAATAGTACAAAGTCAGTTAAGGTGAAACTATATGCAAATAATACAAAACAGAGTCGATTGGGTCACTACTATTATATAAAAGCAAGGTATTTAATAAAAAAAAGTTGAATAGGTCAACTATGTCTCTTAGATGGAAGACAAACTATAAAAATAAGTCAACCAAGTTGATGTAGTTAGTTGTAGGGTTATAGTTTTATAAACTACAAACTAATGAAAAAATAATACTAAAGGAAGAACTAAAATGATAGAGAGAGAAAAGAAAATAACCTTGGTGGGCTTCAAGATGTTTTTCCTTGAGATTTTTTATGTTGTGATGCTTAAATGTTTCTTTTAAATACTACCAGCTACTTTTACTGGTTTGACCATGTCTTTAAAAATCTATATGCTGACAAAGAGGTAAAGAACATAGTCAACCTATTTGACTATGTTTGTTGACCTATATGTTGATAGAGGAAAATAGTAGATAGAATCAATTGTTTATACTATGCATTCTAATATTTACCTAAAGAATAATACTATGTCTAACTACTCAATCTAGTAACCTATAATTGGTGAAGACCTGCACAAATAAAACAAAGTCATTTTGAATTGGCTATGTTAAACCTATGCACATAAAGTTAGAACTATGCTGATTGGTTTGATATAATACTAAAAATATGTAAAAATGATGGCATGAAATAAAACCTACAAGGGTTGATTCATGTTAAGTTCACCAGAATGTATGTAAAGGGAAATGAAAATTATCTATAAATCAATCCTAGCTCAAAGAAGATAAAGCCTACTTACATTTCTGATTGTTGATACATTGTATATTCAATGTCATGACCAATATGGATCTACTGGACCTAGAAAAAGGATATATTACCATAATAATATCACTAGGGAGGGTTCCAAAGCCTCTAATCAATAAAAACTATGCAATAACCCTAACTAGGTCCTATGTCTTCATATTCACAAAAGTAAATGAAAAGTAAAGTAAAATATAATTTATTTCTCACCCAATCTTGTGTTACAAAGTGGGGGTAATAGACATAAAAAGTAAAGATTCATAGAAGATATATACTCATGTCAATGTATACAAAATCCTAATGCATGGGAGAGAAGTACAAATGCTAATATATCTAATCTTACAAAAGAACAAAGTTAGGAATACTTACCCTTGAAGATGAACTCACCAAACCTCAATCTCTCCCTAGGCCAAGGTGATTCAAAATAAGTTGTGGTATGTAAGGATAACAAGGATGAGTCATCTCTAGGCTATAAAACCTATCTATGTATCTAAAAGACTTATCCACAAGACAAGATCTATACCTTTAAAGAGAGCATTGAAACACTAAGCTATGCTCCTCAAGTATAATGGTGGACAAATAGATGTGAAATATATATATATATATATATATATATACTATTATTAGTCTTATAAATGATGAAATGACTATGTATATTTATAGATATATCTAACACTAAACCTTTATAAAAGTTTAGCCTATAGGGTCAACCCAATAGACTCTATATCTTTAATGATAAAAACAAATTAGGTCTTGGTCTAGGTCATCTAGGGGTCGATGTAGACCACAAATGAATTTTTCAAATTATATTACAAGGATGATGAGGCCTAAATTGTATTATAAACCATCAAAAAGGTGTTTAGGATAGTGAATGGCTAGTGAAGGTAGAAAATGACTAGAGGAGGCTGCAAAAGAGGAGGTAAAGCTGAGGGGAGTATTTTTAGGAGACAATTGTGTACATAGAAAGTGGTAGTATAAGGATAATAACCTTATGAAGTACCAATGGTATACCTATCCCTTTCCTAGTGCACCCCTTAAGTCATGCACTTAGATATATTGAGACTATATGGGTTCTTACAAGAGAGAAAGCATTAGTAATTGATAAGGTTTGAAAATATTATGTGTATATAGTTTGTGTCTTATGTTCATTGATGTAAATTAGTGAATGGATAATTTTCATATGTTTGTATCCAAATATTTCACATTTATCCAACAAATGAGAACTCTTGTAGGTCATATCAAGTGTCTAATTTTAAAATCTGCCGAATTTGGAAGTGAATTCAACCTATGTACATTCCTTCTATGCTAATGTGAGTGTTTTATCAAGTTCTCTGTGTGAAATACTGATGCAAGAGCCATTATATGAAGATGAAGTGAATGTGTGAAATTTATTAACATTACCAAATATGTCAAGTATAGGAATAATTAACTTTAATATTGGTGTGTCACCTGAAATTTATAGTTTTTATGTTCAATTTTAGCTTGAGCATTGCTCCTTTTACCCTTTTTCTAGTCAATAAATCACCAAATTAGAGAGTTTAGAGATAATTAGCTAAGTGTACCAAACTTTATATATATATATATATATATATATAATCTCAAATATAATTCCACCCACACATTTGAGATTTTCCATTATGTCAACAAGAGTGAGAATAAGCACACATTCTTGCAAGGGTGCAATTCTGAGAGATAATTATTTTTAACATACCTAGTGGGATAAGTATTCAAAGTAATTCATCTATTGAGGATGTTTTGGTGTTTTTCTTTAGCATATAATCCTTTGGAGTAATTTATACAATCAAAAATGGTGATTACAAGTTATATACAACTATTTTAAGTAGTGTTCTTAAAGAGCATCAGGTAGTATGTATTTCAATCCTCTATTTTGTGAAAATTCATATTTTATACCTTCATATCATTCATACAAAAATAAAAATATTTATGGATTCACCTCAAATAGCCTTATTCCATAGATATATCCACATTATCATGATATCTACCTCCTTCCTACCCCTACTTATGTTTCCAATCAACCTTCGATAAATCATATTCTTTACAATCAGTCTAAAAAAAGTGTACAATAGATAAGACTTGACTTTAAGATACAATGTATGGAGAGTGATATGGAAGGGTAATATAATAAGAATAAATAATAACTTTCATAAAAAACCTATATACATCAATAAGAGGTAGAATCATTGAAGAGATATAATGAGGCTACAAGAGAACAAATGTAGTAGTTTTCCATAAGAACATAAGAAATTGAGTCCAAAATCCCAAGTTAGAAATAATATGGACCCCTTGAACCTTATGGAGAGTCTAATTTCTTAAAAATTCCATGTTTTAGGACTCCAAATCCTATAAAATAGATTATGATTATGAAAACTCCATCCATTCTTCCTCAACTTCCTCGAGCCCTTAAATCAAGGAAGTTTACAAGTTTCTCATATACTTTTCCTAAGCCAATCCAACATAAATATATGGAGAAATTTGTTGAATCCAAACCAAGAAATATTTAAAATTTCTTGAGAACCTCATATAATCCTTAAGTTGAATTTTTACATCAAGATCAAGGAATATCAGAATGTGATAGGTTGATTGTTGAGTGGAAAGATAATAACGAAGCATGCCTAACATAATTTTCTTGCCCTCCTTTCAAAGAGTTGTTAAATGAAAATATCAAGTCTAAATCTCAAATCCTTATTAATCCCTCTTTTTTCTCAAATCTTATTCAAGATCATCCCATAATGACCTATGTTCCTATTCCACCAAACAAAACCTCTTTCCCTCCCACCATCTCCCTATTTAAAGGAGGACCTATTATATGGAAGGAAAAATAAGATCATCTAGGTGAAAAGGAGAATTTGTCAAAAGAGGATGATAAAGAGTTTTGTTGGTCAAATGAGATTTAATTTGGCATATAATAATATCATGTTTCATCCCTTGAGAATAAAAATCAAATTGCATCTACAAGTGAGAATCAAGAAGTGTATCTTAAATATGTTCAAGATGACATGGTAGTAGCTAGTGAGATTATAAAAATGGTTTCAAAAGGTAATATCCCTATACATGAGCTAATTAATGATACAAAATAAGATGAGGTGATTAATAGTGAACCTAAATAAGTTACAAGTATCAGTAATTTTTTTATGAAGAGTGGTAGTAGTACCTTGAGTTGATTTAAGACATTCAAAATATTTGTAGGCCTACATATCCTTGTGAATAAATTGATGAAGTGGTTGCCAAGTTGGAAAGCATGTTCAAGAAGATATTGATAAAAATATATCTCAAGTAGAACTTAATGAAGCTATAGATAATTATTTTGATATAATTGAATATCTTGAACAATATGTAGTATTTGATAATCAAAATGGCATATCTCAAGATGTCATAGAAAGCCAAAAATAATGTTCTAGTGATCAATTAGAGGATAAAGTTACTGTTATTCTTATGAACCAAAAGATGGTTACATTAGATATATTTATTGGTTTTTAGTAAAAAAATGATGTTATAATTTAACATCAATAATATTTTTTCTATATTTGATATATGTTTGCTTTATTTGAATCACTTGGAGACAAGTCAAAGAGGTTCAAAAGTAGAAAAAGAGCTGATCCAACTAGAATGACACTCAAACAAGATTTTTTTTATCTTTATCAACCACATAGAGATTAATTGAGAGTTTTTAATTTGATTCAAGTGTTTTATGCATAATTTACATAGTATTTTTAGATTTTCACTTTCTTTTAAGTGTTGTATTACACATTTTTAGTTGGTAGTTGAATTAATTTTTAATTTCTCAGTGTTTATGTAAAAATGTTGTTGCTTGGGAAGTCATTTTTTAGTTTAATATTTGATTATGTGTTCATAATACATATAATAATGGTTAAGGATACTATTATTGAGTGTTTAGTAGTTAAACATCCCAACAGGGTCACCAAGAATGTTGTCAAATTTTACCACCATTGATCAAGGTTACTTATGTACATGTACTTAGGAAGGATCCATTCATGAAGTGAAGACTTTGGAACCTCTAAAAAAAATTTAAAAAATCCTTAATAAATCCAAAACCATTCTCATAAATAGGTCACAATTCTAAATTTTTATAGAAAAATTCTTTTATTCCTCTATCAAGCTAGTTGCAAGCTAGTAAGGGTAATTTCCAAATGTTCAATTCATGAAGTAGAAAAAGAGTTGGTTAAAATGGTGATATGTGGATATATGGGTAATTATTACCTAAATATTTCATGCATTATTTTTATGTTAAATATTATTAACTTTATGAACAATCTTTAATAAGGAAAGGTGTTCTAAAAACCTTATAAAACTCTAACAACTCAATTTTAGGAGATGTGATTCCATTTTTTGAGTTATTTATTTAAAATTAAAAGTTTTTTAATATTATATGGTTAATAAATAACATTAATAAAAAATTATTAATAATTTTTTTAATTTATATAAAGGATAAATTCCAAGGTACATTTTGGAGGGTTTCAAGCATGTAAGAGAGATAGTAAAAAAATCATTTTATGAAAGGTTTAAGTTATTGTTTGAAGATATAAAATGGTTAGAATAATTATATACAATAATAAAATATATAATTAAAAAAATTATGTCTTTAGTCCTCATAACATTCAATAAAATGCCAAAATATAGACCTATAGGCATTCAAAAATGAGATTATGCAAGCTAGGAAACATTAAAGACTGCATATTTTGAATTTTATTAAGTAAAATATCTTGAGATTTGAAATTGAGGTCTATTTTATGTCATATATTTTTTAAAATTGGTTTAATTTCCTTAATATACTTTAGGAGAGATAAAATAACAAAACACAAGTATGTATCATGAAGGAAATCTAGGTTTTGATTAATTATGATCATAAATGGAGTTATAAATGAGTGTTTCAGATATTTACAAGGTAATAAAATTATTTTAGAGTGTTTATAATTAATTTAAATGTCTTAATAAATTCTTATATATTTTAAAACAATTTCAAAATAGGTTCATATCAAAGAAAACCATCTCCAGGTCACCCTGCAGGCAACAAACATGCATTTTTTGTTAAGTTTTATTTGAGAGTTTGGTGAATATTTTTTAATATTTGAACAAATTTATAGGTATTAAAAATTTATACCTATCCAATTATAATATTATTATTTTATTTTGATTCCTATAACTCATTTTATACCCACAAATTAAAATTAGAGTTTTTGGAGGCCTAAAGGGCATAACAGAGAATTTTTTGAAGTTGTATGTGGAATTTAGAGATTATAATTTGTTTAAAGGTATATGACACATGTTTATTATTTTAAAATACTATTTATACTCATTATATATTAAAATAATGAAAACTCATCAAGTTATAGGTTCTCATGGTGCATTCAATGAGCTTGTTAGGTTGGAGAAGATAGAAATATCCAAGAAGGACCAATATGGAGAGTTGTGATTGTTCATCATCAAATGAAATTATATAAAGGATATATAATAGATATAAATATAAATAATACATGCAATATTATCTTCTCTATCATTCTACTCCCCCCTTGAATATATTTAAAAAAAAATCAAGTTAAACATGTAGAAGCCTTCAATCATCCCTAGAAAGGTGGAGAACCAACATGTAAGAATCAAGAAGTTCAGTTGAAGACCTAATAAATTCAATAAAACCTATTTTAATGGAGCATAATCCTTAAAAAAACATTCAATCTCTCTCCTACTACACCACCTTGGAGCTATTTGAGGAGGTTGAGAGAGATAAATATGCATACAAGATATAAAGAAGATAATTAAAGTCAAACTCCAAGATTCAAGTAAGATAGCTAAAGTTGATCACTAGATAGACAAAGAGTCTCAAGGATATTGAATAATATATTTAAAATTATTTAAGCAAACATAAAAAGTATTTAAGTGAAGATGATCAATATCTCTTCAAGATTGAAGACCATCAAAACATGCATGAGAACCTTTGACTTTTTCAAAACATTCAAACATGTCAATATCTATCTCATATGCCATATTCCAAGAAAAAAATGTTCAAAATATAAATTTACTACATATGGATTTGGATTTTTGTGGTTGAGTTGAAGTTTGAGTTGGTAGTGGAGTTGAAATAATAGTTAACGATGACTAGGATGATGATTCATCCCTAGTTTAGGGTTGCTTTGTCTACTCTCCTTTTTTCATTTTCTATATGTATGTTAATTTTATAGATAAGATTATCATATTATATTTTTTTAATACATAAAATATGCCAATATTTGTATTACATCACATTTGAAGCAATGAGAAGATGTTTTTCCCTCCATTTTTAGGTTTTTAATGAAGTGTATGTCTTATGTTCATTGATGTAACTTAGTGAATAACTGATTTTATTATGGTTATGTCTAAATATTTCACCTTTATGTAATAAATTAAAAATATATTAATCAATATCAACTTTATAAGTTTTATTTATACCTAATTTGGAAGTGAATTCATCCTATGTTCATTCCTTCCATCCTAGTGTGAGTATTTGTCAAGACCTTTGTGTGAAATCCTGATGCAAGAGCCACTGTATAGATATTAAGTGAATGTGTGAAAGTTATTAAGATTTAAAAGTGTGTCAATTATAGGCATAATTAAATTTAATATTGGTGCATCTCCCAAAATGTTTAGTTTTTATGTTCAATTCTAGTTTGAGCATTCTCTTTTTACCCTTTTGCCAGTCAAAAAATCACCAAATTAGAGAGTTTAGATTCAAGTAAGTGAGTGTACCAAAGGGAACCATCCATTAATATATATATATATATATATATATATATATATATATATATCATATCCAAAATAATACCACCCACATATTAGAGAGTTTCCATTGTGTCAACAAGAGTGAGAACTAACACACTTTTTTGCAAGGGTGCACTTTTGATTAATAACAATTTATGGCACATTTGATGGGATAAGTATTCAAATTGTTTCATCTATTGATGATTTTTTTGTGTTTTTTATTTATTATATCAGTATTTTTATGAATTTATACAATAACCAATGGTGATTTGAATTTATATAAATATGGTTTAAGTATTATACATTCTAAAATAACATCAGTTGGTATGTATTTCAATTCTCCATTTTGTAAAAATACATATTTTGTTAATTCATATCCTTCATACCAATCTAAAAATATTTATGGATTCACCCTAAGTAGCCTTTATATATAAATATATCCATATTCTCATGATATTTACCTCCCTCCCACCCCTTCTCATCTTTCCAATCAGACATGGAAAAATCATGTTCTTTGTAATTAGCCTAAAAAAGTGTGCAAGAGATAAGACTTGACTTTGAGAGATAATGTATGGAGAGTGATAGGGAAGGAGAATAAAATAATAATAAATAAGAAATTGAATATCATGCTTACATACATCAAAAAGAGTTAGAATCATTGAAGAGATACAATGAGGCTAGAAGGGAACAAATGCAGTAGCTATCCATAAGAACATAAGAAATTGAGCCTAAAATCCCAAGCTGGAAACAAGATGAACCCCTTGAAACTTTAAGAGAGTATAATTTATTAAAAATTTCAATTTTTATGACTCCCAATCTTATAAAAGAGCATATGCTTATGAAAACTCCACCAATTCTTTCTCAATTCCCTTAAGCTCCTCAATCAAGGAAGTTTCCAAGTTTCTCATATACTATTCCTATGCCAATCCAAAATCAAAAGGAGGAGAAAAATGTTGAATCAAAACTAAGAAATGTTTCAAGTTTCTTAATCCCCTAATCTAATCCATAAGTTGAAATTTTCCATCAAGTTCAAGGCATTTCAAAATGTGAGAGATTGATTATTGAACATAAAGTGAAGAATGAAGCATCCCTAACACAAGTTTCTTTCCCTCCTTTCAAAGAATTTTTAGATGAAAATATTATGTTCAAATCTCAAAGCCTTATTAATTATTATTCCATCCCAAATCCCACTCAAGAGCAATCCATACTGAACAATGCTCATATGCCACCAAAAGGAAGCTCTTTCCCTCCCATTACCTCCCTTTTTGAAGGAGGACCTATTATATTGAAGGCAAAATAAGACCATCCAAGTGAAGAGAATTTGTCAAAAGAGGATGACTAAGAGTTGTGTTGGTAAAATGATATTTAATTTGGCATATAATAAGATCATGTTGCATCCCTTGAATATCAAAATCAAATTGCATCTGCAAGTGAGACTCAAGAAGTGTATCTTAAATATATTCAAGATGACATGGTAGCATCTAGTGATATTATAACAATGGTTTGATAAGGTAATAACCCTAAACATGAGCTAATTAAATATAAAAAATAATATGTAGTGATTCATAATGAACTTCAATAATTTAAGAGTGAGGATAAATAGTTTTTTGATGAAGAGTGGTAGTAGTACCTTGAGTTCATTCAAGACAATGATAATCTTTGTAGGCCTACATCTCCTTATGAAGACATTGATAAAGTGGTTGCCAATTTGGAAAGCATGTTAAAGAAGATTTTGATCAAAATTTATCTCAATTAGACCTTGATGAAGCTAGAGAGAATTATTTGGATCTCATTTAAGAACTTGAAAAATATGCATTAGTTGATAATCAAGATCGCATATCTCAATCTGTCATAAAAAGCCAAAAATAATGTTCTAGTGATCCATTAGAGGCTAAAGTTACATTGGTTTATATGGACAAAAATTAAATTACATTGGAAATATTTATTAGTTTTGAATATAATAATTATGTTATAATTGAACATTAAGAAGATTTTGTCTATATTTGAGATATGTTTTCTTTAGTTGAATCACTTGGAGATAAGTCAAAAACGTTGACAAGTAGGAAAAGAACTGATCCAACTAGAATGGAACTCAAATAGGAATTTTTTCCTCATATTTATAAACCACATAGAGATGAATTTAGAGGTTTTTTTTTTTTTTTTTTTTTTTTTTTTTTTTTTTTTTTTTTTTAATCCAGGTGGGTTATGAGTGTTAAAAATAATAGTTTTATATTTTCACTTTCCTCTAAGTGTTGTCTTGCACATTTTTAGTTGGTAGTTGAATTAATTTTCAATTCCCTAAGTGTTTATGAAAAAAAAATTATTTCTTGTAAGGAATTTTTTAGTTAAATTTTTTTTTATTTGTTCATAAATATATATCATAATGGTTAAGGATATTATTATTGAATGTTTAGCAGCCAAACATCTCAGTAGGGTTGCCAAGAATGTTGTCAAATTTTACCACCATTAGTCAAGGTTGCTTATGTGAAATTATTTAATAAGGATACCTTCATGAAGTGAGGAATTAGGAATTTATAAAAGAAATTAATAAATCCAAAAACATGCTTAGGAATATCTCAAAATTCTAATTTTTTATAGAAATTTCTTCTATTCCTCTAGTAAGCTAGTAAGGGTAATTTTCAAATGCTCAATTTATGAAGTAAAAAAAGAGTTGGTTCAAATGGTGATATGGGGATATATGGATAATTATGAACCAAATATTACATGAATTATTTTTTTATAGGGTCTTAACTTTATGAAAAAAAATTAATAAGGAAAGGTGTTCTAAAACCCTTATAAAATCCCAATAACTTAGTTTTAGGAGATGTGATTCCATTTTTTGAGTTATTTATTGAAAAATAAAAGTTTTTAAAAATAATATAGGTAATAAATAAACTTAAAATACATATATTAATTAAAATTTTAATGAAAATAAAGGATAAATGTCAAGGTACATGTTGGAGGGTTTCAAGCATGTAAGAGAGATAGTAATAAAAGCATTTTTTGAGAGGTTTAAGTTATTGTTTGAAGACATAAAATGGTGGGAATAATTTTATATATAATAAAATTTATAATTAAAAAATAATTTTGTTTTTATACCTCATAAAACTCAATAAAATTCCAAAACATAGACCCATAAGCATTCAAAAATGAGATTGTACAAGCTAGAAAAGACAAAAAAGTGCATATTTTGAATTATAATTAGTGAAATATATTGAGATTTGACATGGAAGTATATTTTTATGTCATATAATTTTTAATTTTTTTTTCATGTCCTTAATATTCTTTAGGAGAGATAAAATATCAAAACACATGTCTGCATCATGAAGGAGATCTGGGTTTTGATTATTTTTGCTCATAAATGGAGTTATAAATGAGTGTTTCAGATCTTTCCAAGGGAATAAAATGATTTTATAATGTTTATAATTAATATAAAGGTCTTAAAAAACTATTATAAAATTAAAAACAAAATAGGGTCATCATAGAAAACCAACTCTAGGTCACCCTACGGGCAATAAACATGCATTTTTTTGTTAATTTTTGTTTGAGAGTCTAGTGAAGATTTTTAAATATTTTCAATATTTTATAGGTATTACCCTATAATAATTATATAATTATAATATTATTATTTTATGTTTATTCATATAACTCATCTTATAATCCTAAATCCAAATCAGGGTTTTTGGAGGCTTAAAGAGCACAAAGGAGAATTTTTTGAAGTTATATATGGAATTTTGAGATGATAATTTGTTTAAAGGTATGTGACACATATTTATTATTTTAAAATAATATTTAAACTCATTATCTATTAAAATAATTAAAACTCATCAAGTTATAGGTTCTCATGGTGCATTTAACGAGCTTGTTAGGTTGGAGAAGATAGACATATCCAAGAAGGACCAATATGGAGAGTTGTGATTATTCATCATAAAATAAAATTTTAGAAAGGATATTTAATAAATAGAAAGACAAATTAAACATTATATAATATCTTCTCTCTCATTCTGATCCCCCTTGTAGCTAATTTTAGAAATATTCAAGCCAAACTTATAGAAGCCTTCAATCATTTGTAGAAAGGTGGAGAACTAACTTGCAAGAATCAAGAAGTTTAGCTGAAGACTTAATCAAGTCAATCAAACCTATTTTCATGGAGGATACTCCTTAAAAAGACATGCAATATCTATCCTACTATGCCACCTTGGAGTTATTTGAAGAGGTCGAGAGAGAGAAATATGCATGCAAGATACAAGGAAGATAAGTGAAGTCAAACTCCAAGATGCAAGTAAGATAGCTGAAGTTACTCACTAGATAGATGAATATTCTCAAGGAGAATGAATAAGATATTCAAAAGGATTTAAGTGAAAATTATCAATATATCTTCAAGATTGAAGAACATCAAAGCATGCATGAGAACCTTTGACTTTTTCAAAATATTCAAGCATGTTAATCACTATCTCATATGCCATATTCCAAGAAAATAATGTTTAAAATCTAAATGTACTACATATGGATTTGGAGTTTGGTGGTTGAGTTGAAGTTTGAGTTGGTAGTGGAGTTTAAGGAAGAGTTAATGATGATTAGGATGATGACTCATCCCTAGTTTAGGGTTGCTTTGTTTACTCTCTCCTTTCTTCCTTTTCTATATATATGTTCATTTTCTATAGAATATTATAAGATTATGGATTTTTCTATACATAAACTCTACTAAAATTTATACATCATCTTTGAATCAATAAGATGTTGATTTTCCCTTAATTTTTAGGTTGTTCATAAAGTGTGTGTCTTGTGTTCTTTGATATAACTTAGTGAATGATTGATTTTCCTATGTTTAAATCTAAATATTTCACCTTTTTGAAAAAAATAATAACTCTTACAGGTCTTATCAAGTATCTAGGTCTAATTTCTACCTAATTTAGAAGTGAATTCAACCTATATTCATTCTTTCCATACTAGTGTGAGTGTTTATCAAGACCTCTGTGTGAAATACTAATTCCAGAGCCATTGTATGAAGATGAAATGAATGTGTTAAAGTTTATAAGCATCCCAAGTGTGTCAATTATATGCATAATTGACTTTAATATTGGTGCATCACCTCAATTTTTTACTTTTTATGTTCAATTTCATCTTTACCATTATTTCTTTGACCCTTTTCCTAATTAAAAAATCACTAAATTAGAGGGTTTATAAATAATTAGGTGACTTTACCAAATGGAACCAACCCTTAATCTAGATATTATATCTAATATAATCCACCCACATCTTGGAGAGTTTACCTACCTTTAAAACCAAGAGAGAATTTAAAATGATAAATATTCTCCTCATATTTCTTAGCCTCCACCAATCTCAAAATGTTCACTTCCTCAAGATTATCCCATAGCTTTTCAATGAGAATATTTTATTCATCTATTATAATTAGTGTCATTTTTAGAGAAAGAGTAGAATTTAAAGCTAAATTATATTATGATTTAGTAAAAGGTTCTAGAAGATTCTTAACTCCATTCCTTAGAGACCTAAAATATATACCTCCTTTAACCTTAAAAGTTTAAAAAAATGTTAGCCTCTTTAGCTTTATCTTCCATAACCAATGAAACCCTTCTCAACTTTTTTATTCTATATTAAACATGGTTCGTAGATGGGAATTTTTAAGAGGATGATGCACACACCCAATGAATTTTTTTAAGATGAGAATAATATTATTATTAAACCTCTCTTTCAAGGGGAGGATTTAAGTCTAAATCCCCTTGATTTTCTCATTTCTAAACTCTGAAGGGCACATGTTTTATATTAACTTTATTAATATAACTAAAAGTGGATGAGACCATCAAATATATAGAAACTATTACCAAAAATATATTTTCCTTTTATAATGGAAACATCTAAAATATTTGATTTTATAAGGATATTATGATTTAGATAATTTAAATTAACTTTATCAATCGTAGAAGACATCCTCTCAATAAATTTCAACATGAAATACATTACATTCATGAAATTCTTATGTTTGAAGTGTGATAATATCCTAAATTGATAATAACATATTAAGGAATATTGACATTCACATGAAAGATAATGTTGAAAAAATTATAAAACTTGAGACCCAAATAATGAAAGAGAAGAATTAAGGAACACCTTACCTAAATTTTTAACATTTTCTCTAGTATGAAGAAGGGAATTCCTGTAATGAGATACCAGAACCTTTATAAGAAACCAACACTCCCCATTTTTTAGAAGGCCCTAGAATTTTTAAATGACTACTTTATCTAATTGAAAATGCAATCATATAAGCTTATCCATGCCATTTTTTAAGGATAAATAAAATTTGGTAGCAATAGCTTCATCATAACCATATATACATTCAAAAAAATTAACTAGCTAACCTCAAAGATAACATTATAATGTGTTACATTACTTCTCAAACTTGCACATAATAAGTATTAGTGCTTCATGTTCATCTTAAAATAAAATAAATAAGTTGTTATGTCAATAGTCAAGTTATAATAATTCTATTGTTCATATGAAACTCTAAAAGATAGGAGTTTTAGAATATTGTTACAAAGGTATGTGCTAAATCCTAGTTTTTAGGAGTTTATTACACTATATATGTAATTAACTTATTCATAATAAGATAGTTCATTTGATCAAAAATTATTTATCCTCAAAATTTGGTATTAGAGTGGGTTCCCCTGGACCTCTCTATAATTTGTAGCCTTGTTCATCATAGGATCTCTTGAGTGTAGACCATGTCAATTGTACCTACCATCTAATTGGATTTTATATTTTTAGTAATGTTGTAATGTATACCACTACATTTTTTTGATTGATAGTGTGTGTGTGTGTGTGTGTGTGTGTGTGTGTGTGTGTGTGTGTGTGTGTGTGTGTGTGTGTGTGTGTGTGTGTGTGTGTGTGTGTGTGTGTGTGTGTGTGTGTGTGTATTATATTTCTAGCCATAAATGTAGATTGTTGATGTAGGATATAAATTTTTTTCACCAATAGATACAAGCTCAAAGGTCTTAAAGTACAACAATCCTACTCAAACAACTAACTCAACTTCAAAATCCATTATTTTAGCCTCATTTAACATTGCATCTGATAGGAATAGCATTAAATATCTTTATTTGAGGGTTTAAATGTGATGTTTTGATGTTACACATAACCACTTAAATCTCTACATATTAAATACAACTTACATCATCAATCTATCATTCATAATTAGTGCCCCTAATTTTGGAAGGTTCCTAGTACACAAACTACCATCCACCTCCATCACCACACAAAGCCTACCATCTAGCATCCTCTTTATAGTCTCACAACCTTTACTTAGGACCATGAATTTTTGTAGCTACATATAATTCAACTAGATCTGAGTCCTCCTTCACCATCATCACATTTCAACAAAAGTTCTCTATTATTTTCTTCCGTTATCTATCATACACTGCTTAGCTCTTACCACCACTATCAAATCCTAGTTCTTACATGGTAGTTTTGGTTTAAAATATTATTAGATCTTTTTTAAGTCCAAACCATAGGTTTATATCAAACTATGGGTTTGTTAGTGGTTATAATTTAGTACTAGTTACAAGCATAATTATTTCATAATAAGTATTTGTTATTTAATTTTTATAATAATTTTTTTTTTTTAAATTTCTAATTTGTAACTTTGTCTTATTATAAATTAAAAGTATTATAAGAATTATCCTTTCCATGTTATTAAATAATCATATCATAATAAGTCTAGTCTCAATTAGTTATTTTTTACAAAGAGTCATTTTCATTGTAAGGATGCATTATCGGTTGAAACTGACATCAGTCATTTAAGTCAAAATTAAGGGAGGGTAATATGGAAAAATTAAGTCAGATTGAGAAATTTGATGTCTAGGATTTCCATACATGGAAAATCTAAATATAGTTACTGCTAATAGAGATAAAACTTTTGGATATTTTAGATGGTAGTATTACTAAACCAATAGATGTGGATGCATTTCAAAAGTGGAAGATCAATGATAAAAAGGCTTTGGACACTATTAGACTTGGTCTGTCAAAACCATACTTAAATCATGTCGAGTTTAAAAATTCTTTCAAATAAGTATGGGAATCACTAAATAATTTATTTGGCTTACAAGTTGATAGTTCATAGATAATAATGAAGTAAAAATTATATAGTTTGAAAATGGAAGAAGGAGATGATATAGTATCCCACATCAATAAATTCCATTCAGTGATAAACTATTTGGTAGGGATAAAAGAAGACATCAAAGATAATTATGTAAAAGAAATATTACTAATTAATGTGACCAATATTATGTCACATGTGGTGTTCACCATAAGTAATCTAAATCCAAGTTTTCAAAATGTCATTTCTACATTACTTGTTGAAGGAAGAAAAGATTCAAAAAAAGAAGTAATGATCTCTCAAATCAAGTCTAGCACTTCCTCTAGAAAATCTAAAAATATGATCAAAAAAGATAAATATACTTGTTTGTATTGTAATATTCCAAGCCATGTTGTTTTGGATTGAAAACAAAGAGTATATGATCTTCTAGATGGAAAAGTGAAAGACAAAGCAATGGCAATAGCAACAAAGGAAAGTGATCAAGGAGAAAGTAATCCTTCCTCAAACAATAAAGAAGTGGATCATAAAAGTGATGAACACTATCTTTATTAATATTATTCTTCACCCTATTTTAGTAATAAGGGAGGGAATAATAAGGATTAGTATTTCATGTGTGTCTTAAAATAAAATAAACAAGTTGTTATGTCATTAGTCAAGTTATAATAATTGTATTGTTCATATGAAAATCTAAAAGCTAGGATTTTTAGAATAGTGTTAGAGAGATATGTAATAACTCCTAGTTTTTATGAGTTTATTTCACTAAATATGTAATTAAATTATTCATAATAATATAGTTCATTTTATTAACAATTATTTCTCCTCAAAATCATTACCATAGGTTCACTATGCTTAACCTTATGCATAGATGAATTAGTAGAGAAAAATATGACTAATGAAGGAAAAAAGAGGAAGTTTAATCATAGAAAAAGTTGAAATATATTCAAAATAAAAATCCACCTTAAATTATATAATACATTCCATCGTTTCATAACCAAAGTGAAAGAGAACATGTTGGAAAATATTTAAAGATCCATAGATGAATAAAAAAATAATGACATAAAAGACCATAATATCTTAATTTTCACACCAATAAAGTTTAAAAAAATAAGAAAATAATCTCATTTATAAACATAAACTTTAATTAGTATTTTTTTATGAGTTTAAAAATAAAATATTGAATAACTTCTAGATCTTCTTGAGTTCTAGAAAAAACTCAAAAAAATCCTCTAAAAGAAAAAACCCAGAGAAAATTAATCAATAATGATAAAAAATAAATGTATCATTATAGATATATAAAAAGGGGAGTCTCCCAAGAATACAATTAAAATTTATAGGTGGATTTCCTTCTTGTGGTGGAAAACATTTCCACCGCAGTTCTTTAAGATCTATATTTCACTACCTCTAATGAATCTTCAAGATGTTTGTCTTCCCTTTTCCTTCAATTTTTTTTGTCAACAAAAATATATGGAATCCAACCTAGTTTAAATTTTTTTAAAAACCATATATTTCCATTAAATTTTTTTGGAATGAAGATTTGATTTCAAGTTTTCCATCCTCTCCCATTGATCTTTATACATCTCTTAAAGATTTATTTTATATTCAATGTTCCTTGAAAATTAATGGAATAAATAGTGGATTGAGAAGAATACAAAGTCTCAATATTCCTTATATTATTTTATAATTAAAAGTTTAAAAATGAATTATAATCATCATCCATATTTAAATGCTTATCATATTCAAAATCCAATAAATTATCATGCTAAGTAGAATAATTCAAAATTTCCTTATTCCTCAAAATAGTATTTAATTTATTCTAAACAAAACCCATTTTATTAGAAAATGGTGAACTCAAATAAAGTGGATAATTAAAGTTAAAGGAAATTATAGGATTAGAAAAATATCTAGAAGTATAGACAAAACATAGACATTTCTTACAATTCCTAGTTTGATCCTCAAATTCCACCATGTGAACAAACTCTTTACCACAAAAATTCACAATCATATCTTTAATTCCAAAACAAAAATGATGTATAATGACCTTACCATAGAAAAATTAGCATCCTTTCCCATAGGTATTGGATTTATCTCATAAAATTTTCAAAGGGTTTCCACAATAGGTTGAAAAAAATGTGAATTATAAAATTCCAAGGGAAAGGACTATAACCTATCCCAGGTGTCCTTTATTTTAGGGTTGAAATTATTTTTAATAAATATTTTTTTTTAAGGAATATCATCTATATTTTCCCCTTTAAGATTCTAGGCATGAGAATGAAGAATCATATTTCTATCCTCTTGATGATGAAATTTAAAATAAAACTAGCCTTTCACTATATAATAAATATCTATTACCTAAAAAACTTACGAATTATTCTCCATCCATTTTTAAATATATTTTCTTCTCCATTTTCTTCATGGTTATTTCCCAAACATTCCCTAGAATCTAGATATTTACATTTTAAAAGAATTAGATTTGTAGGAATGTCTACCTTTTTATAAGTATATCCCAAGTCAAGATCCAAACCATATAAACAATGTAAAGATAATGAACCTTTTTCATCACTACACTCATTTTAATCAGGGACATCGACCACAAATTCACCATTGGGATAACCTATGATAAAATACTCAATATTATTAGTAAGAGTATTGAAATATTTATAACCATTCATAATAGAAATCCTATAAATCCATATTAAAATCCTTCTCCCCAACATATCCAAACATATTATAATTAACCTTCAATTATTCATCAAAAAGAGTTATTAGGAGGTCTGCATCTATTTTAATCCATTTTTTTCATTCATATTCATGAAAGATAGATTCAAAATCCTTAATATTCCATTTATAGCCATATGAAATGTATTATTTATGATTTGTTACTTCATTTTCTCTTTTCATATGATCCAATTATAATTAATTCTCTCTCTCTCTCTCTCTCTCTCTCTATATATATATATATATATATATATATATATAATATTTCATATTAGGATGATTAGGTCTACCCTTATTTCTCTCTCTCTCTCTCTCTCTCTCTCTATATATATATATATATATATATATATATATATATATATATATATATATATAACATATTTCATATTATGATGATTAGGTCTACCCTTGTTTCTCTACTTCATAATTAATTTCAAGTTTTAGTGCTACACATAGACTAGAAACATCTTGAATATGCTTAATAAGTGGTAAATATGATTCTCTAATGAAATAATATATTTGGACTTGTAATCTTCATATCTCTTGAATTTATACGAAGCTAACATTATAAAAATATTTATATAGTTTTTATAATGATTAAAAGTTCCACATGGTGCATTGAATTGGAAAAAATAGAAAAGGTAGAAAGGGAAAAATAAGAAGTATATATATAAAGGTAAAGTGTGTGGATATTATTTACACACATATTTTGGAATTTGTAACAATTTATGGCACATATTAATAGTGGTGGTATTGGTAAATTTAATCCTCCTCTTTGCCCAGGACCTTGATTATGCTTGAATGAATAACTCATAAATTGTTTCATGGTTTTTTAAATGATGGAAAACACTTATCAAGGAAAGAAAGAAAATAAATAGACATTGATTTGGAAACTTTGAGGTATAAAATCAAGAAAAAATATCAAATAGTAGGTTTATTTTATTAGTTTTTATACTCATTTATTGTATCATGTTTATTATTTTTGTAAAAAAAGAAAATGGTTTTATAGTGAAATTCAGCTAGGCATGGAGAATTAGGTGGCGTAGATGAGGGTATGGGTGTTAATAAAGGTCAATAGATACCCTTTAATATCTCTCCATATTTATTCCTTCTCCTATAGATGATTATTACTACCAACATACTATCCTAATGACATCGATTGATTCTCTATGGGTTTTGATTTTGTTGAATCTATAAATATTTGTTCATCCTTGAGTTTTGGTAATGAATTATTTGTATTGGAAGCTATAATTATAACCTTATCCACACAAAATGTATAACTAATAAGATTGTATGAATGATTTCATTGTATTCCATAGATGGAGACAATGAAAATAATTAACATAGATCCTTATGATGGTTTCCATTGATAGTGTGTGGAGAACCTAGACCATTGTGAGTTCATTATGTTTCTAGGTTGTTTATGATTTATCACTTATGTTTCTTAATTTATGAATTTCTCAGTGAATGGTTTGAATACATGCATGTATGTATGTATTTATGTTATTTCTTACATATACTTTTATAGTTTTGATCTTCTATTTGAAGAACTGATACATGATCAAGCTCATGGTTAGGGGTAGTAAGGGCCACTATGGAGGGATAATTTTACACATTTCCATTTCATTTAAAATGTATGTAGTGATTAATATCTAAGGCTTAAGGAGTTACTTAGCTAGAGTTTTGATATTTTTATATGATGTTTCTCTATTTTCATGTAGACTTATTAGATATTATTTACTGTGTTAGCTTAATTCAAACATAACTTTCATACTTCATTGATTTCTAGACTTAATATGTATATATGGTGTAAGTGTAATGACTATTATATTGATCTAAACATAGTTTTATGTGATATAAGACCCATTATTAGATAAATATTGATTATCTAGTATATATTGGTATTGATGTATTTTTTATATTATAAATAAAGTAGTCCTTTAATGTGAAAGACTCCTAAATTATAATTTATTGTTTTTTTTTTTATTTCATGGAATTTTCAATAATTTATCTTGTTTCTTTTCCTATACATGATACATACTTGTTTAAATCCATAAAATAAATTATCTTAGCCCTACTCTACTAACTTTATGTATATCAATACCCTTTGTTGACTAGGAGTAAAAATCTAATTTGAGGCTAATATAAATGCACCTATTAGTGGTGAATGTTCTACTTGAATAGATAGGAATGATTTTATTATAATTTCCATGCTTGGACTATTACATGTTATGTGATTAGAAATAGTTTGGAATGTACTAACCATAGAGATGTGGGAAAAATCCTATAATAGTCAGTATTATGCAAGTAAATTTTATAAAGTAGTTAATTATGTGTGTGTGAGGGTGAGTTTTAATATCAATTCACCCCACCTGAATAAGAGTAGTTATTAATTTTTTTTTAAAAAACCATATAAGTTTAGTAGAGTCTGTTCAAGGTTCTTAAATTATAAGAGCTAACTATTGTATAAGAATTTGTATATGATGAATAATAGAATTAATTTTTAATGGTTAACCACTAACTAAAAACAATATTTTGTGTTAGAGTAGGTAGTCAAGAAGTCTAATGAAATATTCATTTGCTTTCTTAGGGAAACCATTATTTTCATTACCCTTGTGATGTAAATATTAATATGATACTATTGTGTACATTTTAAAATATTATTTTTAAAATTTTATATTTAAGTGTGAGTTTACAATTTTTTTTAGGAACTTGATCAAGATGAATTTGTATATTAAGAGATAAGTGAGTCTAAGAGTTTGTAAAAAAAATTAAAAAAATGGATTAGAAAATTGTGGTGTGGTGTTTTTATTATAATTTGAATTACTACCAATAAAAAAGACATATTTCTCATATTTGAATGAAATTCATATTTTTAAAATGTTTTGGAAATATTAGATAGAGGAAAACATAACACAAAAATAATTTTAAGATATTGTTCTAACTGAGTGAGCAGTTTTATACAAAAAGAGGAATATTTGAAGCAACTAAGAGGCATAACCATTCAAAAATTTGATTTATTTTTGGTATTGGTGAATTTAATCAATCCAAATTATTTTTTAAATAAGCACACATAATAAATATTATCATTTTGTCCATTTAAATACCTTCACATGCTCTATGATCACTTTTAGATAAAAAACATGACCTACAGAATTAATACAGATGTGAGAAACAAATAAGAGAGTAGAAGGGTGGAAATAATTATCAAAAACCATCTTGACTTAAATAGTTATATATCAACTACATAAGCAAACATTCCAAAACTTAGTCATTATTATTACTATGCATTAGGTCAATGCTCACTAATTCATCATTCATCATGCAAGTGTTATTGGTCTAATGTTTGAAGACAATTAAAATCTATTTATACAATAGTTAGTCTAATTATTAATTTATTTTCTACATGTCTAGTATTCATATTTATTATTTAAAATTTTAGGTGATTTCTTTGATCTGTTTTTAAAGTTTGTCAAATGGTGTAAAAGATACATACAGTTTATTTTTTAATAATTTGATTTATAAGATATATGAATTATTTTATATATTTTTTAAATAATTTTTTTAGTCATTCAAATAAATCCTAAAGTTAAAATTCATGTGAGAGTTAATAAAATTTTTAATTGTAGAGTCAAGGTATTTAAAACTAGTTTTGTAGTTTAGTTAAGTATTATCATATTAGAGTCTATATTTTGTGTGTTGTATGAGATAAATCAAAAGTTAAATCACAAAACCATCATTTTAAAGGATGAATTATTATGTTAACATGACATCCTATGGAATGTGTATGTCGCTTCTATGAAAGGAAGAAAATTCTCATTATATTTGATATGTAGTACAACCTAGCCTATTAAACTAAAACAAAACAGAGGTCAAATAAAATGAAGGAAGAAGGCCCACTAACAACCTCATGTTATTTTCTAACTCATAGGTTTCATGCCATAATAGTGTACAAAATAAGATAAGCCTAAATGGATAAAAATGTGAAGAGTTATTAGTCATCACCATTTATAATGATTTACTCTAGGTAAAAAAGATGTAAAAACATTTGTGAATAACTAAATAATGCTAAGAATGGTATTTATTGGAAATGAATATTGTTTGCATTGTTCATGATCAAGTGGTAATGGTTATGAATATAGGTTTTGAAAATATAATTTTAGTAGGAATACAAACACCTACTCAATACAATGAGGACCTAGTCCTCAACATTTGTTTTATTTTTTATGATGGAGAATGCTAGGTTATGACGTCTTTGTAATAAGAATAAATTGTAAATAAATATGTCTATATGTACTTTCATATGTGATTACTTATTGATGATGTGTTATAATTATAAGTAAAATCATGAAAATATGTGTGTTCTCCTATCTATAGATATAAGTCATCGTAAGTAGTAGAGTACATATCTGGAGTTTTTATGAAATAATTTGTATGCTTACAAGGATATGGGGATTAAAAAATGTATGTCCCTATACATGGATTGGATGATTCATTTCTATCCATGCATTGGTTGATGTGTTTCATATTCATCAGAGTCTTTATCACATTACATTTTTGGTTGACTTTATTTTCCCTTTCCCTATGTCCATACTAGGTGGAATGTTAAGTAAATCTTATAGTAATTAGTAATATAAACATAAAATTAATTAAATATTTAATTATGTGTGTGTGAGTGTTGTATACAATTATAATTTCATCATGTCTATAAATACATCTTAGCTCAGAGAAGATAGATCACACCTATACTTTTGATTGGGACTACATTTGTTAAACGAGAGCATGACCAAGATGGGGATCCAATAAACTCAATTAGGGGATCACTTATCACAATAAACTATAATAAGGAGGGTTCTAAATCCTATAGACTAACACAATCATGTAATAACCCTAAGGGGGTCCTAGGTTTTGATATTTCACTTATTCTAATAATACGAAGTTAAATCTAATTTAGTGATCACCAAAGCTTGTGGCACAAAGTGGGGGTTAGAAATTTAAAAAAAACTAAAATAAACATAAATAGAATACATATAATCACATGAATGTTTATGAAATCATAATACATGGAAGATAAGAACAACTACATTATATATCTACTCTTATAAAGGAGAAATAAAGTTATGAATACTTGCCTTTGAAGATTAATCCACCAAGCTTCAATCTCTCCTTTGGCTAAGGTGCTTCACAAAAGATTATTGTGGTATGTAAGGATAGAAAAGACAAATTATCTCTATGATACATAACCTATCTATGAATTTGAAATACTTCTATACAAGACAAGATCTATATCTCCAAAGAAAGTATAGAACCCTAAGCTTTATTCCTAAAGTAGAATGGTCAAAAAGAAAATGTTCTTTAACACTTATTCTTCTTTGCTTCTCTATTCTAAAATGGTTAGAAATGAGCTTGTTTATATAGGTAGATCCTACCCTAAATCCTTCTAAATATGTCAGCTATATGGGTTGATCTAGTCGACCTTGTATGCTTTCAAGAGATAATTCACTAGGTCTTGAGTTATGTTGGCTAAAGGGATAACAATCTCTAAAGTGAAAAATACCCCAAAACAATATAGGGTTGACCTAGCCAACCATATATAGTAATCAAAGGCTGAAAACTATATAGTGTTAACCCAGTCAATTGAGTACAACCAACTATCAAAAGGGGGATAAGGTAAGGAATAGAAGGATAAATATGTGACAAATGTTTAGAATGAGTACAACTAAGAAGAATAATCTTAGGGTAAATAGTTTTAGGAGACAAGTGTGTAGATGGAAATTTGTAAAAGGGACAATAATTTTTTGAAGCAAAAATGGTCTACCCACCCCTTTCCCAGTGCACCTTTTAAGGCATGCACTTAGAGAGATTGAGACTTGACACACTCTTACAAGATACAAAGTGTCTGTATGTGATAAAAGTGTTAAAATGTTATGTGTATACATATGCCCCAATCAAAGCTCATCATGTGTCACGTAATTGTAACTTAGGATGGTGCTTTAGGAATAGAACATGATAACACAAAATGTTAATGATAAGTAAAGTGTAGTAAGTATAAAATAAGATAAAGGAAAGGATAGACTTGAAAAATAAATAACTTTACTTACCTGAGTGTTGTAGATAAAGAATTATACTACAAGAGAAAGTTAAGGTGTTCTATGTGAAGAACATTAGGCAAACCTATAAAAGTTAGTGCAAGAAATAGCCAAAAATCAAAAAAATTGGAATATATGCATATGATAGTGGAAAATATTCTCTATGTTATCATGATTCCAATGCACTTTGAAATTTGAAAAATGGATGAATAGAAACAAAGATATAATTAAATTAAGGAATCTACCTGAAAATAATTAAAAATTTTGAATTGTTGAAATGTGATTTTAAATAGGGAGAAAGAGAAGACATTTTCTATTTTGACTTGTGAAGGATAGATAAAAAGATCTCTAAGAGGCCAAATGAGCTAGGATGGCGAGGAGATGATAGACTAGATGAGGAGGAGCTCTAGGAGTGACAACAGGTGTAGGAAGGTACGCCACTATGAATCTTAAGCCATTTTTTGAGTATTTTTTTGATTTTAGTGTATTTTTAGTAATTTTGAATTTTAAGAATTTCTATATGTCATAATGAAACCAAATTAGATTTTAAAGGTAGGAAAAATCAAGATGGGAAATGGATTTGAAGGATTTATAGACAAAACCACTAGAATGCACTTTTTTAGGAAAAAGCAAAGGGTCGGTAGTCAAAAACAACTGGGTCAACCCAATCAACCCAATAGGCCAAAAATGTGTAAAATCCACATTGTCAACCCAATAGGTATGTGTTAACCCTGTATGTTTTGTAGACTTCCAACTTAGTATAATTTTTCTAACTGATCTAAAAAGTCTAGAATGATAATGTAGTACAAGGGAGGGGAAAATAAGAGGCTTGACTTAGAAGTTTAAGTCAACAAAGTCAAAAATAGGGAAATTTTGATCAAACTAGTTTGACCAAAGAACTATAATAATATGAAAAAGCATGCAAATGGTTGAAAGAATGTAAGAATGGACCAAATTGACCAAGTAAAGGAAAAATGGATTGATTAGAACAAAAATAGGTTCAAATGAATAAATTAAAGCAATATAGGCTTATTTTTTTTATTAATTTTCTAAAAAAAGGAGTGTATTTTGATTACACATATGATGGAAGATCTAATACATCTTTTGTTGTTTCTTGATTATATGAATAATAGAGGTTTTGGTGACTAGTAGATGCATAATGGATTCCAGATTTGTTGGATCATTTAGAAATTAAAAATAAGGGTAAATTGGTATCTATAGGCCTAGATGAGATAGATGAGATGTGTAGGATTCCCCTAAACACTGATTTGTTAGTCATGTTCATATAACGCTAGGACTAACTGACTGACACCTTTAAGTGGGAGGCGAAGGGGGACATGATAGAGGTATTTATCACTATAGAGGATGTCCATGTCATCCTGAGGTTATCGATAGTAGTATAACCTATGACTATAGGGATATTAGATATAATTGAGTAGAGGAGAGCCTTAGCAATATGGGCTACAAGCTTAGAGATAATTATGGTATGGTAGAGATTTAACATGTTTGATATAGATACATCACAAGTTATAGATATTTTGAAAGCTATGATAAGGATTATTAAACAATGAGTGCTCTATCCCAAGTCAGATGGTAAGGTATCACTATTCATGGTAGCCTTGAGCAAGATGATACTGAAGGATAGAGTATTATATGACCTTAGATATATCATCTAGGTCCAACTCATATATGATATGTATGAAGTATTGATAAAAGGTTAAAATTTGATAGGACTGATCATATTACTAATGGTATGGATATATGAGAGGTTTATAGTGTATTGATCGATTAGGTTGCCCCATGCAGTTGATGATAGGTCACATAAAGTACGGAGATGGAGATAGGACCAGGTTTCATGGGCCATTCCCTATATGCCAATGATATAGATGGTGAGATGTGTAGACATAGTATGGTATCCATATTAGTACATGGTGACTACATGGCCTAGCTGGGACATAATTATATGAAATATAGTGAGGATAGAGATGATAGAGCACTACACCTAGTAGAGGGAGCTAGATCTAGTGGCATGGGTACCAGGATAGATGGGATTTCTTTATCTAATATCATTAATAGTGATACCCAAGACTTGATCTTGACATGTGAGAGATCCATGGGGGAAGAGAGGATGAGGGCTACTAGTGGTGAGGTCGATGCTCAGATGATGTCATGAGTAACCATAGACTAGTTAAGAATGATAGGGAGTAGAGAAGGAGGATATGGGTGTAGAAGTGGTAGAACCAAAGGTAAAACCACTAAATATATAGTAAGAGGATAAGTGGCCACTAAGGACATAGTGTTAATAGAGGCAATAGGAGTAGGAGATAGTTGAGACTATCACCATCTTAGATGACCTAGCAGGTGAGCTAGGGAGAGTTGGATGATTGAGAGGCCACTCAAATGTATGGTGAGGTGGGCTCGAGCTATGATGATAGGATTTATATTTAAGATGTGACCTATAGAGGATGTGATTAGAGGTTTCATAGATGGAGAGACTATGCTCAGAGGTCGCACAGATGGTGAGACCATAGTAGTCGATGCATAGATAGGTAAGAAAGATGGGTAAATTATTAATTAAGTTTCTATTATTTTTAAAATAGAGTAGAGATAGATATTTTGAGATAAAACATTCATCTAATATATATCTGATGATTTCTTAGGTGTAGCAAAGGATGAGGATGAGAAATGGGGGTCTCTTATGAGGGGAGTACTCCATGACATCCTAGATGAGGTGTTGATGCCATATGATCCTACTACATTAGAGGACCCTAGCATACCATCTTCCCTAACTTAGGTAAGGTGGTTCAGATTAGTTGGAGAGGTAGATAGGTAGATACAAGCATAGAGAGAGAGGATACAACCACCAATAAAGATGGGTGCAAGAGAGATATGGGCATGGTAGGCCTTATTAAAGGAGAGAGTTGTGCATCTATCTATAGTGATGTAGATGACACAAACACATATAGTGATCTTGACCCATATGATATAGGTGTAAGAGTAGGAGATAATGACACACATGGTTACCTTAGCCTAGTTGGTGTAGGTACAGGCATGGGTGGTACATCTAGAGGGATAAGTGGATGGATTGATATATTGGACAGCCTCATTATAGTGTTTTGTGCATAGGGGTCAAACTAAAGCATTGAAAAACAATGTGGCTAGGCCATGAGATAGATGATATATTTGGGGCATAGCCATAGAGCTGGAGCATTATATATGGTTCTACTTATTATATCAAAACTCATGATATATATATATATATATGATAGATCATTTTAGCATATTGATGTTGATTTTATATGTTGTTATCATGGTTGTAGTTATGGATGATTTTCATATATTTCTTTATAGCACATGTATTTAGTTTTTTTTTTTTTTGTGTGTGTGTGTGTGTGTGTGTGATAGATCATTTTAGAATATTGATGTTTATTTTATATGTTGTTATCATGGTTGTGGTTGTGGATGATTTGGATATATTTCTCTATAGCACATGTATTTAGCTATTTGTTTTATATGATATAGGAAATATATGAGATGTGATTTATTTTCTAGCATTATGTAGAACACACGCATGGTTAAAAATAAATAGGAAAAAGGAATTGGTAAAATATAATCAATCAAAAATGTACTAAACACTATTTCAAGTTATGAAATGTCTAATAAAAAGAAATGATTAAGTATAAACAATGAAAAGAATGGAAAACAAACTGGTAAAAAGGAATTTTTTTTAAACCAAGAAAAATATTTTTGTGCCAAACTAAAAAAACTAAAATCACACTAAATCACATTGGGAAATATGAAAATAATTTAATAAAATGGAAGGTATGTAAAAGAGAACAAATGGTATAAAAACAAATCAATTAAGTCACTCAATCATACTATATCACATTAGGAAGTATAAGAGAAAAATAAAATTGGCAAAAGTTTTGGTCTAGAATTTTTCATACTGATTCAAGTTGGGAAGTATGAAAAATTCAAGAAATGGTTGGAATATTACATGTATTTGGAAAATAAGAAGATAAAAGTGAAATAAAAATTAATTAAGCATAAAACATACTAAATCAAGATGGGAAGCATGTAAATGATGTGTAACTTCATAATTGATCACATCTTAACTCATATTTGACACATGTAATTTTTTTTGGGACTTATATTATTGAAAAATTTTGTGAAGAGGGCCAAGTCCTATCTATGGTCTTACATGACAACTCCACAAAGGGGACACCACTAGGGTGGAATAATCAGGATAATCAGGTAACAAAATATATGAGTAATAAGAAGGTGATATGGCGGTAATGTGTGAGGAACATTAGTTCCTATCCGCAATCTTACAAAGAAATTCATAAATTAAATCCCAAGGGGAGTCTTCAATAGAAAAATAAATATTTATCAAGAGGAAATATGAGGGACATAAGTAATGAAAAAGGGAATGTAAAAAATCAAGACTTAAGCATCTTATGAGAAAAATTTAGGAGGTAAGAGGAATACTAAGGAAATGAGAAGACACTAAGTAACTAGTGATCATCAATGTATAAAGGAAACCTATTTTCTATAGACACAAAGCTTTGTAGGCAAATAATTATGTTACTAAGATCAATTCATGAAGGTAGATTGGTACAAGGAAAATTAAAATGGACCTACCTTCTCATGATGTGTTCCCTATTCTTCAAAACCCCTTATAGAGCTATCAATCTACTATGAATATTGGGTAATTGTGTGAGAAATTAGGTAGAACTATTTTTTTTTTATTCTCCTATCTTAATCTACTAGCCTATCACACCCTAAAGGACCTTAGATCTATCATGAGGCTAATCATGGAATTTGAGCTTCAACTAGAAGAAGGAGATGTGATTTGAATCATATCTTTTAGTTTGATTTAACTTTTAAGAATATTTTTGCCTTTTATAGCATTTACTTTTTATTTAAAATGATTTGGATTCTAAATTTTTATGGATTTTGAATATTCCTCCTCCATATAGGTTTGGAATGTCTAGTCAAGAGAGATGTAATGATACACACAAAATGAGATTTAGGCTAAGGCTAAAGGAAGATAAGTAACCAAAGACAAAGATGGACTAGGAGACTTAGGCTTAATAATGAACCAACATGTGATCTCAAGTCTAAACCATGTATATGCTTAGTTTTTGGAAAAGAAATAAAGTGAAATAAGGAAATATAAAGTGGACTAGTATAAGGAAATTATAATGAGATACATTATTTGTTAATTGATCACATGGTAATAGAAAACATGATGAAATGGAACAAGGTTGGTATAACCAAGTCACAGTGATAATTAGTTTTGAAAAATAGAGACAAGAGATCAAATAATCATGAAGAGATAAGAAGAGAGTTTTTACAAAAATTCAAGAAAGAAAGAGAAATAAGTGATAAAGAAAGACAATAATATGCAAATATAAATGACAATATAAGCAAGATATAGTACAAAAGGTAAAATCACTATAAAAAATATGAATTTGACATAATATAAAATGATATAATAGATAGATAAAATATAAGATTGGAGAACACATCCAATCCAAGTGAAAATATAAAAGCACCATGCATGTGCTCATAAAAAATAATAAATATACCCACACACATTATCCAAAATATTAGCTAAATCTCTATGGAGTTGGATACAAATTGTTGTTAATGTTTTGTCAGTCTTCAATGAAAAATGGTAAAATACTTCTCTTCTAATCTCCTTCATATAAAAATTAGGAATAAGTGATGGATCATGCTGAGGAGGTAAATTAGGAAAGGGATGATCAAGATAATGCATGAGAGTAGTCTCTATGATAGATGAAAGAATCACTAGTGGGGAAGAATCAACAAGTGAGGGAAGATCCACAGGTGAAGGAATTATGGGTAGAGGCATAGAAGATGATAAAGGGACCACATGAGATGATGGAACCATAGGAGGTATATCCAATGGATAATAAGGAGGATCCTTCTTATGGGAATGACCTATGGGAAGAAAGGAAGAAGGTCCAAGAATAGTTAGAAGATGATCCTTGAAATGTTATTGGAGAATGCAACAATTATCGATGAGATGGGTACCACATTGGTGCCATAAACAATATACATCACCGTACTTATATATATTTAGGTATAACCTCTGGGGGAGTCATGAATTTATCTAAGGATGGAGAATAAGGATGTAATGTATCAATATATTATCATATCTTGAGAAAATGGGTATAAGAATGATTATTTATTCTATAGAAGCAACATATAAACTTGTGAGTGGTCTTAGGATAATAACTCATAGAAGGAGGTGTAAAAAGAGTGGAATAATATAAAAAATACTCATAATCCCATTTGGTGGGAAATGGATCCATCTTAGGAAAATGAAGCAAACCATCACCAAGGGAATGTGGTGATGGAAGAGAAATATAACTAGGCTCAATAGAAGGAGAAATGGGATAAGAAGTAGGGGTAGACTCAACAATAATATAAGTAGGAATAGGCTAAAATATAGTAGGAATAGTAATGGGTTTTGATGTATCTTTAACTAAGGGAAGAGTAGGATCTATATAGGTTCAAAGGAGAGTCACAATAATCTTGGGGGTAAACCAACTATGGTGGTTATGGTACCTAGCAAAGCAATAGGGCTCAGTCATAACATGATCCATGAGAATAATCCTATGAGTTTCCTTGAATATTGGAGGTGTTGGTTCCATCTCTACCCTATGATAAAAATGAAAAATACTAAAATTAGAATTGTAAATGAATTAAAATAGGAAGATACACAAAAAGACCAAAGTAAAGAAGAATGGTAATGGGCAGTCTTAACATCATAGACCTAGATAAGACTACCTAAAAATATATCTTCTAAGGAATAATCATCATCATAATTCCATGTGTGAAGGTCAATGATGCAACTAGGGATGACCTTTTCATTCGAGGAAGTGTGGTGAATAGAATGTCGAGTTTTGGTCAACACTATAGGAATGTCATATTAAAGAGGTTTGGAAGAATGAGGCTATAAGGAAGATGGAAGCTATGAGGAAAGAGATTAGAAGTTTTAATTTTAGGTTAATTTCATTGGGCTCATAATCATAAAAATCTAAGAGGTTAGGAGGAATGTTCCCAATGAGTTTAGGATGACTGTTGTAACCTCTATTTGAGTTAATAGGAAAGTTAAGATGTTAAGAATCGTGGAATGAAATATTAGGAAAAGGTTCAAGAGTAGGATTTTTTAAGATACTACGGTCTTAGAATTGTTTAAAATTACAAGGTTTAGTGTCACCCTAAATCCTATAAATGGCTCCATTATGAGGTAATTTAATGCATTAGTAGGTAGAAGAAGCAAACAACTATCATACGGTGAGTCCACAACCTACCAAGTAAGATGTTATAAGAAAGGGGAAAGTTAAAGATCATCACCTTCACATGAATGGTGATAGGTGGGATGGTAATGGTAAACAACACATAACCTATATTATTGAGTGTGGATCCCTTTGAGGGTATCACTTGACCATGATGGTAGAATTTGGGGGATTAGAGAGCTCCATAAATGTGGGGAGCACATTTTTCATCACTTCGCCTTTTGTTGAACCTTGATTCCATGTGAGTGAAATATTCTTGGATATTTATAATTTTATTGTCTTACTTATTTTTTTGAGTGAATTATTATATTTATATTTTTCATGTTGAATTCCATGTTTTTTGGAAATGGGATTGACTTCCATGTTTTATGGAGTTAGTTGTCATCTCCTTGAAAGTTTTGAGAGCCTTTTGTGGAGGAGAGATCAAGATGGTGTGTTCCTCCTTAGGTGGGCTTATGGATAAGTATTATTAGCTGGAGGATATGTATTTCCTTATGAATAATGATTATCTTGGATAAGCATGGGGAGTTTTCCTCTTGGGCTTGTTTTTCTTCATTTGTTGGTATTACACAGGTGTGGCATGGCTTTTGAGAGTTAAGAAAAATTATAGATGTTTTATTGATAGGGTGTGGTATATCATCTTGTGATATAGTATTTTTAAGGTGTAGGTGTATGTACAACATATCATATGTGCATGATTATTGATAGATTTCATATCAACAATTCATTGAATTCATTTGTGAATTTAGGAGATATTCTATCTCTATGAGAGGTTCTTTGTAATCTTGTTTTATTACATATTTTATTGAGGAATTTCTTGGTGGATGTATCCCATGCTGGGTGAACCACAATAGATCTATGTTACGTGTTATTTCTGGTTTTATTCTCTCCATTATTATTTTCTATTACCATGATTTGAGGAATTTTTTCCATGATGCATGTTAGTGCATAATTAAATCTAATTTTAACACATTTAAAATATGTTTATGTGATTATATGGTGAATTAAATATGGTTTAAATTCATTTATTTCCTAACATAGAGGATTAATTTTCCTTCTATCATATCCTTAGCATGTGTTGCATGTAGACTTGAGATTGCACTATTAATATCCAAGGGTTTTGATAAAGTCAAGAAAGGCAACACAAGTGCCAGAACCTTCATTAATCAATTCATGCTTAACTTGGATATCACCTATTTGAACACTAATAAATAATGGAGGATCATCCACATGAATTAAAATCTAATCAGGAATCATAGAGCCTATATGAAATATTAAGGAAAGAGAAGTGTTCATAGTTTTATCAATGTTAATAGACATCTCTTCACATTATTGTAATAAACTATCCTAAAATATATATAAGGCTACTTCCCATCCTACTAGGGGAGGATGAGGGATATTCATCTCAAATAATAGTTGTATAAGATAGTTTATATGATGTGGATAAGTCCTCATAATATCAAGGAATAGAATTTGGGATGGGAGATTGGTGAGCTCCACAATGGGATCCCATTCATCATAACCCATAATAAGTTTGTTATAAATAGGTGCATAGTGGTTAAGAAGGTCCTTGGAAGGAGGATATAAATTACATTGGATTTTTTTTTGATAAGAAGTAGAAGTCTTATAACAAGGTTTCAAATGATGTTATGAAGATGAATTCGTTAGTTCAGGTTGATTTTAAGAAATGGTAAAATAAATGTTAGTAGAAGCTTGATTGTCATTAAAGTTGGAATATGAAGGAATGGTGGTTGAAATATAATGGTAGGTTTTTTGGTTCTCATTTTTACAACTCATACACTTGGCCTCATACACTTGGGAGAAATCACAAGCAATGATGAAAAACCTGCTAATATGTCATTATATCTAGGGAAGAGTTTGGCATCAAGATTAGACTAAATGCATAAAATTATTGAGAGACACTTAAAAAGGGTATGAATATCTCCCTTATACTTTTGGCTATGCCTGAACCAAGGTGAGAGGTCCCATGGGGAACTTTTTCACATGGAGAGATTATGCAATTCAACCTCCATGGGGATTTTTGGCATAAGGAATAAATATGACTAGGGCATACCAATTTTTCACACTTCACCCATGAAAAGTTGTCACATTAAATTAAAAAATTCTCTAAGTGATATAAAATCTACTAAAGATAGATGGGAAGGAGACTATAATCTTCATTCTATACAATCTTCAATAATAAGGGTTGAATAAAAGACTATAATGTTAAGATTTAAAACAAAAACTACAAACACATTTCAAATATTCAAGATATTATGTATTTTTAAGGAAAATAACACTTTTAGTATGTAAATGGTGTATTACCTACATGGTAAGATAGGGTAGCACAAGCTAGATGATTAAAAATAAGAAGGGTGGTATGTTGGTGGTTTCTAAATAGTAAGGTATCTTGTAGTATTTCATGATAATATTCCTCAGCAAAGATGTATAAAAAATTCAAATGTAAGATAATAGTATGTACCAAATGATCCCTGAGAGACTAGAACATACACTGAAACTAATCTTACAAATGTTTTTCCCTATCAAATCTATAAACCTAGGGTGCCCTAACAAGTTATTCAAAAACCTATCATGAAGTGATGTAGAAAGAGTTTATAATCTAAATACATTCTCAAAATAACAACTAATAATGATGACAAAGCCAAATTTCTAATTAGTAATTCTTGAAAAACATGTATTTGCACTTCATCTACAAGAAACAACAAAGAACCACAAACATTTTCATTAACCTAAAAATAAAATTTACACACATCAAAATTTTAAACTATTGCCATAGGGATAAGCATAATGAGATTGCTATTTTGAAAATGGAGACATAAACATGCTCTCAAAACTTGCTAATGGTTTTAAAATTACAACCAAATTATCAAGGGAGAAAAAATATACACACAATAATTAATCCAATTTTTTTTTTTTGCAAAACTTAGACTTAGAGAAAATGAACACCTAAAATAATGACCAACAACAACCTTGAATAGAAGAGAATCCCCCTATTTATTAATTTTCAAATATGGAACTATGGGTCTCAACTTTCAATTCTACCATGATGCTTCCATCTAGAAAATATTCCCTTGCCATGCTTAAAATCTTCATCCATTTGCAAGAAAAATCATAACTCTAACTGCCTCTATGAGGAATGATGAAGATTTAGATCACATATTTTGATTTCATGGTGGGAGATTCCTCTCACATGAGATAAAAGGAGAATATTCATGGTATAGGGTTGACAAAACTTTTCCATTATGGACAAATACCTAGGGATGCCATTGACCACTTGCTTGAACAGCTGGAAACTTTTGGATTGATGCCCTCCCTTTCATGCATGCCATGGAACAAATTTATTTTAACATTATTCCATGGGAATATTATAGATCCATGACAATTTTAATGATATTATTTATAGTGTCCCACATAGTATTTACAAACCTATAATATCTCTGCCATGGAGGAACTTGGACAAGCACAACAATGAAACAATGCAAAAGACTTAGGTCATTTTCAAATTTTCACCTTTTGACTCCAACTTGTTTTTTACATTTAAAATTTTAAAATTTTTCCCTTTTCACCTTTGTCCTTTTAGGGTTTCCCTCATATATATTTTTAATGCAAAAAATGAATTATTTTTAACCTCAGGATTACCATGCCTCATTTGTAAATTTATCAAGTCAACCTGGTACTAATGGTGGAAGCTCAACCAATCACCTTACACAGGGTCCTCAAATATGGAATATATGCCTATGTGGTATCACCATGTCACTCTGATCACCAATATATTTTCATTATAGTCACTCATTTTTCAAATATTACATTATTTTATTCTTGATTGTGTACTCCCACATGGTAATCTTATCATGATGTGGTTGTTGTCTATTTTATCTTTGTTACTTTTACCTATATTATGGCATGTCTTATTAGTAGGGATAAGTATTTACATGTCCCTCCATGTGTAAATAGTATATCATTGTATACATGATTAATTTTATCATGCCACATGGTATCTCTTTAGGCTCTCAACATTTATTTAACATTATATTTTATTGTAAGCCGTTAGATCCCCATTAAGACCCCTCAAGATCATACCTCATGGATAATCCATTGGATTTTTTCACCTTAAATAGTAAATATTTTTAGGGATAACACCCTTCTACCACATGGATACTCCTCATTCAACCCATGTCTATTGATAAGTCAGCTCTCACTCATGCCATTAATCTTAAAGCACAATCAAATGTAGACCATAAATCCAGATCTAAAGGATCAAACACCATTAGCCATATGTTATGGATTAGATTTGACATTTATTTTCCCATTATTTAACATCTATGGGAACATATTTTATGATTGAATGGCCATTAAATTTAATCCCCAATATATAATCATCAATCTTAATTTTGATGTTTGCACGCCCATCATTTGATGTTTGTGTCAATGTTTTTGAAAAGCATGTGACATTCAAATTTAATCCCCAATAGATAGTTACCATGGATTAAATTTGTAATCTATGTGAATATAATTTTACATTCACATGACCATCGATGACATCTTCATGACCATAAGATTTAATTGCCAATGATAATGGTTGAGCTTAAATTCAACATCTACACGACTGTCAAAGAAATCTATGTGACCAACATACTGCTTGTTTAAATTTTTGAAAGTTTAAATCTTGATTCAAAAAATATATTAAGGCACCAAAATTGTAGGATATTTTCATGGCATTCTGAATACTAATGTTATTTTATCTTTTAACCATGAGACATTTTGCATGAAAACTTAAAAAATTCATAAGTACACTAACCATTCCATTTCTACATTTGCTTTGAGATCTATTGAAGAAGTTTGCATTCTAGCTCACACTATCGATCCATTTTACATAGATCAATTGTAGACCATTTATCTCTATGCATAGGGCCTAGTCCTTTGCTTTGTGGCACTTTTATCTTGGTGGCAATCTTGTTAGGACAATTATTCTACAGGAATTCCCTATTGGCCTTTGAGACTTATGTTCTAGGTCTTTTATCTTCAATGTTCCTATTTACAGTTGGCCTTTGGTCTTTGTCATTCTTGTCTTTATCATTTTTGTCTTGAAATCAATTATTTTAGGGTTTTTTTCTTATAACTTCTACTCCTAGTCGCTTTATTATCAAGATAATTATTTCAAACATTTTATCAGAGACAATTTTCTTGAAGTGTTGAACTCTCTCAAATAATTCTCCTATAGAAATTTAGTTTTGATCATTTTTCTCTTTGTCAAGACTATTGTTTCAAATATTTTATCCAAAATAATTTCCCTGAAGAAACTAAATTTTGCATTTTTTCCAAAGAAATTGGACTTTACACTTTTTTTGAAGAAATTGGACTTTACACTTTTACTAAAGAAATTGGACTTTACACTTTTACCAAAGAAATTGAGCTTTACACTTTTGTTGAAGAAATTGAGTCTTTGGCATTTTTATCTTTGTTGGGATAATTATTTTAGATATTTTATCCAAAACAGTTTTCTTGAAGCATACATGGGCTTAATATTTTTGCCAAAAGATTTAAACTTGACATTTTGCTGAAATAATTGACTTCTATCAAGATTTTTGTGTGGAAAAAATGCCCAAAGAAAAAGTGCCCTTCCAAATTTTTGCATGGGAAAAATGATTGAAGTAAATGAACCTACTAACTTTTAGACTAAGCATAAAAAAAGGGATTAATCCTTATTCAAACCATACTAATAAATGAAATGGACCATGGGCGTTAGCCAAACTATGTAAATAAAATAAAAGGGGCCAAGCTACATGAAGTAAAAGGGACCAAACATGAATTTTTTTACTAAGGTTTAGTCATGTTAATAAACATGACCAATCCTTAGTATATAAAAGTTAAAACTAAGTCCACAACATATTTAAAATGTCCCCTCTTAAAATTACTTTTAAATCAGGGGGTCTAGGCTAGGGCAATTGAAATGAGGGCTTTTCAAAGTGCACAAACATGAACTCAACTTGGATTTTTTGACAAACTAAAGTCACTTAAAAACTGGAATTGGGCAAGAAAATTAGGCATTCATACTTGACAAGGGATCAATTAATTCATTTCAACTTTGGTCACTAACAAGGTGTAATCTAAGGGAAAATCAGAAATAGGATCATCAAAAGTTATAAGGTCATCTTGGCCCAACTCATTTAAATGAGTTGTGGAAGAATCTTGGATAACACTATATGTTTATGATGAAGGAAGAGTGTAGATAGGTTGTGAATCAATGAAATCCACCACCCTTCTCATATTAGTCATGCTAACCACATTCTCTTTATAAGTGGGGTCAACAAGACTTTCTATATTATTGGTGGAAGGGTGGGCTTGTATTGGTTTTCTTGAATAGCTTGATGATTAGGAAGAGGGTCTTTGTAGATATATAAATGAGCATTAGTTTGACTTAAGGATTAAGATTTATCATGTTTTTTATAATCCTTAAAATAAATTTCATAAGCTTTTTAACACTTTTGAATGATAGAATCATGATCAAAATTAGGACCAAGAAGAAAATCCATAGATAAATTATGAAGTTGTTTATAGGTCTCATTAGAAAGACCCCACCTAGTGTGAAACCAACAAAAAAATTTAGGATCATATAAGGATTTCATAGGATGGGTAGGGTTAAGTTATCTTGGAATAAGCTTAGGTAGATGTTTAAGTAATTTAACTAAAGATAGAGGTTTGTAAATGTTAATATTGTTAGGTGTTGATAAGTGAGGGTTGGTATATTATTGAGAAGGGGGAGCTAGTTCTAAAGATTAGTTGGGAGTAATATCTTGAACATTATGAATCATGTCATAATAATCCATAACACCATATGTGGTAACATTGTGATTTTTGTTCTCAAGTAAGAGACAAGGACCTGTAGAAGGTTAGGGTGGCTCAAATTGATGCATAAGGAAATCTTAACATTTAGCTTGGTCAATAACCTCCTAAAAAGTGTGTAGAGAGAGAGTGTGTGTGTGAACCTAATATTGTAATTTAGGAAAGAGGGATTTTTAAAGAGATATAAAATATTTTCATCAGCCATGTTATGTTCACACTTGTTTGATAAAGTTTTCCAAATTTTAACAAAGGCCTGAGAAGTTTAATTTTCAAGTTGTTTACAATTTATGAAGTGGGCCAAAGTGTTTTCAATAATATCATTCATTTATAATACTTGAACTAAATCATTCACTAAATATTTGAAACTAACAATAGAATTAGTTTTAAGTTGATTATACCAATCCAATGCATCACCTATGAAGGTTTTGGCCAATAGTTTCATAGCAAAAAAAGTGTTCAACTTGACCCAATCCTTATATATATTTCCAAATGTTTTAAGATGAAGGGTATGATTGGTTGATCCATTATAAGAAATTATAGGTGTGACACCTCTTATTTCAATGTTTTCAATTTGAATAGTAAGAGGCTTATTTTTAGGATTCTTAATGGTTTTATTGATCAAAGGAGGTTGAGGGATCATATTTCCTAGATAATCTTTAAGAGGAGGGAGAAATTTTGGTTATGTGTGCCCAAAGCCATTGGTTGAGGATGAGATTGAAGATGAATAAGGTGGTTTTTTATTCTCATCATTTGATTTGTGTTATTATATTTAAAGGTATTTATTTTATTGAGTGTTTGTAACAATAATTGGTGTGTTTGATTAACATAGTTAGAATCATTAGAATTGGTATTCATGTTAGTATTAGGGCTTGGGTACCACTATTGGTGTTGATAGGATCTTGAGAGGAATTATGAGAGTGTGAGGCACTAGTGGAAAATTTTTCTTGTGTAGCAAAAGATGGACTAGTGAATGGTTGAGAGGAAGAAGCACTAAAATCATGATTACCTTGAGTATAAAATGAAGCACTAGTGAAAGCATTAAGTATATTAGATCTTATGAGAGGCCCACTAGATATAAAACCTACCATGTTAGTGGATATACTAGGCATGAAGGTGGAAGATGTTAGAAAAGAAGAGGTCATGGTGTGAGAAGGAATCATAATCAAAGGAATAAGTTGAGAATCAAAGAAAGTGGTACCCCCAAATCCATTTAATAATATAGGAGTAGGTGAATGTTGATCTTTGGATTGACCACTAATCATAAGATTGTAAATGGTAGAGGGATATTTTCCTTGATGTTAAGGAAATTTAGAGATAAATAAGATAATTTAGGTGGTATACTCTAATTTAGGTTGGTATTATAATGTTAAGAGAGGATGATGCTATGAAGAGGTATTAGGAGGAGTCCCATAGTTCATTGTGTGAGTGGCAATGTGAATATTACTAGCATCTAAGAGAGGAGCCCTACTCTATCTATGGGAGACCCTACGAGGATTGATAAAATTCATCATGTCTATTGAATTAAACTCAATGTTATTATCAAGTAGAAAGTCCATGATGAAGGTAAATAAAGAGTGACGAGAAAGCAAGGAAATAGGAAATGACTAGAAATAGTATAGGGTCAACTGGGTCAACCTAGTAGAAAAATAGGGTATATAAACAACATAGGGTTAATTAGATCAATCTAGTATAGTGAAAAGAGGTTAAAAAAGGAGTGAACAAGGTCTAAAAATAGTACATGGTCAATTGAGCTGATCTAGTAAAGTGAATATAGGATAGAAAATGTACAGGGTCGATTGGGTGAACCTAGTATAATAGACAAGGAAAATTAGAAATATTATAATAGATTATGAATTAAAATAAGATAATTTTTACAAGTACATTGAAAAGTAAGAAATGAATGGAAATAAATAATCAATTGGATTAACATTGGCCAATCCAACTAAGGCACATAGCATAAAACCTTGTACCAACACTGGCTAATACAAATTTTTATAATACAAAATAAAATTGAGCAAAGAGTAAGAAATCAACTCAGAAAGTAGATAACTAGCTAAATGGTCAACCTTAATATTTATAATATTATCAAGATATGTTTTTAAATGTGATGGGAAGTTGGATATAATTAAGGAACCAGAAATAAATCTAGAGATAGTTTCAAGTAGTTTAGGATGAAAGGGATCTATAGTGGTAATGATACAGGCTACATATTGGGGCCTAACCACTCACTTCACACACCAAAATGATAAGGGTGTCAAGTGATTAGCTAAAATATACCATTAACCACACTTTATACTTGAACATCAAGTATCTTCCCCCTTGGTGATGAAATCCAAGTAGGTTGGCCTTAGGTAGTCAAATGTTAAAATTCTTATTTAGATTTTGTGATTTGGTCATGTGTGCATAAAATATAAAATAGTGAAACTAAATTATTAATTTAAAACCACCTAATTAAGCTATGTGATCTATTTTAAACATACAATCAAAAAAAAAGTGTGATCTAATTACTAGCATATAAAGGTTAATTTTAACTTAGAAATAAGGCATAATGTTGATGCAATCGAGAGTGTATGCATAGAATATAAAACAAGGTCAGTAGGTTTAATCATGTATTGCATAAGGTCTTAAAATGAATAGGGTTAGTAAATTCAACCTAGTTATCTAAAAAACACATAGAATATAAAACTGGGTCGATAGGGTCGATCCAGTTGACTGTATAATGGTAGTTTTGAAGACTTCAAATTATGAAAGGAAAGAATGTAAAGAAAGAGATAGAAGGATAAAAAGGAACCTTGGTGGATCAAAAATGTAGAGACGAAGATTATTTTTAGAGAATCTTGTGGAATGCTTGTAAATCCTCTTAACTAGGTCGATTGGGTCGATCAAGCTATGCAAGAATCTATTACTAAGTACTTGTGCTATATAAGATTGATTGGGCTAACCTAGTATGATAAATAGGATATATAAAAGTTGAAAAACTATATAATATTGATTGGTTTGATCCATTAGTCTAGACTAGAAGTTTGAAAAGCTAAAAATCTATATTGGGTTGACTAGGTCAATTTAGTACCATGTACCTAAAAACCTATGCATAGAAATTAGATATGGTTTGATGCAATCAAACTAACATGGTAAATATATGATAAAAATAATGATGAAAATATTGAAATATGCACACAAATACTACAATTTTTAGTTCACATCAGGTTCATTAAAATGTATGTAATAAGAAATGCATCATGTCTATAAATCAATATCCTGGCTTGAAGAAGATAGAGCATATGTAGAATTTTGATTGGGAATAAATTTGTTAAGTGGGAGCATGAATAAGAGGGGAATATAATAGACCCAATTAGGGTATAATTATAACAATATACTATGCTAAGGATGGTTTTAAAGCCTCTAAACTAACACAATCAGGCAATAACCCTAAGGGGGTCCTAGGTTTTGATATTTCACTTATAATAATAAGAAAGTAAATCTAATCTAATTCTCACCAAATATTTTGGTACAAAGTGGGGGTTAGAAAAAAACAAAATAAACTAAACTTGAATATAATACATATACTCACATCAATGTCTATGAAATCCTAATGCATGCAAGATAAGAACAACTACATTACCTATCTACTCTTACATCTGAAAGACTTCTCCACAAGACAAGATCCATATCTCCAAAGAAAATATGGAACCCTAAGCTTTATTACTCAAGTATAATAGTCAATAAAGAAATGTTAAATCACTCTTATTATTCTTCACTTATCTATTCTAAAATGGTTGGAAATGAACTTGTATATATAGGTAGATCTTACCCTAATTCCTTCTAAATATGTTGATTGTATGGGGTCAACCTAGTCAACCTTGTATGTTTTTGAGAGATAATTCACTAGGTCCTAAACTATGTTAACCAAAGGGATAATAAGCTCCAAAGTAAAAAATACTCCAAAATAATATAGGGTTAACCCAGTCACCCTATATAGTAATCAAATGCTAAAAACTATAAAGGGTCAACCTAGCCGACCTAGTACAACCAACTATCAAAAGTGGGGTGAGGCAAGGAACAAGAGGATAAAGATGTGACAAATGTTTAGAATGGGTAAAACTGAGAATAATAATCTTAGGGTAAATGGTTTTAGGAGATAATTTTATAGATGGAAAGTGTAAAAAGGGACAATCTTATGAAGCACCAATGGTCTACCTACCCCTTTCTCGATGCACCCCTTAAGGCATGAACTCAGAGAGATTGAGACTCAACAGGTTCTTGCAAGATACAAAGTGTTAGTAAGTGATAAAAATTTGAAAATATTATGTGTGTACAAGTGTGATATGTAATTAAAAATCACCCCACTATAATATTATTAGTTATGAGTTGTTTTAACAAATCATATAATTTTAGTAGAGTGTGTTAAGGAATCCTAAATTCAAGGAGATAGTTATTATATAAAAAAATGAGTATCAAAAATAATAATATTAATTTTTAGTGTGTCACTTTTTACCAAAAAATATATTAGATGGTAGTGCATTGTATGATTTACATTAATCTTAGACTTTGAAGGAACCTTTAGTACTTGAAATTTTTTTTTAGGATAACTTGACCCCTATTCTGCCCTAACTTCAAAATTTTAAATTTGATCAATGTTGATGATTGTGAGTTATTTTTTGAAGTTGATAATACTAATCATTATATTTTCCTTAGAATAAGTGTTTCAATTTTGTTATAGGCTTGACTATACTGGTTTGAAACTATGGATACTAGAATATTGTCTTCATTACTTAACAATGGCAAGCTTGGCACACATTTACCATGCATGACTTGAGTATTAAAAAAAGGTCCTAATTAACCATCCTCTCACACTTGAATCTTATCTTAAAATTCAACCCATGAGTTTTTCTATTATAAACCTATAGGAACCTCATTAAATATTTCAAACCTACTAAATATAATTCAGACATATATAGATTCTCAAATCAATCCACCTATACACATGTCAATTCTACAAATTACAGTCATTATCACTAGTTTATAATGACCTAAGTTGGATATAATTTATATGCTCCTAGAAATGGATATTTTAGAAAATCAAACCCATCCTTAGGGTTATCTCATAATCCTAATGTGTTTTTAGAATGATAAATTATTAAAATGCATCCATATATTAAAAAAATTAAGGTATAATTCAAAAAGGATGAGGAAATTATTTGTTATACATAAATATACTATTACACATAGAGTATATATATCTTATTCTTCCAAATCTACATACCTAACACTATGATGACTCACGAGCCAATTATAAAGTACTTAAAAATCCTAGTAAAAGTAAACATTTCCAAGCACCCAAGATAATCATTAGAAACATATGCATAGCAATGGATACAAATCATACAGTCACACTATGTGAGATAACTACATGTGTCTTGATTTCCCCCTTTGAGCATTAGATACATATAAACTAGCCAATCATCAAGTGAGGGTTATTGGGGTCAACTCATCCCATTAAAATTCATCCATTTTTCTACATTTCATCCACTAATAAGAATACCTAAGGATTTAAGGAAAAAGAGGATAATATTCATATTTATGTGTCTCATCAAGGTTTAGGATCACAAACACTATGAAAGAAAATATATTTTTAGGTGTTAGTACATTCATTTTGATATAATTAAACATAGGTCAGTAATGAGAAAATTGTTAGTATTAAATAATGATATTGACTCGATCATGTGGAACCAACCCAACATAGGTAGAAGATCAATTACATAATAGAATGAACTAGAGTCATGATTATCCTTGCTTTTGACTTCCATAATATAGTCAGAGTTAGATAGTCAAATAAAAAAGATAAATATTGTGATATCTTTAGTATTTTCAATATTTGTCATATACCCTTATTAAATCAAAAGAATCAATGTCAAATTTTGAAATTTAGATTTATTTTTGAATACCATATCTATTTATTTGATTTATATTCCAAAATTTATAAATTAATTAAATTAATCTAGCACATTGATTTAAATTAGGGTAAAATAGGAACATCATCAACCCGATTCTATTTCAAGACTCAAATATATTAACTAAATATGAAAAGGATGGTTGTGTAGTCGTTATTGTTACATGAAAAATGGAAGTTGCTTCCTAATTTAATTCCTTTCATGATATTAACTTAATTTGATAGATATTTATTTTTAAATGAATACTCTCAATGTTATAATGCATAGATTGGTCGTGTCTTAGAGGTAGTGTAAAAAATGGTAAAACCATTCGCAAGTTGCATTAGTGTCTAACATTTAAGTAAAATGTTAATACATATGGAAACTTTATCTCTATTTTCACTATGATGAAAGGGATGTATATAATTTATTGAAAATGGTTTTTATATACCCGTAAACTATAACATGTTAAGGATATGAGTGTCTGAATTATAGCTTACATAGATTTTAAATTATCTTGACACATTTCTCTAGGATTATTATATTATTAATAGCTTTGGTCTATGGAATAATCATGGTCTAACAAGTCTTTTATTATTAACATAAAGTATTTATATCACTCCAAGAAAATTGGATCAAGGAAAATTATGTAGGTATAAGTGCTTAGGTTTTGATGGATCACGCAGTGGTAGGCGATAATGAGGGGAACCCAGATGGGTCAGAGGTGTAGCTTTTGGAGTAATTGAAAATTATGTGCAGTGTTCTTGAATCTTCATATCTCTATAATCATTTGTTAAGCCCTATTAAAATTTTCTAGGCCAATAAGCTTAAGGTAAAGGTTGGTGAATGCAAGGATTTTTTTGTAGGTATAGATTTTACCATTTTGAAAGATGCCAGAGGTTTTCACATTTTTATGTCAAATGATTTGAAAATCAAGGAATCCTTATGGTGGACTTGTTGTCTAGTGTGTAAATTTTTGGGACTATGTCCTAATATTGAGTGCTTCATGGTCTAGGCAAGAATTTATTATAATATAAGAGGATCTCTAGATATTTCTACTCTTAGCAATGACTTTTTATTTATTGAATGTACTAATGATGAATATAGTGCACATATCTTAGTAGGAGTGCCTTAGTTTATGGGTAGATCTTGACTATTTTTAAAGAAATGAAAAGCAAACTTGATCCTAACCAAGAATATATCCATAATATGCCTATTTGGGTAAGGCTTCCTAGGATTCATCTTAAATATTGTGATGAATATTTGTTAATCGGTATTGCAAGGATTTTTGGCAATCTTATTGCCTTTGATTCTACTACTAAATTAAGAACCTGTATGGTGCATGCCTAATTTTGTGTAAATGAAAGAATGGATTAGGAATTGGTCCCTTTAGTTATTTTAAATTCCTCAATTGGAGAGAGGATTCAAAAAATTGAATATGAATACTCAAATGTGAAGGGTGCAGGAATCTAGGTCAGATGACAAGAAATTACCCCTCCATAAAAAAAGGTAATGCTTTTATTTGTAAAAAGGATAAAAATATTTGGATGTAGAAAACTAGTATTGGTTTAGATGTTATTTCATTAAATATTGATCCTCCCTCTCTGACTCCCTTTCCTATGAAATAAATCATTCCATATTTTGTGTCTATTCAAGATTCTTCAAATTTAGATAAAGGGTTTGTTTTAGTAGAAATAATTACAAGAGATATGTTTAGATCTTTAAAGGAAAATAGGATTATACAGCCAATTTTTAAAGATGTGGTTAATGAAAAGGAGCATTCATCTATATCAAGAAAAATTCCATATCAGATGTAACACATTGAAAATGTCTTGGATAAAGATATTACAAAGTTTCAAAATACAACACATATTTCTTCTCAATTTTCTTCTATGGTGATTACTAACATTTTCCAATGTTTAGAAAATTTGGAGTAAGGCAAAATTAAAGATATTTGCCTCAAAAATTATTCTCCAATAAAGGAATCTCTTTCAGACTTAGCTCAAAATAATTTTGGTTAGAAGAATGATGAAATGGATTAAAAGGAGTTTTAATAGAATATTTTTAGCTTGTACATCTTCTAGATTTAAATTAGATTATGCTAGAGAGGATAAAGATATTCTTTCATATGGAACTAAGAAGTAGGCAAATATAGGGTCACATAATAGAAAAGGAAGATATTCTTCAACTAAAAGAAGAAAGAGTAAAACTAAGAATGAGATATCCAATGGTTATCAAACTACTCTTATGTTCAAAACCAGCAAATAATTTGTTAGGTAGTGGAATAAATAGGATCAATGAAAGTTATATCCTAGAATATTAGGGGTCTAAATAATTCTAGAAAACATAAAATATTTAGAGATATAAGGAAGGAAAACATACCAATTATTCCTGTTATTCAAGAAACAAAAATTGCTAGTAATGTTTTATAGACAATAAAAAAATTAGCTTTGGAAAGAAGTTATGCTAGCTAGTGTAGGATTAGAGGGTGATTCAAGAGGTATTTCTACTTTTTGGGATAATAAAAGAGTTAAAGGTGAAATATTAGTTGAAAATAGAAACCATCTAGTGGTTTTATTTATGGATCTTTCTCAATATTTATCTTGGATTCTTTCAAATATATATTCCCCTAATACTCTTACAGGTAGATGAAAATTATAACTAGAATTATTTGTTTTAGAGATACTTGTAAAAAATTTGAATGGATGTTAGTGGGTGAATTCAATACCCATATTTATGTTTGAGAAAAGAAAGGAGGTGTCAAATTTTTATCTAAGAGTATGGAATATTTGGTTGAGTTCATTTCTATAAATGGGTTGTTTGATATTAAATTAAGAGGTTCTCCTTATACTTGGTCTAACAAAATAATAGGTAATAATATTATTCAAGGATTGGATAGGGCTCTTGTTTCCCTTGAGTAGTTCAACATTCAATATTTTTGTTTATCTTCTATACCAAGGATTAGGTTCATTCATAATCCATTGGTGCTTAATATCCTTTCTAGGTTCAAAACTCAAAATTCTCTTTTTATATTTGAGCATATGTAGTTTACTCACCCAAAAATACTAGAAAGAATAATATAATGGTAGAATGTGAAAGTTTTTGGTACAACTATGTTTAAGTTTGCTTACATATAAAAAAAATGTCAAAAAGAATATCTAGGTTTGGAATCAAGAGGTTTATGGTAATATATTCCAAAAAAAAGAACATATTAAATTTGAGATAAATTATCTTGAGTATTTTATTATTTCCCAAGGTTTTAGTGAACAATTACTTTAGCAAGAGCATAAACTAGAGTCAGATTATCATTTCATTTTAAATCAAGAGGAAACTTTCTAGAGATAAAAAATCATGGTCTATTTTGTTACATGAGGGAGATTAGAATATAATTTTTTTCATTTGAATACTCTAAAAAATAGAATTCATAATATAATTAACAATATTTTTGATGGGGATGGATCTCTCCATTCAAATCTAGTTATGATTAAAGAGAAAGTACTAAGTTACTTCAAAGATCTATTTTCTTCTAAATCAGAGCCAATTAAAGAGTTGGCTTCTAATTTTATTCAATTTTGTTCTAAATCTTATATTTGATATGAATAATTATAGTTTAATGAGATATGTAATAGAATAAGAAATAAAGGCAACTATGTTTTCAATGAATAAAGACAAAGCTCTGGGTCTAGATGGATTTCTATCAACAATATTGGGATATTATTAAGGATTTATAGGCTGTAATGGATGAATTTTTTTCCTCTAGAAAAATTTTCAAAGAGATAAGTAATATGTTTATTTATATTATTCCTAAGAAAATATATTCCTCTCATTTCAATGATTTTAGGTCAATAACCATGTGTAATTCTGTATACAAAATTTTTACTAAAATTTTGGCTTTAAGGATTAAACCATTTTTTGGATAAAATTATTTCTTCCAATCAAGGTGGATATGTTTTAGGAAGATAAATATAACATGGAATAATTGTTTTTTATGAAATGGTACACTCCATGGTAGATAGTAGAAAAACTAGGATGGTGTTCAAAATTGATATGGCCAAAGCATATGATAGAGTGGACTGGAGTTTCTTGGATTTAGTTCTAAATAAATTTGGTTTCCATACACATATTTGAAGGTTAATTTATATTTAAGTTTCAATGACCATGTTTTCCATTATTATTAATGGTTTCCCAACTAGTTTTTTTGGGAGTGAAAGAGGAATTAGATAGGGGGATCCTTTATCTCCTTTCTTATTCATTATTATGGTGGATTCTTTAAGTAGAAATCTATTTAATGTAGTTAAAAAAGGTAGTTCGAAGGGTTTCAAACCTATCTCAAGGGATATTCCTTATCTTCACCAATAATTTTTTGATGACATGATTATTTTTGCTTAGGCTTTGGTAAGGGAGGCTAAAGAAATTAAAATAATTTTGGATAGTTATGCAGTTGTCTCGAAACAATTGATCAATTACTCCAAAAGTGATTTTTTCTTTATCAATACATCATCTCTTCATCAAAGAAATATTGATTATATTATGAATTATCAGATCAAGGAACTTACCTCTATTTATTTAGGCATGCCACTTTTTAAGGGAAATATGAAAATTGAATTTTGGTACCCACTAATAGAAAGGTTTCAAAGGAAGCTTTTGGGTTAGAAGGGGGATTTTATTTCTTAGGAAGTTAAATTATTACTCATAAAAATTGTCTTTCAAATTATTCTTGTATACATTATGTCCCTATTTAAAATCCCTAAGGGGATACATGAAAAAAAGAAAAAATTTAAAAAAGATTCATTTGGAGGGCATTCACAAGTTTCCTTTAGTGGCTTGGGATAAAATTTGCCTTCCATAATCCTATAGAAGGTCAGTATTAGAATAATTTATTATATTAATAAGGCCTTAGTTTCTAAGCTTTGTTGGAAATTTCTCAGAGAACCTTCTCCTTGGGCAAGCATATTTTATGCCAAATATCTTGGTTATAATTCTCCTTTAACCTTTCTTTCTGAGCCTTTTCTTATCAAAGGTTCTAATATATGGAATTTGTTTTACAAAAATAGGAATAATTTTCTCAAGGGTTATAAGTGGAAGCTTGGGAATGGTTAGAGTATTAGATTTTGGAAAGATCCTTGGATTTTAAACCATTATCTATAATCTCTTATTCCATGGCATCATATTGTCCCAGTAATATCTTTTATATTTGGTGAAATGGTGGTTGATTACATATAGGATTCTAATGGAAAAAAAGGTGGAAACATTTGACCCTTGATAATTTAGATGTTTCTTTAACAATTATTATTTTATACCTTAATTTTATTCTATAGGGTAATTATATTAAAAATCTATAGAGGGAAGATGAATTAATCTGGATTGATTTATCAAATGGAATATATCAAGTTAATTTTGGATATATGAAGCTTGAAATTTTGATAGATAGATAGAGGAAATTCTATGGGGAGATTTGGAATAAAATTTTAATTCCAAAAATAAACATCTTCATTTGGTTGAGTGTCCAAAATAACATTGTAAAATTGGATAATTTAACCAAAATAGGTCTTCAAGTGGTTAATAGATGTGTTCTATGTGAGAATGATTGAGAATCTATTAATCATATCTTCATTGACTATAGGTTTACTTTCCATGTTTATGGATCATTGATTCAAAAATTTAAAGTTTCTTTGGTTTTTACTTAATCTCTAATGGAGGCTTAGAAGGCTTGGTATTGTCCCTTTGTTAACCAAGAGCTTAAGGAGCTTTGGAATTTGGATTTACCTCATTTGATATGGGGAATTTGGAAGGAATGTAACAAAAATATCTTTAGGAATAATCAAAACTCATTTTTTAGAGTCTCTAACAAAATATTTTCCCTTTTATATCCTTTCTTGATATTTGAGGAAGGCATTTTTGTATATTGGAAAATTAACCTTGACAACATTCCTTTGGTGGATCCCAAGATAGCATTGAGAAAATTGATAAGATGGATGGATCCTCAACTAGGATGGGTGAAACTTAATTTTAATGGATCATAGAAGAGAAATCTATGACTTTCAAGACATGGAGGGGCCATTTGGGACCATCATTAGGAGCTTATTTTATCTTATGAAGGAATCATGGGTTTCTAAACAAATCATTTCTCTAAAGCTTTTTAAGCCTTATGGGGTATACAATTGGCTATTGAGTTGGGTCATAAATTTTTAAGTATTGAGCGAGATTATCTTAATATAATTAACTAACTTAATAAAAATAATTTGATTTAATTTTATATTTCTCATATAATAGATGAAATTTTTCATATAAGTAGAGGGTTTGAAAATGTCATCTTCTAGAATAATTATAGAGAGGGTAATATGATTAAGACTCTTATGCTAATAAAGGGTTGAAACAAGCAAATTCAAAGTATGAAATGAAAAGGAGATTCATCCCACTTATATAAATGATATGATCATGAAATAAAAAATCAAACTTATGTAGGGGTTATATTTTACATAAGCAAGGGCACGTAGGAATAAGCTTAGGTGTTTGGGTTTTAATTATTCTTATTAATTATGACTTACATAATCATTACCTCCAATGGGATTTTTTTTTATCATCATCACACCAATCTAAGAAATTATGTAAAGGATATTTTTTAAGGAGTATTCATTAAGTTTAGAAATATTCACAGTAAGGATTTTGGTAAGATAACTTTTAGGTTTTAATTAATGGGTGGATATTTGAACCAAATTGAAACTTTGAATGTGGATACCATTAGAAAAATGCTAGAAGTATAGAATATTCTACAAATAGGGTGTTAACAATTTTATAGGTCATATATGTGGATATGATTTTTATCTTTCCCAATAATTTTTAAAAAATTGGGTGGATCAGGAAATTAAAATTAGGAATATCTATGTGGAAATCATAGAGGAGTTGATCTCTAGGGTTACAAGACTTCATATCGACAAAAATAAGTATATCAATCTAAACACAAATAAAGATTATAAAAAGGATAAATTCTTGGTTGGGGATAAAAAGATAACTGTGTTCCAAGGTGGATTCAAGAGAAAAGATTTCTTGGTCCCATTTGATGATGTGGTGGAATAGATAACCAAGTATGTTACATTGGATGGTATATATAAATTTGTTCATTATTATCATTTAAATTTCCTTAAATACATGAGACATAAAATTATTGTGAGCATTCCATTCTATATCTTGCACTCTCTAGAGCATTCAATTAAGTTAAAATTAGTAGGAAATTTGAGCCATTAAACCAGGCTATAATCTTCCTTAAATATAAGTTCTTCCAAAAATAAAACCCTTGTCTGTAGTCCTTGATTGATAGAAGTAAAAACATCAAAGTCAATGTTTCTATATCTATACCTATGAAAATAGTGCTAAGGAGTAGTGATAAACCTAAATGTACAAATAATGATAGAAATTATAGGGAAAAAATAGGAAAGAAGAGGATCTCACTAATTAGATACCATAGGTTTCAAACATCATGATTAACATTGAGGAAATAGATAAGAATGTTGGTGTCAAGCAAGATATTTATATTGAGGTGGAGTAGGTTGAAACATAGGACATTCAAATGGACACTCACACTATTGATAATAGGGAAGGAATGAATTTCATTCTTATAAGTAGTAAAGAGTATACCTATATTGCTAATACCAGGGAAGGCATGAATCCCATAGGTAGTAAAGAGAATAATGACCATATATAGGGTACAACAGGGGATCCACATCAATACACTTAGGTATATTTTGATCTAAATTATTTCAAAGATATTTTTGAAAATTAGGATAAATTTGAGATGTTGGAGGATGAGGATAATATTCATAAGGCATTTCTACACTGCTTCATGAAGGACCAATATAGATTGAAACAAGAGGTTAAAAAATAAAATAAAATAAATGGATTGTATTATTCTCAGGATAAGGAAATTGAAATGGTATCTCAGATTGAGACTTTGTTTGATAGAGTTAGTAGGTTGGAGAATGAAAATAGGAAACTAAAATAAAAATTGAATATATTGGTCACTTTTAGTAAAGTAATTGTGAACATTTCACTGTAGAGTATGGAGGGTTTATCAAGGTTCTCCAAAAATGTTAATATAAGTTGCAACTCCCAAGAAGAGGCTTAAAGGTGTGGATTCTATCTCTAAAAATGAAGGATTGGTATGTGGGTTGGAGATAAGCTTCCAAATTTTGGTAAAGGAATGGACATCAACTTATGATGAATGAAATAAAAATCATTGATAACTCTTGATATTTTGTAATGGAAGCTATGAATCAGATGTTTTTGTGTTGTATCTCTACTATAATTGTCTAGTGAACTTGTATGTTCTTACTTTATCCATGAATATTTTGGACTATGTAACTAGCCACTAATGTGGTATCTTATATGGGTAGAATCCCTCACAAAAATCACTTTTACCTTTACTAAAAACCATGGTCTAAATAGAGTATATATGTGAGGTATTGGTTATTCCTTGATAATCATATTGTGAATTTTGTTCTTACTACATTTTTGTGGAGGTCACTCATTCTAAGTGGCTCAATAATATGTATTGAGTATTCAAAACTTTAATTAATTATTATTGTTTATATAATTATTATGTTCATAACTATAGGGTATAGTGTTTTATTGGTTTGATTTATCTAAGTTATTTAATTACAAGTGGTATTAAATCATTTATTTTAGTAAGTTTTTATGATGTTTTTCTTGATCTAGTGTTGTTATTATCTTGAGAGTTAAAGGATCAAAAAATATAACTTTCAATTTAGGAAGAATTTAATTTTTTTATCATCATAGTTGTTGGAAGCACATCCACTAAGAGGCAGGGGGTGAATTAGTGAGATCTTAAAAATTTATTCTAATTCCTTAGTTCATTAGTCAAGCATCAATACAAAAACCATGGATCAATCAAACCACAACAAAGAACATAAAAACATAACACATGATATACATGGGAAACTCTTAAAGGGAAGAAAACCCATAGTGATCACTACATGTAATACTTGTCCTAAATCATATATTCAATGAGTCAACAAGATTACTAATCACCTACTTATATTGAGGCACCAACCCTAAACAATCAAGCACTAATTTGACAAAAAGATTTAGTAAACACCTACTTGCTAAGAAATACAAACTCCTTGATTTATAGAAACTAATTTATAGGAGCCTTCAATCCCCTTTGACAAACACCTACTTAGCTACTTCAAATCATCCACCTTTCTCAGTTTCTTCTATCAATAAATGATGGTACAATTTTTCTCTCTCTGCTTATCAATCTCACATTTACTATATTGTGTTTCTACTTATCAATCAAATAGACACATTAAGATCTCTTTCTCTCTATTCTTTATTTTTAAATACTCTATCCTCTCTAAATTATTTACTCATATCTATTTATCAAACTATGTATGAATCATTTAATGATTCCATACTCATGTCGCTCTATCCATTAGTGAATAATAATTCTCTATTTTTTACCCTTTACAAAGATAATTTGATATTACCTCTATAAAAGAAAATGATTAATAATCTCTTAAAGGTAAACTAAACAAAACTCTATAATTGAATACATAATTATTTATTCTCTTTTACAAAAATAATTACCATTAGCTTATATAAATTCTCACTCACATAGGTTAGCCTGATTAAAATGAGGTTGGGACATACCAAGAAATCATTATAATACATTTAGTGTCAGCCTAATGAAGTCTATACTATTCTTGATGCAATTCATAGCACCCATAATATATTCCATAATAATCTTAATGTAATTTATAACAAACTTGATGTAGTCTATAGCAGGCATGATACAATCCATAACAACCTTGATATAGTCCATAACAAACTTGATGCAGTTTATAGCTTCTTGATGTAATTAATAGAAAATATAATGCAATATATAACATGCCTAATGAATTTTATAACAAGCTTGATGTAGTATATAATTAAATTGATGCAATCTATAATAAACCTGATGTACTCTATAACAAACTTGATGTAGTTTGTAGCTGCCTAATATAATTCATAACAAATCTGATGTAATCTATAACATGCATAAAATTGTATGTAGCTATTTTCCCATTAGCTCTTGACATGATCTTATTCTAAAAACTCCTTAGATCACTTTCCATCGCATAAAAAAACTTAATAACATTTGATAATATCATGCTACCAATTAAGAACACACTCTCAATAGGCTACTTGTATCCATAATAATCACTCATTAATTAACACTCTTTTTATGCCACTACCATACTCAAACACTTGACCAAGTAGACCTTTGACATCAATGACCATTATGAATTTACATAATGCACCCTTTTGACATTAATTAAAACAACATACCAACAAAATCCCCCTTTGTCATTGATGGCAAACATATTATATTCTAAAATCACTTCAAAATAGTACTTTTCCTATTTAATCATTATCCCCCTTTTGACATTAATGACAAAGGGTATTCCACAAACTACCATATGATCCTTAGACCTAAAATTCAATAAACAACACAATGAAATGTTTACAAAAACTTACCTTAGGCTCATACCAATTGTTGTATATAACTTTTAAAACACTTGAACTATACATCAATAAACCATGCTTCTTATGACTTCTACATCACTATCTTGACACTTCACAACATACAGAAACAAAGATCCCCCTAACACCATACCCTTTTATTGATTCACAAGATGGAAACCACTCTTATAAATATATCTAAATAATATACTTCTCCCCATTTTTAACTTTCTCCTAGAACTTAGCTATTTTCTCAAACTAGCCTTTTCTCAATTGATTATGTCTTTGATATTAAAGAAAAAGAGACACCTGTAACATCTAGAATCACACCTTTTGAAATAATAACTCAACAAGAATAATAATGATAATATTATGAATAATATCATAAACATGCCTCCCCTAACTCCATTCATACCTTATTATAATGAATTTAGATACATAAGAATACACACCTTGTCCTTGATATGACTGATATATATCAAACTCTTGATCATTCACTAGGATACCCCACTTCTAACATCAAATAAATAATTAAGGACTCCCATTTTATATTCAAATATTATGATAATCACTTGATTCATAAAGACTCTTAAACCATACTCAAATTAATTTAATCATCTTGATACCAATACCAATTCTCAACACAAATCAAGCTATCAATTGTTAGAAACACAAAATAACTTTTTTCTTACTTCTCATATACCAATCAACTACACAAACTTTAATCACATGTCCATATCTATCAAAAACATAAAACTTGTATCTATGACCATATTTATCTTGCAAACCAATCCATATCCATATGTCTCTATACATAATCCTATGCTTAGACTTGCATTCCAAGCCATGGATCCTCATGAACTGATCTCCAAAATCAATACTCATACTAACCAAAACTCCTTTCACATTTTTAGATACATACAAGATACAAATAAAACAAATCATACAATAAAACAAGAATAGCCTAGAATACATTTGATCCCAAACAAATTATTGCTTCTCCAAAACTGATAATATCCATCTTCATTTTCTTGATGAGATATCCATAAACTTCTCCTTAGAAGATTGTTATACACTACTCATTGCCACTTGATAATATTTTGACTGTCATAGACTCTTGAATCTTGATCCTAAAATATAAAAAACACCCAAATTTTAGCTCCACCTCAGTCCATGCCTTTCTTAGTGTTTGACAGAAGAAGGAATTACTCCCAATTCCTACCTAAAGAACTCAAATGTTTCCCTTGTATCTTCCCATTCTTCTTCTTCTTGACTTTCTTCTGATACTTCTTCTTTTGATGTTTCTTATTCCCTTAATTCAAGCCCATATGCATAAAATCTTGGTTGTGTTATAACCTTATTAGATGTAATTTCATCCACTTGACTCATCAAAAACTTGTCTTTCTTGATCTCATTCAAAACATACATATTATTTGCAGTCTTGTTGGCATATGCTACCAATATTTTGAAATTGATTATCTCATATCACATCCTTTAGCATGAAAATTTAGAGTATATCCTTGATTTCACATTTGAATAACACTTATAAAATTATGATTAATATCTTTTACATATAACTCATTCTTATTTTTAGTTTTTCCATTATCAAGACTTAGTGTTACCTTGCTAACAATATTAGTTGTATTATTCCCAAACTTGACTATACCTTCAGTAGTATTCTTCAAAGATATAAAATTATTATTGTCACCTATCATATGGATTAAATAACCACTATTAATGTACCATTTCAAAATTTCATCTTGAGTGTGAAAAGCAACATGTGCTAACATGGATTCTTCCTCCTTTGGACCATCATTTTCTTTCTCCTTTTTAGTATTTTCAAAGGTTCTTACTTCTTATCAACTTGAACATACACCTTCCTATTTTTTCTAAGGGGTTTTGCATAACATAATCTATAAAATTTTGTAATATGTCCAATTTTATCATAGTTTTAACAAATTAGACTAGTTCTATTGATATTTGAGATTTCTTTTATAAATCCATGACTATACATATTACTTCTCCATGCATGATTGCTTATATAATTTAATCTATAATTTATATCTTTATGTCCAAACTTATTTCAATAAAAAGAGTAGCCATAAAATGAAATCATGTACCATATTGCATTTAGTTTCTTGATAGGAAATGATCTTTGTATATTTTTAAAAATCATATTAACACTTTTGTTATCTCTATGAGGAGAGATCATCTTCTTGACTTGTCCTAACCTATTACTATCATTCACAATCTTATTTTTCTTTAGATAATCAACATATGTCTTTGGATTACTAATATTCTACTCTTCCTTGACACTCTTTCGGTCATCCATGTATCTAAGGCCTATTTTGATGATAGGTGACCTTTGACTATTCAATATGTCATCAAGAATTCCATTTCTATTTTCAAAATTTTGATAATTTTTTAATTTGACTATGAACTATTCAATATTTGACTTCAATGAGCCTATATAATATTTGTATTCATTACACTCTACTTACTTGGACTTCAGACTTGCATTTATCTCTTCTAATTGAGTCTTGAGACTATTGATGACCTCCTCAGCTTCCTTGGCACTCTTAGTTATCTTAGTTTCCAATATACATATCTATTCTTCATGATTTTTTACTAAATACTTCAATTTTTATTTTTATTTCTTTGATTCTTCAATTCATTCAAAGCACTAATAATTTCTACCTCAAGTTCAACCTCAACTTCTTATTCATTCATTTCTTCATCATGCATGAAGACTTGTTCTTTTGAACTATTCCCATCTCCAACTTGAATGGCCATCAACAAATCTTCATCACTTCGCTAGTCTGAACTATAGTCATCACTATCTAAGATATCTTTATCACTAACTTTATAAGAGTTTCTATTTTATTTAAAATATAGACTCCTTTTTTATTGTATAACTTTTTCTTATAGTCACTTTACTTGAAATTCTTCTTTATTTTTTCATAATTGTTAGACTTCTTATTCTCTTCACCATGTTCTTCATTATGATCATGTTTTTCCTTTTGAGGAAACTTGTCATCAAAATTACCAATCCTACCATAATTGAAACATTTGAATGGTAGCATGCCTTTATACTTACCTGAACCTTTTCTCATTTTCCTCAAAAATAGGGCTTCAGCTTTGTCTTCTTCAGCATCAGTATCACTATCAATTTTAACTTTTTTGATTTGTGTTTTCTTTACAACCCTGAATGTTACTTCCCTTTTGGAATATATTCTATCATCAGTCCTCATCTCAAAGGCAGTAATTATTCCATGAAGCTCATCCATTTTTAACTTGTCTAAATCTTTTACTTCCTTAACAACTAATACATTTGAGTCCAATATTAAGGTCAAGGATCTTAGAACCTTTTGAAAAATGGTTGACTCATCAACCTTTTCTTCAAGACCTTTGATTATGTTGACTACTTCATCAACTCTAAGTAGATATGCTATAATATTATTTTCTTAATTCATCTTTAAACCTTTTAACTATCTTCTATAGGTCTAAAGCTTTGCTAATTTTACCTTAGTGTCACCATCATAGATAAGTTATAACTTGTCTGAAATTTACTTAGTTAACTTACATTACATCACCTTGCCAAAATTAGATTCTACCAATCCACAAAATATAGCATTCATAGCATTTGAATTGTTCTCACCTGCTTTATTTCTTGAATCATTAATTGGAGGAGTTTGAGGGATAGTATACCCATCAACAACTAACTACCAAATGTCAAATTTGAGATCCATAAAATAGGTCTTCATCCTAATGCTTCAAAAGGTGTAATTTTTTCTAGTGAATGAAGGGGCCCTATTTTTTGAAAACCCTCCTTGTGCTTGATGACTAGAAATTGTGCTTATTAGTATCTACCTTCCAACTATCAAGCCTAACCTTGAAAATTTTTATTTGATACTAATTATTAGAAGCACAACCACTGATAGGGGATTGAATCAGTGAGCTCTTAAAAGTTTATTATAATTATTTAGTTCATTAGTTAAGCATAAATACAAAAACCAAAAATCAATCAAACCATAACAAAGAACATAAAGACATAACACATGATATATGTGGGAAAATCTCAAAGGGAATAAAACCCATATTTATCATTACATAGACTACTTATTTTAAATTAGATATGCAATGAGTCAATAATATTGTTGATAACCCACTCATCTTGAGGCACCGACTCCTTTATTTGTAGACACCAATATACATGAGACTTCAACCCCCTTTTCCAAGCACCAACTCAGCTACTTCAAATCATCCATATTTCTCAATTGATTCTATAAAAAATAATGGTTTAACTCACCTCTCTTTGCTTATCAACCTCACATTTACTCTACTACTTTTCTACTTATCAATAAAATAGACACATTAGTCTCTCTTTCTCAATGCTCTTTATTTTTAAAGACTCTATCCTCTCTTCCTTATCAGATCATGTCTTTTAGTAGATTCTATATGAATCATTTGATGATTTTATACTCACACCTCTATGGACATGTATTCCTCAATGTAACTATACTCTACTCCTTAGTGAATAATAATTATTTATTGTTCATGCTTTACAAAGACAATTTGATCTTCCCAATATACAAGACAATGCTCAAAAATCTCTTGAAGGTCAGCCAAACAAAAATCTATAGTTGGATACATAATGATTTATTATCTTTTGTAAACATAATTACTTTTATCTTACATAAAATCTCAATCACATAGGTTGACCTAATTAAAATTAGGTTGGGATAGACCAAAAAATCATTAGAATACATTTAGTGTCTGCTTAATGAAGTATGTAATAGTATTGATGTAATTTGTAGCACGTATGATGCAATCCTTAGTACCCCTAATGTAGTCTATAGCAAGCCTAATGTAATCCATAGTAAACTTGATGTAGTCTATATCATGCCACAACCTTGATATATTTCATATCATGTCTAATGTAGTCCATAGTTGCCTAATGTAGTTCATAGAAAATCTGATGCAATCCATAACATGTCTAATGTAATCTATAGCAAGCTTGATGTAATCCATAACAAACCTAATGTAGTCCATAGAAAACCTAATGAAGACCATAACAAACTTGATCTAGTTTTTAGTTGTCTAATGTAGTTCATAGACAATATAATACAATCTATAGTATGCTTGATGTAATCTATATCTATTTTAGTAGTATCTTTGGACATGATCTTATTCTCCAAACTCCTTAGATCACCTTCCTTCACATGGAACAACTTAATCACCTTTGAAAACACCATGATACCAATTGATAACACTCTCTCAACATGCTACTCATATCCATAATACTCACTCACTGATCAACACTCTCTTTATGCCACTACCATGCTCAAGCACTTGACCAAACATACCTTTGGCATCAATAACCATTATGCCTTTACATGATGCACTCTTTTGAAATCAATGACAATAAAATACCAAAAATAGTATTGTATGAAGTCTTAAGAAAAATAAATTATTTTTCACACCCTTGTGCAAAATATAAATCATCATGTTTGACTTTGTGAGATAATCACAATGGTATAATCTATTAGTACACTTCTTGAGCCCCAAATCCTCTATCCTAGGGTTCATTTTCTTAACAATTGTGGTCATGGGATATGAAATAAACTCAAAAAATGATTCAAAAGGATGACATGGAGTCCAAACAATTAGATCCTTTTATTTTTTATATGGTTCACCAACATTAGTTAGATATACAAATCATGGTGAAGAAATATTATCTTTATGTGGTAAAAGGGGACATCACTAGGGTAAAATTAGACATTGATGATGTGAATAATTATTTGGAAACTATCAATGGGAAATTGACCACTCCTTTATCTCATCTTTAGCCAAATAATCCTCCACTACTCCATTCAAGTTATCACAAATAGAAAAATCACAAATTTATTACCAATTTAAATCACATTATGCTGAAAGTAGAAGTGCAAAACTTTTATCGTAAGGATCCACTCACTCAGGTCAATCAAAAGTAAAATTTAATTGATCCACATTAGAACCCATTTTCATAAAAAGAGGCCATGGCATATCTATATATAAAATTTGTTAAGTTCATTTTGTAACAATGGTTATGCACTTAGAATAAAAATAAGGGCCTTCATATTAGTTGTTAGGTTTTTACTGATGATTTTTAGATGCACAATCACAAAATGTATCTAAAAACTAATTCAATCAATTAGAAAAGTTGTGAAAAATAGGGCTACTCAAGGATTATATTTGAATCAAATCCAAAATCTTTCCTTACCATGGATGACATTAATGAGGAAAACATGAATGATCTATTATTGGGTGGGATCAATGATAACATCCATCCTGAAGTTCACATGTTTAATCCAATATTAGTATCAAATTTCATAAAATTATCACATAAGGCAAAATAAATAGATATAATCAAATGAAGGGCTTTCACTAATAATAGAGAACACAATTCCCTTGCACAATAATTTCTTCAAATTAAAGTATATACCCCTCAATAAATTGAAGATATCCATGTGAAATGGTTATGTTTCATTTATGATATTAAGTGGATCAAAATACATAAATGTGATGAGAATAATTTTTTATACATTTAAGGATCCAATGAATATGAAGAATATGATGTGGCCTTAGGTGAGGGTGAAGAAGAGAGAGGAAGAATCTATAGGTTCCCACCATGATATCTCTTGTCATGAATTTTTAGGTATTAACATGCCTAAAACATTTTTTTAATTGAATTACTCAAGAAACATAAGGTGATAATGTTTATTGACTTAGGGGTTACACATAACTTCAAAAATAGTAAGTTGGTTACTCATTGGAATTGTTTCTTTTACCTAAATCTAAAATTTAAGGTCATGATTGTAGATGGTAGAATAATCAATTATTATTGGAAATTTCATATTATAAAAATTGATATGGGATACTATAGGCTATATTATCCTATGTTTTCTATTCCCATGGGTGTGATAAACATTGTTTTGGGAGTATAATGGATTACAACCTTGGTCACAATAGAGATGTATTTCCAGGAACTATTAATGTGTTTTCATTCTAAAGGAAGGATAGTTAAACTAATTATATTACTATAAAAATATCCATAATTACTTAGTTCACACTAGATGATGAATCTGATAAACTAATGGGATAAAGTATTTGTAAAATGAATTTTTTCCATATAAGTTCAAGAAACAAAGGCATCTACACCTCTTGATATACAAAGGATTCTTAATGGCCAACCATATATTTTTATCACCATGCCAAAAGGACTACCACCAAGTAGAGAACATTATCATACTATTCACCTAATTTTTGGTAGCAAAACACCTAACATTAGATAATACAGGTATCAATATGGATATAAGAATGAAATTTAAAATATGGTATATGATATGTCGGAGGTAGGTATTATCAGACATATCCAAAGTAAATATTCATCCCTCATGGTCATGGTGAATAATAAATATGACACTTGGAATATTTTCCCAAATTACATATAAATCAACAAGTACACTATCAAATATAAGTTCCCTATTCTTGTAATTGATGACTTACTAGATGAATTACAAGGTTCTCTTTATTTTAAAAAACTATATATATATATATATATATATATATATATATATTAGGTACAATAAATTTTTGATTTATGATGAGGATATCCTTAAAAGGCTTTTAAAAATCATAAAGGCCATTATAAGTTTATGGTCATGTCATTTGGTTTCAAAAATCCACCATCTAAATTTTAAAGTCTCATGAACACCATTTTTAATCCTTTTTGATAATTTTTTTTTATATTGTTTATGAAATTATAATATAAAAAAAGAATTTTTAAGAACATATGTAGTATGTGAAACATGTATTATTAGTTCTAGAATAACATCAGCTTTATGAAAAACCTTAAAATTTTGATTTTGGAGTCCAAGAGGTGGAGTAATTTAGTCATATTATTTCATATGGAGTCAAAGTTTACCCTTAGAAGATAAAATCTATGATGGAATGGGAGGTGCCAAAAAACCTCAGGAAAATTAGGGTTTTTTTAGAACTAATAGGTTACTATCACATAGTTGTGAGACATTATGGTAACATAGTAGCACTGCTCACAAACTTATTCAATAAAGACTCTTTCCATTGTAAGGATACAACTACCAATTTATTTGATAATATAAAGGAGGCTATGTGCATTCTACCCTTAATTTTTTCAAAAAGTATATTATTGAATCAGATGCATCTAGTTATGGCATGGGGGTAGTATGCATGAAATAAGGAAGACCCATTTAATTTGAGATTAATCAACTCAAGGGTAAAAATAGGATAAATCCAATCTATGAGAAAGAGATGTTAGTTATTATTCATATAATCAAGCAATGGAGACTATATCTAATGAGTAGTCACTTTAATGTAAAGACTAATCATGCTAGTTTAAAATATTTTTTAAAACATTGATTTTCATCTTAATAAAAATAAATGGGTTACTAAAATGTTTGGATATGATTTTTAAATAATATATAAGGAATGAAAATATTATGCTTTAGTAAATGCATTATCCAAGAAACATAAATCCATTGAGGTATTAGTATGTAAAATTACCATTTGGTAGGTAGATAGGTTGGAAGAGACAAACATAATGGGAGAATGTATATATATATATATATATATATATATATATATATATATGTATATATGTATATATATATATATATGTATATATATATATATATATGTATATATATATATATATATGTATATATATATATATATATATATATATATATATATATATATATATATATATATATATATATATATATATATATATATATATATCCAACACAGTTCTAACACCTTGATCAATTATACCTATGTAATAATTACAGCCTCAAGAACAAGATCCTTAAGAAGTTTCATGCATATCCAATAGCATGTCACTTGGTTTTTTTAATAGCCTATCATAAAATCAAGTAAAATTTATTTTGGTAAGGGATTAAGGGGGGTATACATAAATTTATGCCTTAATGTATGGTAGATTTTGTAATAGGGTGATAAAGAAAATGAAATAATTTTTTTTTGTGTTTTGAAATTTGTTATCATGTAAAATCATAGCTAAATAACCACTAAAAGAAACAAGCAATATGCAACATAATACGTAATAAATGGAAATGAAAAGAGGAAAATGTGAAATTTAATTACTATATGTAGAAACATCTAAGGTGTAAAGAGCTCATAGACTCACTAAACTCCTTACCCTATAAAGTGCATAGCTTGAAGGATCCAATATTAAACTATTTTGTCACCAAATAAGGGACCAATAAATTGATCCAGAACTTATGACCTTCTCCTTTTCTCTCATATATTATATTTTCAAGTTTTAGTGTAAGGAATCCTAATTATATAAGACATTTGTAAACATTTTTAGTAAATTGTCTACTCATATTCTATGTGTAATAAATGAGATTTTGGGTAACCACTACCTAATTTTCATCTAAATTTATAACTAAGATATTCATGTGTTTATAACTCTTCATAATCAAGAATGCCTTGAAGAGAGACACTAAGGCTAAATATTTCCACCTCAAGGGGTAGAACATTTTCAACTTTGAAAATAAGATAATATGGATTTATCCTCATGTAAATATAAATACTCCTTATATAGGCCCATAACGCAAGGTATAGATGAATGTCCCACTATATATATATATTTTTTTTTACCATTTTGACTAGGATTGACTTTAGGGTTTTGGTTGTGGTCTTGGCTTAACCATTGTCTTAAGGGTGGTAGAGAGAAGTTATGTGATGAGATATAGAAAATTTATTACATGATTCATACATCTTAGGTTTTTTTAAAGGGGACCCATCATCTATGATAGTGACTTGTGGGTTACCAAATATATAGATGATATGATTTAAAATTAACTTAGTGATAAAAAATATAGCAATGGTCCTTAATAGCATAGCCTCCACCCACTAAGTGAAATATTTGGTAGATGTAATGATGAAGTGATGGTCATCTAAATAAGTAGGAGATATTTTTCCAACCAAGTCAATCCCCCAAGTGGAGAAGGTCCATGGAGTAAAAGTGGTTTGAATTGAGCTAGGAGAAATTTAAATCTCATGGGAAAAGTGTTAACACTTATCACATAATCTTACATATTAAATGACATCTTGTTCAAGAGTAGGTTGGAAGTATCCCATATTATGTTATTTTTGGTAACTTGTATATCCATTTAAGTGTCCACCATAAACATCTTTGTTAAATTAAAAATGACCTTTTATTATTCATCTTAATCAACCCATCTCATTAACATTTTTTTGATGCTTCTAAATGAACCACAGGTGCTCTTAGTATTTTAAGAACACTTCTCATTTTAGAATTTGAAAATTCAAGTCATGAGTTTTAGGTTTCAAAAATATAGTTCCTATGGTGATATAGTAGTAGAGAAATATAAACTATTCCAAAATATTTATATGATTTGGTGTTGGGAGCCACCTTGGTCCATTCTTCATGAATTGCTAAGAATATATGTTAATGCTTAGTGAATTATGCTCTAGATTTAAGATACCGACTAATCTAAATGGATATTTATAATGAAGCTAAAACTAAAGTGATCTTGGGATAAAAATGGGGCAAAGAGAAGGGTAAGGTAGAAAAGAAAAGAGTGATTACCAATTTTAGCCTTAAACATTATGACAAAAAATCCATTTCAAATAAGTATGTATCTAAACCAATATATAATGTAAAACAACCTAAGCTCAAATTCCACTATATACCAAGCCAATTTCAAAGGACAGTGTGAAGAATCACAACTAAAAACTAGTTATTCTTTAAAGATTTACTCTTATTATTAGATAGAACATGCACATATAGAAACAAAGTAAAATAAAAATGAAGGAGAAAAAAATATCATTTAGATAATATAGTAGGTTGCACAAATTAGAAACCATCTAATTACTAGGATACAACTAAAAATTCCAAGACACCATTCAAGTTCAAGACCTTAACTAGAAATTGAGATAAAAGCTAAAAAAAGACAATTAACACATCAAACATGGAAAATATTTATATAATTCCTTTGATTCTATTAATTTATTCAAATTGTTTAAGGTTTCTAAAAAATTCCTTCCTTTTAAAAATGGTAATACATGCCTTTATAGGAAGAATAGGTAGTACACTAGTCAATCACAAAATATAGGTGTTTAAGGATAAGGACAACTATCTTACAAGCTCTAAAATACATGTGCTTTTCCCAATCATACTAACCTAGAGGAAAATATTATAACAAACTAGCATATGCCTTTACAATGGAATATTTTAATTCAAAATGTTACAAAACTTTACAAGATAGAATATTGATTAATTTGATGGTGGGGCCTCTAACTGTCATTGTTAGAGGATGGTCATTGGTCCCTCATGCTGTTCATCAACTAGTTCCATATCCATAGTAGGGCCATGATATATTATTCCTCTTGGTCTACCATGGCATAAAATTCTTTGGTGTTCCTATCCATATCCTCTTTGATGCTCCTGGATTCATTTATTCTTTCCCATGCATTTAATATCATGTCTAGGATTTTGTTATTATTGTTAGCCCCATATTTTCCTTGGATTTTTACTTTGATCTCTTGGGTTACCAAAGTATCCCTATGCTTAAATTATTCATCACTAATTATTCCAAGGGCATTGGGTTATGCAATATTTGTAATCAAGATCCCAAGAAGTTATTCAATTCATGAAGTTAGTTCCTTATCCTCTCTTAGGACCCTTTCTAAACCATTATGCCATGAACTTAAACTTTGAAAATTTTAAACTATAATCCCCATAATTTAACTAAAATTTCCCATACTAATGTTCCTAAATTTTGGGATCTATTTCTTTGCTTGGATGTTGAGGAGTTGGGCAATTTTATCTTCTGAGGCCTGTCACTGGGTGACCAAGCTTATAGCTAATATACACTACCCCTGTAATGCACTATGTCTTAGTTTCATAGACTTAAGAGATTCAAACATGTCATAGAATTATTTATAAATAATCTTGATCATGGCATCTGCCACTGAAAAAATTTCTTGTGTTTACAAGTTCTCTTTCTCTCTTTCCAAATTTAGTATTCTCTGCTTCATACCCTAGACTCCAGCTTTGGCCTATTTTGAATGGGCTTCAATCAAGATCTCTACATCGTTATAATGAATTATATATTCACCAAGATACTATACTCCTATTGGGGTTAATATTATAAATGGTTCCACCATCTAAAAGGTGAATTCTTCTATTCCAACCACAACTGTCCTTGTTATTTTTTCCAACCAAGTTATTTCAAGGTTGAAATGTATGGTAGTAACTGATTCTTTAAACTTGGGAGGTTCTGGGACCTCCACACTTGAGCTAATATATTATCTTATAACATATATTTTCTTGCCTCCTAGTTATTCAATGGCCACAATTTTACTTTATTCCTATTCCTTTACTATAGCCTTATCCAAAGATTCATAATATCTTGGATGCCAACATCAGTGACCCTTGTCATGGCCCAAAAATGAGAAAGAGAGGGGATATTTTTTAACTTTCCATAGATGAACTAGTTAGGAATGACTGATCTATAAATTAGAAACTTATATCTAAATAGGTTGACTTCATGAGTGGGATGAGTAAAGGTCAATATTGGTCTCTTCTTTGGTCCCACAGGGACTAGTGTTAGCTCTGAATTTCTCTTCTCATGGGATGCTATTGGGATAATATCCTTTATTATATCTTCTTTGGGATCCACTTCCTTATCAATGTCATAGGATTTTGTAAGCTCCTTAAGGATACCTTCAATTATTTTTCCTAGTTTCAAGGCTAGTATGTATATGTATTAAATTGGGGAAGTGGCTTCTATGGGAGTATTGAGAATGGGGTCCCCTTTCCAAGCCTTTCTTCTAGTTTCATCTCTCAAACCTTTTCCTTTCTCTTGCCTTGTTCATCCTAAACTTTCTCAACCTATTGTTGGGGTTGTGTTTATGGTTGCTCTTCTTGAGGTTGCTCATGGGTAGTTCTAGATGGCCTAGGTAGTAAGTGATATTGTAAAGGATGTATTTTCCCTATTTCCCCAAATGGCTTGTTATCTTTGATTAACCTATGTTTAAGATTACTGTTGTGGAATAAAACTCTAGACAATACCTCCTCATAGTTTTTATCCTTAATATATATGGTGTCATGGATATCAAGTTGATGTACATATTCTAGCTTTGGAAGCTTATTATCCTTTAGATGCTCACCTAATATGTTCTTTAGATCCCACATCTATAGTTCATCCAGCTAGAATCCAAATAAACCCCTGTGTGGACATGATTTCCTCCTCTTTCTAGATTTTTATTATGGTTTTTCCAATATTCAAAGGGAATGGGTGAATTAAACCCTTCTTATTTTCCTTGCTAATCTTATCAATGACATAGATGAGCTGGGAGGTAATTTCCTACTCTATAATCTTATTTAGAACATATACTAGTAGAATATAAGGTTGGGACATGATTCCTTCTATCCTAGTAACTATGTAATCAAGATAACACCATACATCCCTTATCATTTCAACATACCTCTTGATGAGGGGGTGGACCCTAGGCATGAGAACACTAGTGATGGCCTCCATTATAGCTAGATAAATGCAGTAACAAATAAACTGCATGTGCTTCCTATACTTGAAGATGTACAATTTGGAATAATAATGTGAAATGGTATTCTTTCCCTCTAGTGACCAATTTCTAATCCCAGGGAAGGTGACTAAAGTAAGTAGGATGTCAAGTAGGTATGACATCATAAAGAATTTATTTGAGGTCTTTATTTTGATGGAATTGAATTATTGGCTATGAACATAATGATTAAGTCTCTAATTAGAGGGGTAAGTTTCTCCTCCACCATGTAGTGCACATATGGGACCTAGATCTTATTCACATAAGTAGTTGAAGGGGCACCAAAGGCTCAGTTTAATAGGGTCATTATTACCCTAATTCCCTCTTTGAATTGGATGATAAGGATCTTGCATTAAATTTTTCTAAAGATATGAGGACCTTGGTGTAGCCAGGGTTTAAGGATAGAGTCCAGATCAGGGTTGTTGGTCCAGTCTTTGATTTTAGAAAGGTTCACATAGGGGAGAGGGAACTTGTATTACTTATCAAAATCAATATGAAAAATGTATCCTACCCCCTTTGAGTTCCCCTCCCTAATGATCCATTCATTATATATTCTATAATAAAAAAATATCAGGTCAAGGACATCAATATAATGTAATACCTCTGGTTTTGTTGTCGCATGATGAAGGCCATCCATCTGGACCACAACTAGGTCATAGTATCACTTGCTCATGGTGGCAATCCTTTGTTCCACTTCTAAAATGGGTTAAAATTATTCTATCATGAAGAAGAGCTTAGACCAATTACTAATTCCCTAGATTTTCAATGTTTTGAGGTCCAATTAGGTATCCTTAAAGATTTAGCCCTCATTATCTATTATTAAATAGATCTTGATCTCTTCCTTCAATTGTTGTTTGCTAGCTTCCATGGTCTTTGTATTTTATAATTATTCGCACTAGATTATAAATTATTTCTATGAAAGCTCTTTTGCAACTAAGAAACACAATTAAGTTCTCCTTTGATCAAATTGTAACAAATTGAGTCTATTTGAATTGTTTTTATACAGTGTTTAGGGTTTTGGAGATTTAATGGTAGAATATATCTAGGATTCAACTTATATGTGTCTTGGATTTGATTTGGACCTTTGCCTTTATACATTTATGTTTTCAATCCCAAAAGATCTTAAATTTATTCTTTCTTTGCTTGCATGGCACCCATGTGGCATTGGTCTAGACCTTTTGTGGCATTTTTCATAAATGCCATTCAAACACTAGCAATTGGTATTTAAAATACCTTACTTATTTTGCATTATAGGATCAAATTATTAGATTTAGTGTGTGCCATTGATCATAATCTAGTCCCTTGGCTATGATTGGGTCTTTATATTGTGAAACTTGGCATGTTTACGTATCTTTTATGTGCTCTAAATGTTCTGGTCAACCACTTTTCGAGTGAGTAGAATCCACATGGTGAGATCACATGCCTTTACAAAGTCACTATAACCCTTCATGCTTTTGTATTAAATCCAGTGATGGGGTATGAACCATTGATCATTTCCCTATTTTTCAAGTTGAAGGCTCCCATTTTGAGCATCTTTTGAGTATTTCCTTTAGATTATAAAGCCATTTTTATCCTTCCAACAAGATTTGGGAGTTAATTTTGACCCTGATCATAATAATTCATCATTTTGGATTTTAATGTTTTACAGACATTAAATACATCCTCATGGATGTTAAAGGATGATGCAAAAACATCAATCTTATGCTAGTGAAGATTTTTATTTGATGGGTTTGAAGTTGATGATCATATTAACATCAAATATGTCTTTATAGATGTTAAATAATGGTCACATGAACATCAATTTTAATCTCATCAAATTATTATGGTCTAATGTGAAAATGACACTTGGCACATCCATTGGATCTCCTAGGATCTTGGACTATATTCGCTCTATTGGATCAGAATTGGAAACAAAGCATTGGTCATCAATCATGATTCAGGAGCTTGCTTGTGGTTGATCACTTTTTTAGGAGAGACCCATTTGATTTTAGGTTTATAATGAAAAGGCGATGTGTGTTGATCCTTTGGGCCTTTTACATATCTTTGACTTTTTAATTATGCTTCACTCCATTCAATCAGGTCCTAACGAGTAAGTAAAAACCATCAAATCACCAAAGATGCATGTTATTTAAACTGAAGCTTAGGATATCCTCATACTATTGGATTAAATGACATAATAAAGAGACAACCATGGGATCCTACAAGATGTAAGGAAGTTAAGTTAGGACCATGGAGACATAAAATACGTAGTCTTAAGGCATCAAAACTAAGGTTGTGATTATATTAATGAATACATTAGGGCCTTAGTACTAAAACCTTAGGCTAAGTTGGGAAATTTTTAAAAGGACCCTACAAGATGACATTAGTTAGGTCATAAGGAAATTTAGAATAGGGGAGAAATAAAAAAGGGGACCTACTTTCTTAGTTAATTTATGTTTTAAAAAAAATGACTAAGCTTAGAATATGAATATTATTCTTAAGTCCATAAATGAATTTTAAAATGGTTCCCACTAATTTGGTTCCTACCTTTATTCAAATTTTGATTGAGGGTTTACTAGGGTTTTGGAATAAAAAAATCTCTAAAACACACACCATGGAACCTAAACTTAGAATCCAAATGAATCTCATCAAAAATATTAATCCAAATTAAATAAAATCAAAATTGTATAATCCTACCTTTTAACCAAGTGGATGACCTTCAAATTCTATAAAAGACCTTGACATGCTGAAATTTCCATGTTTTATTCTAAGGGTTTATCAAGGGTCCCAATTCAAAAAATGGGGGTATGTTGGTCCCACCAAATAGTGACTCATGGGGGAAACATAACAATATGTTAGAACCTAGGGACTCTAATTAGACACATAATTAAGTCATCCACTTCATTTGATCCATATCATCATCCAGACTAGGTCATAGTTGAAACAAACCTTGCATTTGTGGTTTCAAGGTCAAATACTAAGACATATCCAAATTATATATGTGATTTGATTCCAATTTTTTCTTGCCATGGGGTTTAAGAACCAACTTCTAGGTTTCATGTCCTTAATCACTCATATTGACTTATAGTATGCCAAGATGTTCATTAGGGATCATGCTTTTTTAACTTAGGGAAGGCTTTGGCATTGATCTGCTACTAGCTAGGCATCCATATCCCTGATAGAGATGACTTTGGCTCCACTCATAGTCTTTATCCAATACCATCTAGGTATCCATAGCCTTGGTGGATATTACTAAAATCACCTATGCCTAAAAGATTTTGATTTTACTTTATATCCTCATTTTTGTATTTTGTTAGATCTTTATGCTTTTAGCCAGGTTGGGAACTAGGATAGCCAAGTTTTAGGATATGGTCAAGTATTTGATTTTTTGGAAAATAACCAATGGTTACAACTCTTACCCTAGGTAAGGATGTTGATTAAGTGATAATCTATGGTATACCCTAGTAATTTGATTTTTCACTCTACAAGTGCAAGTCTTCTTAAAAGTATTTTGAGGTTAAGGCAATGGTTAGGGTTTCATGAAATTATTGGCCTTTTCATTAGTCTTTACCATTTTCTCCATGATATAACATTATTATTTATGTTTCACAACCATGGTCATCCTATGCATGGGGTTCATACCTACATTTTTGAGTTAGAGACATGTTTTCAAGCAAAATTCATTACTTCTAAGCTCAAGATTGTCCTTAAGGACTTATCAGAATTAGGGAACAAAGCAACATGAAGAAACACACAATAAAAAGTAGGAAATAAAAACAAATAAATATGTACATACCTATGTACAAACAAGGGATGAGATGGAAAGAACATGGAAATAAACTAACTAGCCTACTTACACTAGTCTAATCATCTTATAGTTTACTCCATGAAGACCCTAGGAGAAGCAACACAGAAGTAGTGATTGATGTATTTCCCATTAATGGTAAATGTAAACTCTACTCCTTGTATATCTTTGAGCTTGAAGTTGTTTTTCTTGAAGGTTTCTACAATCTAGTTTGGGCCAATCCATAAGGGTATGAATATACCATGTTTGCCCTTAGGCTTAAATGCTTTATCCCAAAGGAGAACCAAGTCTTCCTATCTGAACACCTTGATTTTGGACCTTTTATCAAACCATCTCTTGGTTTTGGTTTGGTGCCTACTAAAATCAAAAAACACCTTCTCTCTTACATCTTCCATCTAAATGATGTCTAATAATCTAGAATTTTTAAGCTCTTGGCTTTCTTCCATATATTCTTGCATAAATTTGTATGTAGGAAATTTGAGAATGATAGGAAAAATGGATTCCTACCCATACACCAATAAAAATGGTGAAGCTCTTAAGGATTTTTGTATTCTTATCATATCAGGCCAAAGTGTAAATTTTAGGAGCTTGTGCCAAGTCTTGGGTTTATCTATGGTAGAATTCTTGATTGCTTTCATTAGGTTCTTATTTGTTGACTCAAAGACTCCATTCCCTAGGGATAATAGTTGGATGCAAACTTAAGTTTAACACCATTATCATAATCACATTCATTCATCTCTATAGATATGAATTTAGACCCATTGTCACACACTAGAGATAATACAGTTCCAAACCTGGTACAAATATTTTCCTTTAAGAAGTTGATCACTTCTTCCATCTTGCATTATTTGGTGGCTATAGATTCAGTCCATCTTGTGTAATATTATATGGTAGTAAGGACATACTTTTGACCTTTAAATGAGTTTGGTTTGATTATTCCAAAAAATTATAACCCCCATTGAGCAAAGGGTTTATTAATCATGATTGGTTGTAGAGGCATTGCTGCCTTTGGCCCTTAGTGTTGAAAAACTAACATGAGTGGCATTCCCTTACATGTTTTTAAGCATCTTTAAATATGTTTGGCCAATATTAGTTATCTCTAATATTTTTATGGGTTGTGGTTCTCCTAAATGGATGTCGATTTCCCAAATTTTCATGGAAGGTACTCATGATTTGGGTGGCTTCTTCTTGTGATACACATCTCAAGTAAATTCTTTCAAAATTCCTTCTATACAAGACCCCATTATTGATCAAGTAGTGGATTAACTTCAAGCTTATTTACCTCTTGTATTCCTTGGATAATCATGTAGGACAAGTACCATTTATTAACAAGTGTATGATTAAACCATACCACTCACTAGTTTGAAAGTTTTGTTGATCAACTTGTATAATACTTAAAACCTAGGGATAGTATTAGCATCATCTAGATAAAACCTTGGCACCTTACCAATTTTTATGTTTTCATCTCCAAGTCATATTCTTGAAAAAATGAAATCCGCTTACCTCTTCAATCTCCAAGCTCATTCTCACTTAATATAATTTTGGTGGTAAGGTCAGGTAAGATGGCATGTACCTTATTCCTATAGATGTAATGCCTATATTTATTAATTACCTTAACTAATGCATGTGTTTGTTTATCAATAAATGAATAATTTAACTCAACATTATTGAAATGAGAGATCATAAAAGTAATTGAGTGGTCACACCCTTAAATTTTTTGAGTTACCACTATAACCATAGTGTGGTCAGATGCAAAGGAATAGAGGTGGAATTCCCTTGAGAAATTAGGACTTATAACGACTAGATATTGACTGATGGCCTTCTTAATATAATTGAATGCCTTTTTGGATTATTCATTACATGTGAATTTGGCATCCTTATTTAGCATGTCATTTAGTGGTTTAACAATTTTTACAAAACTAGAAATAAACTTTACTAAAAAAATTATTTTACCATTATTAAAAAAATTATTTTACCAAATAATGACTTTAGTTCCTTTTTATTATTTAGAGGTTATATTCTAGATATGTCCTCTACTCTTTCAAGATATATAGAGATCTCATCTTTTCTTATAACATGGACCAATAATTTTCCTTCAATCACACAAAATATAATCTTCTTAAGGTTCAAGGAAATGTTATACCTTCTGCATCTTTCAAAAACTAGATGTAAATGCATGAAGTGATCTTCCCTATTTTTATAAAAACCTATTAGATCATACATATAAATATTGACGCATTTACCTATTAGGCATTGTAAGGCATGGTTTATATCTCTTTAGAAGGTGGATCTTTCATCGATTAGTCCAAAGGGAATTATCTTGTAAGCAAAGGTCCCCCACTTTATCATTAAAGTTATCTTCATCCTATCCTCTTAAGGTTCAAGGAAAATTTATAACTTTTGCATCTTTCAAAAACTTCATGTAAATGCATGAAGTGATCTTACCTATTTTTATAAAAACCTATTAGATCATACATATAAATAATGATGCATTTACCTATTAGGCCTTGGAAGGCATGGTCTATATCTCTTTAGAAGGTGGATCTTTCATCGATTAGTCCAAAGGGAATTATCTTTTAAGCAAAGGTCCCCCACTTTATCATTAAAGTTATCTTGTAACCTGAAAATCTATCAAGAAAAAACATCATAGCTAAACCTAAAATAACTTGAATTACTTGCTCTAGGGAAGGAAGGGGCAGTTGTCCTTTTTTAATGCTTTTTAAAGTTACTAAATTTAATACAAAGTCTAATATCACCATTATTCTTCTTGGCTGGCACCAAATTATTCACCCAGGTGGAATGCCTGATGGGGAAGACTATCCTAGCATCTAAAAGTCTCTTAACCTCCTTAAAGATCATTAGTTCTAAAATAGGGTTCACAGGCCTTTGTTTTTACCTGAATGGCTTACAACTCTCTTTAAGAGGTATATTATGTGTGATGACCCTTGGATAAAATATTTTCAAGTCATCATAGGGCCTTGCTATGACATCCCTATATTGGGCAAGGAGCTCTTTAGCTTTCTTATTTTCAATATTTGTGCAAGGTTTTCCAACATTTAATAGTTAAGGTTGATCATGGAGTCCAAGATCAATAACATTATAATATTTCCCACTTACTTTGGGAACCTTGGAAACCTTAGCCAATTTGTCCTGATCAATCTTTATAAAGCAATTATCCCCTTGGGGATCTTGTTGTCATTCAGATAAATGACTTTACCATTAAATTTATCCTCCTTAGATGTAGTTTTGTCAATACCATCAATGATATGAGTATTAAATACCCCATAATTGGTCATGAAATAACATATCTAGTTGTCATCATTAAATACTTGGAGATGGTTAACATTATTAGGTACTGAAGGACAAGGGATCAACTCAATGCTAAAATTAGGGAAATATTGATTGGGCATGAGGTTAGCTATAACATATGCCAACTCATCAGAAGCTTAGTTTTCTCCCCTTATAATATAAATGATGCCAAAGGAATTAAATTATTTTATCAAATCCCAAACCCTAAACTTATACCTTTTCAGGTATGAGAGCTTACATTGGTATTTACTTCTAACTTGGCTAACCACTAGTTCTAAATCCCCATAAACTAGTAGATATTTGAATTTGTTTTTTATAGAAAATTATAATCATAGGATAAGGGATTAATATTTATAAATATTTTTAGTACATGGGAATTAGAGCCTATAAGAATCATGGTAATTTTTATTAGTGGGGCTAGTTAAAACAATACCAACACCTGATATAACATTACACCTAGCACCATCAAAATGTAACCTCCATAGTCTAGGAACAACATGAGAACCTTTGGGATCACATACCTTATTAGTATCTAGGTTAAAAACCCCTATTTATGAGTCTATTATGTTGACCCTCTCATTTAAAACATTGTACTTAGTTATCATATATTTCATTATTGGCTCTTTCTCAACCCTGATTTGATTGGGGACTCCTTTCTAAGGTAACCACAGATCTGAACAAGTTGTGGACATGTAACCATTAAAACCTTGGTCCATTCCCTACTCAATAATATTCCATAGATATTAGGTATATCAAAAACTTTAATATCAATGAATTTTTGCACCCTAGGCTCATAATCTAATTGCATGTGAATATGTAAAATCTCCCTAATTACCTAAATCTAGATTTGTCCAACTGAGTCACCACTCTATCAAACTTAATAGGGGTTAGGCCTATTTGTTTTCATATACCTATAGGCATGATATTATTATATGATCCTAAATCTAATAATAAATTATTTAAGTTCTTACCAAACATTCTAATAGTGAGCAAGAAAGGAGGATATTCAACCTTGGCCTTGTGCACAGTCACATTGGCATGATCAGTCTATGGTGGATTTTTGGACTTTAATGATTCTAATAGAAGGTCCCTTTACTCCATAATATATGTAAGTTTATGAAAAGTGATATTAGACTTTATATTTTCATATCTTCAACTATGTTATAACCAGTCTTAGGAGAGCTAGGAATTTTAATGATATGTTTAGAAGTACTCCCTTTAGGTGGCTTAGGATTATTATTAGAATAAGGGTCTGGAGGAGTTCCAAAATTATTTAAAGGTTTTTATTTAGTCAAATGATTCATCTTCTCTCTATTCCTTAAATTATAGGTCTTCTTCAATAACTTTTGAAAGGCTTGGATCTCCTCAGGGATCTCATTAGGTTCATTTTTCTCTTGAAAGGGGAAATCAAAGGTGTCCATCATAGATGTTTGATCAGATGACTTAGGTCTAGAGGAAACTTCACCATTTTATTTATTATGTACTACTTAAAATGTATCTAATTCCTCTTAAAAATCCTCAAAGGCTTTGAAAAATTCTATAAATTCAATTTCCCCATGCTTGGTTGTGGAATGTACCCTATAATAGTTAGGTAATGCAATATCAACGAGGTTAATGTCCATAGTCTTCTTTTCAGAAGAAGGTTCATTATTTATATTATTATGAAAACTATGATTATAAAACCTATTTGTTGTCCTGTTATACCCTTGAAATGAGAAGTTCCTACCTCAACTTTTAATAGTATTTCCAACTTGATTTTACAACTAGAGAAAATCAGTGCTCAATTTTTGGACCATTTATAGGACAGATTCATTCTCATTTTTAGGAGTTTTCAAATTATGTACCTAGTTATTGTTAGAAGATGATACCAAATCCATTTAATCATTTGTATTAAATCAATTAGCAAGATGATTTAGGAATCCTAAATTCTTATTGGGAGCTACATGAATTAATGGAAATTGAGTTTGGTTTGGGAGATGGTTTAATGCTAGGATATTCTAGTTATTATTTTGGAACAAGTTCATCACATTCATTTTTTTGTTGATGTTTGGCACATAATACACCTTTTTCCCTTGGGGCTACATCTAATCATTTATGGTTACTTATTTAGCATAATATGTAGCTAATGACGTTATGGCTAGCATGGATCTCTTCAAAAACATAGAGGTCATGGGATCTACTACATCTTTGTAAATCTCTAAAGCTAAAACATCATTAGGATTGTAATGGTCTATAGTCTTGATAAACATTTTCTAAAATCTAGCATTGAAGGACCTAATAGGCTCACTTTTGTCTCTTCTAATAGTGGTCAATTGATGGTAGATAACAAAAGGACTCAAAATCTTACCAAATTGATCTATGAATGCATTATTAAAGTCATCCTAAATTATAATGTAATTATTAGGAAAATTTAATAACCTTTTATAAGTAGCATCATTAAATGTAAATGGGAATAACTTGAAAGCTACATCCTCATACACAAAATTAAGAAATATAAAGTCAATCTTAAAAGATTTTATACATTCCTCAGTAGTTATTATACCCATTGGGATAAATGTAGGTAGATATTTCTCAAGGTTTCTAAAGAGAACATGTACCACACATAGTACATTGATGGAGGAATCTCCAAACCAAACCATACTTGGATGAATATTAAAGGCATAGGTACCTTGAAGGGGTGAAGTTGATAAATATTTTGACCTCCCTCATTTACCTTTGTCACATCTAGCCTCTTTGTGAACCTCAAGTTTAAGTAAAGGATCTCCTTGTTTGAGTGTGATATTTTTCTAATCTTGGGCATTTCTAACTTGAAATTTGAGGATCCTACCTAAAATATGATGTATTAAGTTAACTTTTATAAAGAATAAGAGTTAGACCTGCATGTTAAGCTTATTTTTCAAAGGCAGTATGAAAAACTACAAAGGACATTAATATTTGACTAAATTACCTCAAAGATGCATTTAAATATGTAAATATGGTCTATCTTTACAAGTATAAGCCTAAAGGAACTCATATATATGTAGGATATGCCCACTTTTGATCAAAATGAGCCATCCTAACCTTAGATACTATGGATATTCAAAGCTAAAGCTAAATTTACTAGAAATAAGCATCAATGCTCAAAAAACTTCAAAAAAAGCACACAGATGCACTAAACACAATAAATATCAATGATACTTATACTTTTAAGCAAATAATTCACTCAAAAACACAAAGATATACTGATCTTTAGACATAATAAACCAAAATTAACAAAGATTTGAAGAACTCAAGGCCTTCCTTCTAACACTAGTAGAGCTTATCCTATTGATGCAACTAAATGAACCATATGTGTTCTTAGTGTTTAAATAACACTTCTCATTTTAGAATTTGAAAATTTAAAGCATGAGTTGTAAGTTTTGGCAATCTAGTTGCCTGTGTTGAAATAGCAGTAGAGAAAGATAAATTGTTCCACAATATTTATATGATTTAGTGGTTGGGAGCCACCTTGGTCTATTCTTCATGACTTGTTAAGAATATATGCTAATTCTTAGTTAATTATGCTCCATATTTAAGCTATCAACTAATCTAAATGGATGTTTATAATTAAGCTAAAACTAAAGTGATCTTGGGATTAAAAAAGGGGAAAAAGAAGGGTAAGGTAGAAAATAAAAGAGTGATTAACAATATTAGCATTAAAAATTATGACAAAGCATCCATTTCAAATGAGTATGTATTCAAACCAATATATAATTTAAAATAACCTAAGCTCAAATTCCACTATATACTAGGCCAATTTCAAAAGATAGTGTGAAGAATCACAAGTAAGCACTAGTTCTTCATTAAAGATTTACTCTTATTATCAGATAGTAAATGCACATCTAGAAACAAAGTACAATAAAAATGAAGGAGAACAAAAGATATTTTAGCTCATCTAGTAGGCTGTACAAATTAGAAGCCCTATGATTACTAGGATTCAACATAGAATTCCAAGACACCATTCAAATTCAAGACCTTAACTAGAAATTGAGAGAAAATCTAAAAAAATAATTAACACATCAAAGATGGACAATCTTTGAAAAAATCCTTTGATTATATTAATTACTTCAAATTTTACAAATTTGCTCAAAAATCCCTTCCTTTTATAAATGGTAATAGATGCCTTTATAGGAATATTAGGTAGTATACCGATTAGTCACAAAATACATGTGTAAAAAGATAAGAACAATTATCCTTATAAGCTCTAAAATACATTTGCTTTTCCCAATCATACTGACCTAGAGGCAAATATGATAACAAAATAACATTTGCCTTTATAATATAATATTCTATTTTAAAATGTTACAAAACTTTACAAGATAAAATATTACTTAATTTGATGGTGGGGCCTCTGGTTATTGCTGTTAGAAGATGCTTATTACTCTGTCATGCTAATCATTAACTAGTTTCATATCCATAGCAAGCTTCATGATCTATTCTTCCTCTTGGTCCACTAGGTCATCAAATTCTTTGTCATTCCTATCCATGGCCTCTTTGATGCTCCTAAGTTCATCTATTCTTTTCCCTATATTAAATATCATGTCCAAGATTTTACTATTATTAGCCCCAAATTTGCCCTAGATTTTTATTTTTATCTCTTGGGTTACCAAAGTATCCCTATGCTTAAATTACTCATCATTGATGATTCCAAGGGCATTGGGTTATGCAGGCTCTGTAAGCATGGTCCCAAAAATTTGATCATTTTTTGTGATTAGTTCCTTATCCTCTTTTAGGACCCTTTCCAAAACATTATGATATGCACTTAAACTTTAAAAATTTTAAATTATAATCCCTATAATTTCATAAAATTCCATATAATTATGGTCCTAAAGTTTTGGATCTATTTCTTTACTTGGATGTTGAGGAGTTTGGAAATTTTGTCTTCTGAGGCTTACCATTGAGTGACTAGTCTTATGGATAATGTACACTACCCGTCTAATGTACATGACCTAAGTAGTAAGTGATAATACAAAGGATACATTTTCCATGTTTTTCCATATATATTTTTATCTTTGATTAACCTATGTTCAATCTTAATGTTCTGGCCTTGGACCCTGGCCAATACCTCCTCATAGTTTTTAGAATTAATATATATGGTGTTATGGACACTGAGTTGATGTACCTAGTGTGATTTTGGAAGCTTTTTGTCTTTTAGATGCTCACCTACTATGTTATTTGGATCCCACATATGGATTTCATCCAATTGGAAGCCAAATGAATCTTTGTGTGTGGACATGATTTCCACCTATTTCTAGTCTTTTATTATGGTTTTCCCAATATTCAAAAGGAAAGGGTGAAGAATAGCCTTCCTATTTTCCTTTCAAGTATTATAAATTCCATGGATGAGTTGGGAGGAAATTTCCTACTCTAAAAGCTTATTTGAAACACATACCGATAGCCTGTAAGGTTGGGACATGATTCCTTCTATCCTGATAAATGTACAATTAGGATAATACCATATGTCTCCTATCATTTCAATATACCTCTTAATGAGGGGTGGAAGCTAGGAATGGGAAAACTCATGATGGCCTCCACTATAGTTGGATAAATGTATTCATAAATAAATTACATGTGATTCTTGTACTTGAAGATGTGCAATTTGGAATAGTAATGCAAAATGATAGTCTTGCCATTTGGTGACCAATTCCTAATCCCAAGGAATGTGATTAAATCAAGTACAGTGTTAAGTAGGTATGACATCATAAATAATTATTTTGAGGTCTTTATTTTAATGGCATTAATTTTTTTGGCTAGGAAAATACTAATTAAGTCTTTCATTAAAGGAGTAAGTTTCTCCTCCACCATGTAGTACACATATGAGACCCAGATCTTATTTACATAAGTATTTAAAGGGGCACCAAAGGATCAATTCAAAAGGGTTATTATTACCCTAATGACCTCTCTTAATTAGATGATAGGGACCTATCCTTTTAGGTTTCTAAAGATATGAGGTCCTTGGTGCAGCTAAGGTCTAATGATAGAGTCCAAATCATGATTGTTGGTCCACTCATTAATTTTGGAAAGGTCTACATGGAGGAAAAGGAGTTTATAGTACTTCTCAAAATTAATAAGGGAAATTTAAGCTACCCCCTTTGAGTTCCCCTCCCTAATGATCCATTCATTATCTATTATAAAATCAACAAATATGGGGGCAAGGACATCAATACAATGTAATACCTCTAGTTTTATTATGGCATGACGAAGGCCAGCCATCTAGACTACAACCAAGTCATAGTATTTCTTACTCTTGGTGGCATTCCTGTATTCCTCTTATGAAATGGATTTCAATTCTTCTATCATGAATAATATCTCAAACTAATTTTGAATGCCTTAAATGTTCAATGTTGTTAGGTTTAGTTCGATATCTTTCAAGATCTAACCCTCACTATTTATTGTTAAATAGAGCTCAATCTCTTCCTTCAATATGTTAACTTCTAAATACCATAGTCTATGTTTGTGCTAATTATTTACACTGGATTATATATGATTTTTTTGAAACTTCTCTTGCACCTAAGAAACACAATTAAGTTTTCCTTTGATCAAATTATGACAAATTGAGTTTGTTCGGGTTGTTTTTATGTAGGGTTTAGTGTTTTAGTTATTTAATGGAAAAATATATCTAGGCCTAGGCTTATAACTATCTTTTATTTTATTTGGACCTTTACCTTTATACCTTTGTGCTTTTGATCCCATAAGATCTGAAATGTTGTCTTTTTCTACTTGTATGACACCCATGTAGCATTGGTCTATACCTTTCATGGCATTTTTAATAAATGCCATTTGAACACTAGTCATTGGTATTTAAAATACCTTCTTTATTTCACACCATAGGGTCAAAATCCTAGATTTATCATGAGCCATTAATCATAATCTTGGCCCTTGGCCATGATTGGGTCTTTCTATTGTGAACCCTTTGGTTGTGACACTTGGCATGTTTAGGTATCTTTTCCATGCTCCAAATATTTTGGTTATTCACTTGCTAAACAAGTACTGACCACATGGTGAGCTCACAAGATTTTAAAAATTCATTAGTACCTTTGCACCATTGGATCAAATCTAGCAATGGGGTATAAATTATTGATCATAATTTTATTTTGTAGGTTGAAGACTCCCATTTTGATCATCTTTTGATCATTTCATTTATCTTATAAAGCCATTTTTTAGCCTTTCATAAACATTTGGGAGTGCATTTTGACCCTGAGCATAATACTTCATTATCTTAAATTTGATTGTCTTACAGATGTCAAATACGTCCTCATAGATGTCAAATGATGGTTACATAAACATCAATCTTAAGCTAGTGAATTTTTTATTTATGTAGATGTTAAATATGTCCTCGAAGACATCAAATAATGGTCATGTGATCATCAATTTTAATCTCATCAAATTATGATGGTCCAGTGTGAAAATTCCACTTAGCATATCCATAGGATTTCCCAAGATCTTAGACTATGTTCACTCCATTAGATTAGAATTGGTGATAAAGCATTGACCATTGATCATGATCTAGGAGATTAATTATGGTTGGTCTATTTATTAGGAAAACCATTTGATTTTAGATTTTGAATGCAAAGGTGATGCATGCTAATCCTTCAAGCCTTTTGTATCCTTTTGACTTTTCAATTATGCATCACTCCATTTCATTGGGTCTTAGTGAGTAAGTACAGACCATAAGATCACCAAATATGTATGTCATTTATGTTAAATCTTGGGTTATCATTAGTCCATTGTATCAGATTCCATGATAAAATGATAGTTGTAGGATCTTTCAAGATGCAAGGAAGTTAAGTTAAGACCATGGAGACATAAAAGACTTAGGCTTAAGGCATTAAAATTAAGGTCATGATTGTATTAATGAATACATTAGGGATTTAGTATTAAAACTTAGGCTAAGTTGGGAAAATTTTAAAAGGACCCTAAAAGATGACATTAGTTAGGTTATAAGGAACTTTAGAAGAGGGGGAAATAACAAAGGGGACCCAGTTTCTTAGTTAAGTTGTGTTTTAAAAAAAACATGACTAAGCCTAGAATATGCATTTTATTCTTAAGTCCAAATATGAATTTTAAAATGGTTCTTACCAATTTGGTTCCTACCTTTATTCAAATCTAGATTGAGGGTTTGTTTGGGTTTTAGAATGCATAATTCTTGGGAACACACACCATAGAACTTGTACTTAAAATATAAATGAATCTCATTAGCATTGTTAGTCTAGATTAAATCAAATCAAAACTTCATAAACCTACCTTTTAACCAAGTGGATGACCTCCAAATTCAATAAAAGACCCTGACATCCTAAAATTTCCATGTTTTATTCTAAGGGTTTCTCAAGGGTCCTAATTCAAAAAATGGGGGTATGTTGGCCCCAACTCATTCCATCTAGATATTTATGATATAGAACCTCTTTGAGAATTACATACTTAAATGCAATGATGCAAAGGTATTACCTATGTTGTGAATTGTGGCCCTTAGGATAAGTATGGTTAATTAAAAATTTTATGATGTCAGTATACCAAGTAGGTTAGATGATCATAGTTTTTATATTTAACATATAAATTAATCAATAAAATTGGTATCAATGAGATCATCAAATTCTAAATGGGAGTTTACCAACCAATCAATAATAATTTATCCCTTAATGCACTTCTAGTTGATATAAGGTTGATTTTTTCAAAAGTGTGCCAAAACTCCTAAACTTCTAAAAAAGGGTTGGTTGGGTCAAAAATGTTAGTAAATATTGGGACCTCACTATTACCCTCATTTTATAATTAATTTTTTTAATGTTACAACTTTTTATCTTCAAAAATTATGGCCAAACACTCATTTTCACCCTACATATAGTGAGTTTCATAATAAAAAAGAGTGTGGATATATAGTATATGGATCATTCCTTACCACCATTATCCTCTTAGGCCAACATAGAGGGAAGAGATACCTTATTATCCATAATGTAAAGTATGAGGGTTTTTTTGGGCTTGGAATCCATGAGTGTTGGAAGAGACATGAGAAATTTTTTTATTACTTAAAATGCAACCTAGAAATCCTTCATCCAAGTTAAACCACATATTTTTTGTTTTATCAATTTGTTAATATTATGAATAACATAAGTAAGACCAAGTAGGAATTTATGAATTTAACCTAACTTCCCCATAAATAATTAGATTCCTGACTCATCAATAAGGGGTAACATGTCTAGAATTACATGAATTTTAGCTAGATTTATGTCAATTCTATAATGGGAAATAATGTAACTAAGTATTTTTCCACTGATGATTCCAAACACACATTTTTTAAGATTGGGGGTGACTCTATACTCAATGAGATGTGTAAGAATTATGCATAATATTTTTGATTGATCAACCCTTTTTATTACCTTTATAATAATATCACTAACATAAACCTATAATAGCTTATGGATAACACCATCGAAATAATTTATCATGGCCTTTTGATATGTTTTTCAAGTGTTTTTAAGTCCAAATGGCATGAATACATAGAAATTTTTTCCCCATGGTATAATATAGGATGTTTTTATTTGATCCTCTTCTGAAATTCAAATTTGGTTATATCCAGAGAAAACATCCACAAGTGATAACAACTCATAACCTATAGTATATTCAATAATGACATCGATAGAGGGAATAAGATATTCATCCTTAGGAAATGAATTTTTTATATCATGAAATTATATCCATATCCTATTTTTTTCATTATAGTTTAGAAATTGGATGATATTAGACATATATTCCATTAGCTTTATGAATCCTAATTTCAATAATTTGATGACCTCTTATTTGAACCTTAGTTTAACTTTAGGTTTAAGTGGCTTGATTTTTTTAATATGTTTTACATCTATAATGGTAACCAAGTTATGGACATCAACTTCATGTTGAATACCTATCATGTCTAAATAGGAAAATGCAAAGGCTTTGGAAAGTTTAGTAATCAAATTATTATGGTAATCTACTTCTTAAAGTGAGAGTGAAAACCTAATTTTGAGGATCTTAGGGCTTTCTTTGGTCCCTATGTTGATGTTTTTGGTGTAATTAATTAGAGATGAATTCCTTTCTTCAAATTCATCTAGATTAGGAGGAAGGTCATGATCCTTAGTATTAACGTCAAAGTTGTCAAACTCTTCATCAAAGGAAATATAATCTTTAATATTAAAATAAGAGTTATATTAATCAGACCGAAGGGTAGACATTGGATAGAAATTAAAATTAAATCCATTATTTTGGTGTGATGGAGGAAGTTAATCATAGGCTTGTAATAACTCTAATATAGACTCATCATTTTAAGCAAATTCAAGGACCATAGAGGAATTATATTTTCCAAACAAGTAAAAGATTATTCATTTTATGACTTTTATAAAAGGGGTTTACACCTAATTGTTAACAAAAAAATATGACTCAAGTATCATTAGATGAGTGATATGTGTGAATATGAAGCATACATGTAATAAAAAAAAAATCTTTATCTAGGAACGGATTCTATGGAAATAAAATTAAAATGCTTGTAAACTTTTCACACAATGTTCTTATAGAGTTTAAGGTGTTAAGATTTATCCTGGGAGACTTATAAAATATGGTTAGTTACCAATTATGAGTCACTTTATATCTTCATGATTTTAATACCCAACATTTTTATGATAAATATCCCTAACAATAGGTATTCATATTTTACTCCATTTTTTGCACACTAAAAGTCTAGTTTGAGGCTAAAGGGAATGATAATTCTTTTGGGGGATATATAGATGAATATCACCCCTATGAAAATAGAGAAAAAAAACCCCATCATACTAAAGGGTTCATTTATAATTTATGAAGGAAGAATCATCATCCTATTTATGGATAATTTTTTAGTCTTATAAGATCTCAACCATGGAAATATCAAGTATGATATCTAACCTCTCTTAGGCTTCTAGGTATTGAGATTTAGAGAAATTTATGTTCCTAATATATGGGGGTCAAGTTTGAGTGTGAGGGATTGATAATTATCTAATATATTGATAATATTAACTATAGACTTGGTTAAGATGACTATCAAAGTTATAGGGGTTTTGGTACTCAACTTTTATATTATTTTTAACCTTTATCTTTAGGTGTTTCATTACTTGAGAGTTTATGAATTTTTTGTACCCCACTTTAAAAAAAAATACTTTGGTTCTTTGGCGGTCTTTAAATTTAACCAAATTTGGGGGTTTCACCATAACATTAATGGTTAAGTGATATTTGATGTGCAACCCTAATTTTTGGTGCATGATCACTTAAAGGATGTCAAAGGTCTTAGGATCCCCCTAGGGAATAAATATTTTCCCCAAATAGAGGAGCCTATTATTTTGGAATATGGTAAAAGGGATTACATTCATCCTATGAATCTAATGTCTACCCAAGATCATGTTGTAATTGTTATCTTTATTAGTTACATAAAACTATGTCAACATGGTATTAGAATCCAAAGTGACTATAAGCATGATGGTCATTATTGAGGTATACTTCAGGCTATAATAGCCTCACAAAGTGTTTACAATAGTAGATAAATTTGTTTCTCCATAACTAAGTTTCTAGAGAATTGAAATGTGGAAAATGTAAAATTTCTCCCCATAATTGGTCAATTCTCTCTTTACATAGTTTCTATAGTCCAAAACTTATATATAAAAAGATAAATCCACCTTATAACCATATCCACATCTAGAGGTATAATCCTATGTTCAAAGAAGTAACTATCATCTCTAAAGTTTTATATAGGTGGGAACATGTCCAAATCAATGTGATTAATCTAAGCTTGGGGTGGAGGTGTGACACCAAATAGGTGGCTCAAACCCAAGGTATCAATTAATTTTGATTTATGGGCATGTGATTTTTTAAGTAAGTCCATGAAAGAGATATGGGATAAAGTATTTTTCAGGTTATAAATTAAGTCATAATTCCCCATAGGCTTGGGTTTGGTGTCATTCTCTAAGACATTTATAAATTAAGGAGTTATAGGCTAGTATATTATTATGCAAGTAATGATGTTCAACTCTTTTTTAGTTTCTAATTCCAAAAAATTATATCATGTAAATTTTCCCTTGAGGCCCCAATTGGGGAACCACATCAAGACTGACTATGATAGAGGTAGAGGCATCAACATCATGAGCACTGGATGGTGGAGGTTTGTTGGTTTGGTTACCTCGTAGTTAATTTTGTATGTTATGTTCTTTTTGGTCAAGAAATAAGCTTCAATATATGCAAAAATTAACCCTTTGAGTTGATAAATGACTTATTGGTGGGGCTTCAGGGCTTACATTAGCATTACATAATAACATGTTTATAAATATTTACCCTTGCTCCTTAGGCAGTCTTTGAATGAACTTGGTATATTCCCTATAGGCATAAGTATCATGTCTAACAAATTTATGGAAAAGATAGTAGACATTGGGATTACAATCCATGGGTCTCTGATTCTACTTCTATTGACCAAAATTTTATGGGTTATTACCTTGATTCAATTGTTTATTTTGATATTGTGGATAATGTTTACCATGTTAGAATTAGTTTTGATGCAGGTTTTGAAATTGTGTGTTACAAGGTGAAGGATGGTTAAAATCAACTGCATGAACTATAGGTTGAGGATTTTGGTTCCTCACACCTGCATTATTATTATTTTAATTTCTCTTGTTCATGTGTTGATGAGGGTTGTTTAAATTTTTTGGCTACTTTTTTTAGTCCTTTAGACCAAATTTAGTGTCAATTCAGTTCTTGTTTACAACATTAGGGCCTTAATTGTTGGGGTTTTTTGGTTATATTTTTTCTATCCCCCATTTTTTATATTTAGATTAATTAATTTACCATTTTTTTCATAGGCTATAAGACAAATATCATGGTCACTTGGACAATTCTCAAATCACTTTTGATTGCTTTTATGTAGGACTAATAAGGGAAATTATATACATCTTCCCTTATATATTTATGGAGGGAGTGTAAAAATAGGTCACATAGTTATCTTTGGTCCATGTGTAGTGAACTAAAATACAAGTATAATAATTGATACCATATTTTGATGAGGTAGGACTCATATTCTTCATATTTATTTATGTACAATAATTTTTATATGCTAGTCTTTAGAAGTATTTTCATATCAAAGGATTTGAAAAACTTTTACATGGGCTATCTAAACGAATGTTTAAACCCCTTAAGGAGATGATGGTAATGGTTAAGTTAATTAATTTAAGGTTTTTTGGAAATTTATTTATAAATACACCATCCCAAGGTAGGAACTCTCAAAACATAGTCGCATATGACTTGATATGCAAATTGGGATTTCCTTCTCATTTAAACCTAATGAGGTCAGGTAGGGGATGTGGAGAAAAAACTCCTCATATAGTTTTATCAAGGATATATTTACAATATTAAGTGTAAGTCAAAATAATATGTAAATCCACCAAAGGCATGGTAGGATGGGATTGAAGAGGGGGATTTGGATAAGAAGTGGATAGAAAACCACTAGAAGTAAAATGAGGTGGTTGATAAGGTGAGTTATAGTAGGCTATAAATAATTTGTCCAATTAAGTGGAAATGTAATACATGTGATATTAGGGTGGAATAGAATTAGATGGAGGAGTAGTATGTGGTGCTTGAAAATGAGGAGTGTACGCAAGTGGTAGATTTATGGCTACATAACTTAGAGGAATGTAGGGTGTTAGCATGTTGGTCACCATCTTTTTAGGAGGGGTGTAGGTATATAAACTTCCAATAGGGTTTTTAAGATGACATTGGTATTATGGGGGAATGTTGGAAGTCAACAAGGTTAGGACTCACTGAGTAAGAATGACCCCATGATACTAGTGCGAGGCATAGTTTATGAGATGTGGTTTAGAGGGAAACAATGATATTTGTTGAGTTTCTATTAGAATAGGAATATAAGAGGAATATCCTTGGTCAGGATGGTTATTGGATATCTCTTGATTTATAAATTCTTAGTTATTCTCTTAATCTTGAATGTGACCGCCAAAATTGAGATTATTTCATTTAGGGAAGAAGTAGAGATGGTTATCATGACCTCGTTAGTAGTAACTTCAAGAGGTATGATTTGATCACCACTGATAAACTAATTTGGGTTAAGGGTATATATATGAGTTGTTGGGTGTTTATCCTATGGTTTAGAAATGTTTTGGTTATTTTTTAAAGGGTGAAAATGTGGTTATAGTCTACTTATCCCATATTATATATTACATATTCTATCAATGTGATTTAATAAATAACTATTGGTATAGTTTTTATATGAAGGTCGGTCCTACTTTCACTAATGAAGGACATGTTATTATCATTAGGGAAAAAAAATTCAGTTTTAGATGGGTCATGCGACTCATAGAACACTATAACTAATATAATTGTGTATTAAAGGGATGTTTTTGATATTGATTTTCTAGGTTTTATGTGAAAGTGTTGTTATTATAAGTATAGAGGGAGGCTTCACAACCAAGTTGTAGAATCCTTATATAGGTTTCAAAGTCTATAGTTATATCAAATATGTCATAACCAATCATATTCATGGGTATATAAGTAAGCATAAATTATTTAAGAGAGAGAGAAAGACAAAAGTGGAGATAAGAGATAAAAATAGTAATACATAAAAGTATATGATTTTCACATTAGATTCTCTAGATTTGTATATGAGGAAAGTGACATGCTAACCTTGGTACACTTGACTTCCTAAGGTTCGATTAAGACAACTAATGAAGAGATGATTGAGATGAGTAGGTCTAGGGATTAGGTAGGTTAAGGTTGAGGTAAAGGGACATAATTTTGTATTCTTGGTGATGTAAAAACTAAAACTAAATATGTAAAGCATCTCAGTCTTACATATTTTATAAATATCAATAAAGGCTATATCATTTAGTTTTATACCTCCTTATTACTAAAAATCTCACATTTACCATCTCATTATACCTAAATTATTATATCTTAGTCTGATCCATATAATTATGATGACCTACTTATCCTATACTTCATAATAAACTTAAAACATAATAAACATAATTCACTATCAATTTTATATCCATACCTATTTTCTATCCCTTTGGACATTACTAGCCATATAGGGACACTACCACTAATGGCAGTGTCCAAATAATTATCTAGTGTCCAATAGAAAAAAATCATCCAAATTTTAGATGATTCAAAACTTATGGATCAACCTATCTGTCTTATTGAACCCTACCATGAGATATTTTCAAAAGGTGTGGTATAAATACAATTCTAAGCTTTCTCATTCCTCATGTAGCAAATAAAAAATAAACACCTAAAAAATATAAATAAATCAACTAAATAATAACTCTTCTCTTCCATATTCATCCATATTTTCATATCAAGCATAGAATAGTCATATTATAGATCCAAAGTAGTCAAAGAGTATCCCATCAATGATATTTGTTAATTTACAAGTTAGATCACAACATGCATCTTTATGTAGTATATTACACCCTTTTGCACACACTTTCCAACACATGGGAGATAAATAAATAAATTTTAAGGCCCTCTTTGGATCATTGGCTATGTATGCAAAACCCATTGACATAAGGGTCTTTGGGGTAGCTAAAACCGTAAGCCCACTAGGCCATTTTTTTGAAAAATCATTCCAAGGGTGAAGATCTAGGTTTTGATCAATTAGTGAAAAGATATAGAATACATATTATATATAAATACATTAATATAAATGTGATAAAAAGCCCAAAATAATTAAGTTAGTCGCATCCATATCTAGTCACTATTCTATATTAAACACCTATCTCATTATTACACACTAACATCATTGGTAGTGTCTAGATCTGATGGTAGTGTTAAATTCCATAGAAGTAAATTTATATAATCTAATTAATAATATAGAATAATTATCCTACTTATTTTATACTTGTTCCCATCATAGATCTTCCTACACACTTTAAACTAGCCAGGTACCATTATTTCTTATTTATTGTAATATCTTTCAATAGTTATAATTTACTATTTTTAGTAATCTCAATTTTATAAATTTAGAATATTATTTATCTAAGTTTTCTATTAATTATCCCACTATATACTATTTTATCACCTTTTTATAACTAATTCTTTATTTTTAACCCTATAATCTCCACACATCTAAAATTTAGACTTAAACATTTAGTAAACCCAACCTCTGAATCTTCTTATAAAATCATATTGTGCCCTAGAATTTTTAGCTTTATAGAGGTTCCATTTTACATTTATTTATATTTTTATTCTACTCATGTTGGTATATTCAAAACCCACTTTTCCTTCACCGAAATTAATTATGAATTTTTCAATTTTTATAATTTACTATTTTTTGTAAAATAGCGACACAAGATAATTATGTACCTATTTTTTAATTATTTATATGTTTAATTAAAATTAATATTTTATTCATAAACCTCTCTCATATCTATGAAATTCCTTCATAATTTATCACAATTTTGATTCTTTATTGAGAATATTCTAGGGTTTTGCTTATGAAACATTCCACATTATTTGGCCTATTTCTAATTCATAACAGATACATTTTAAAATTCCTCATATGTTTTTCATTTTTATATTTATATAATAAGAAACCTCTTTTTTTCAAAATTATGTATGTAGTTATTATAATATTCAATTTACTATTTTTAGTACATATTGGTATACAATGTGCAAGGAATGCCTATTCTTCCCTAATTTTATGGGTTTTGATTATTGTATATTTTTCCTAAAATTATTTCACATAATTCCAAAAAACCTAGCCAATCTTCCTAAATTTATACATTCTTATTATGAAAAATATTACTAAGTTTTCCTTGAGGGTTTTAACTTGTTAGGGTTTCAGATTATTGCATTTATTTTGTAGGTCTATTTTTTATGTTGACATTGTATAGTTAATTTTTTTAATCCTTATTTCTAGAGCCTTCATGATATTTATTTTGTATGTTTTTGGAAAATTTAAAATGGGTAAAAATTAATGTCTTTCTCCTCCTAACCCTAAGGATGGTGATAGCCACCATCCTTATAACTAGTTTTAGGATATCACTTTTCTAAGGGGTAATGTGGCCTATACTATTGTACCTATGATTTATTAAACCCCTCCAACTTCCACATCCCATCTAGATGGTTTTTTTATTCATATTAAATATAAAATACCTAGGGTTTGTGATTTTTAAACCTTCAGTGATAAAATCACTAATATGGGAAAGTTAATAGAAGAGTTACAAAATTATATTACATACCTACAAAACATGATAGTGTTAATCATGTGTTTGAATATTCATTTATCAATGATATACCCAAAAATGTTTAATATCCAAATCAAAAGATAAAATATAATACATCTAAAAAACATGATTAAAAAATTGAATAAAAATCTAATAAAATTCCAAGTGAAATCCTTAGAGAAATGCTTTAAACCAAATTTATTTAACTACCTCCTCTACAACCTCTTATAAGATCAAATATTATTATGCATATCAGAATGCATAGGAATCACACATTTTTTTACATTAAATAAAAAAGATAAATGATGGTGGTGATCATATCATTGACACATAAATAAATCAACCCTATCAAATTATGTGTACATCTCGTAAGACATAGTCATAAAAGGAACATATATGGGTACCAATAGATGCTTCAAAACAAAAACACCTAAAAATTCAAAAATTAGACAAATAAAATATTCAAAGGGCACAATTAAATGAAGAACATAAGTTGATAAATCAAACTCAAGATAAGTAAACAAACATTATAAAATGAGGGCTTATAACAAAAGTGTTTTCAAATCAAGGCATGCCTAGAAAATCAAATGATACAAATATGGTTCCTAAGGATCCAAATATTATATATATTTCATGGATAGAGGAAAAATAATTCAATTCACCAATTACTATTTTCATATTGTTCAAGCAATGATGCATGACTCTTCTCTAATCCATAATGAGATGTAACATTTTGAAAACTATGAACATACTCAGGAAACACAAACTTTCAAGAAGGAAACACCAATATATGGTGCAATGGGGTTTGCATAAACATATACTAAAAATTATATATCACTTATGAAATAAAATCCTAATAAGTTACATTTCTCATATATGATGATTAAATTGATGATTATGATCCTAACAATAGAGAAGATTGCTATGATCCTAAAAATACCAATTATTCAGCATATGAGTATGACACATATGATATAAGACCTTCACAAAGGCATCCAATTTATGATCTTCTCAATTTATAGTAATAATTTTCCTTTGTCCATAGCTTCATTGTTTATCAATTAAATATTTGAAAAAATATAATGTTCAATAAAATTGAAAAATATCAAAAAAATGAAAATAATAATATTCAACATTCCCATGTTTTATTAGATCCTTAAAATATATGTTGCTTGATTTATGCTAGTAAATATCATATCATTCCTTTATGTATACACATATTTCATGCATCTTTTGAGTGTGATAAGGCATACCTAGACATATGATATATGCAATTATAAATTTTGGACCTTTCTTCTACCCATGTCATATAGTATATTGGGGGCATCTTCTTATATGATCATGGTTGATACATGTTACATATCCTTTATGATCATTCCTACACTATCATGTTAGATATTACATACTAATTCACATGTCTATATACATTCTCATATCTTTCACAATGTACTCAATATGATATGCTATATAATGTTATTTTGATAGCAAATATATGTGGAGACTAATATAATATGATTATGTTGGTTTTTTATAATTAATTTATTCGTGTTATCAGTTGATTGAGTGTATTACATTTATTTATATTATATTGTCTATGGAAAATTTTAATATTTCATTATTTGTTAGCCCTTATACCATTGTATTTTGATTATAAATTTTAAAATGTCATTCTATGTTGTTTGGACATTTGAATATGCCATTATATGTGGATTTTACGTTTAAATATGTCATCCCTTATATTGTGTGGCATTTTAACATTCCCCATTGTATCCAATCTCCTTGGATCATTCTTTTACTTACATTGAGTGATTGTGTGTGTGTTTGATTGTTTGTTGAAATTGTATTATTACTTTCTTGACATTCTCATGATATATATAATCCATCTTAGTGACTTGTGATCATATACTTTAATCCTAACTAATACGTGTTATCCCTATATTCCATGTGATTCATATACATATTATAAAACAAATTTATCCTTTTGAGGTAATCCCTACTAATTTATATCTCCCTCACTGTAGAAGGGGGAATTTTAGTGGGGGCATGCCTTAAAATGCATGAACTCCACATTTGTAAAATATTTATATTGCATTGAGGGCATGTCATAATAACATGACCTCCGCACTTATACACTTACTCAATATCTCCATATTTCAATGGGGGCATGTCATAAACACATGAACTCCACATTTTCACAATCTCTAACTCACTTTCATGATTCAAATATACTCTTGGATCATAATCCTATATATATCATGTATTTTTCATAAATTTTAAATAGAGGTTTTAGATATATGACACATAAAACTCTATTTCAGTTTCATGATTCATATAAACACTTGGGTTATAATCCTATACATCACACTAATTTTTCATATATTTTAAATAATTTATTTCATATTCATGATGCATAAAATCCAACTCAAATATATTATAGGTTCACACAACATGTTATTTCACCAAAAAATTATAAAAATTACCAACTACTCACCATGACACATTGATTACACTAGGATGTGTATACATATAATATTTTCAAACATTATCAATTACTAATGCTTTATATCTTACAAAAGGCCATCAAGTCTCAATATCTCTGAGTGTATGAGCTAAAGGGTATAATAATAAAGGGGTGGGAAGACTATTGGTGCTTCATAGGATTGTTTCCCCTTATTACCACTTGCTATCTACACACCCAATCTCTTAAAAACATTCCCCTTAGCTTTTCCTCCTATTTTACACCCTCCTCTAGTAATTTACCACCTTCATTATCCCTACCTAATTTAAAACCCAATTTTGATAGTTTATGTTACATATTTAACCACATCAACCTTGTATTCTTGTTGACAAAACTCATTAGGGTCTAGGTCAGCCCCTGGTGGACTTAGTCCATGACCTAGTTTGTTTTTTCCAATTACAGTAATAGGTCAAATATATCGACCTTTTTGGCCTAAAATTTCATAAGGGTTTAGGGTTATATACACCTATATAAACACATCCATTTTTCCATTTTTATAGAGACAATAAGTGTTAATAATTTATTTTCATTTCTTTATAATCTTCTCATCCACCATTCTACTTGAGGAGTCTTAGCTTATGGTTTCTACTTGGGGAATAATTTTGACTTATGGATAAGTATTATATTATTTGACCTTTATTATTGATCTTTACAAACCATAATAATCTATGTTTAATCACCTTTGGTCAAGGGAGATATTGTGTCTTGATAGGTTCATCTTCTAGGTAAGTATCTATAACTTTCCTCCTCTCTTTAATAGATAGAAGTAGCATAAGTAATGGATTTTGAATATATTTCTCTCTCCATGTAATAAGGTTTTACCTATACTTAAGATTAATTAGGATTATCTTATGCATGTTTAATTTTATTTTTACTAACCCCACTTTGTGCCACAAGCTTTAGTGAGCACTATATTAGACTTTTACTTATTATTAGTTTAGTAAATATGAAAACATAGAACCTAGTTAGGTTTATTGTGTAGTTTTAATTTATTGGAGGATTTGTAACACTCCATAGTGAATTTATTGTAATAATATATCCCTTGGGTAGGTATATATGATCCATAGTGGTCATGACCATGATTATCTAATGTATCCCCAATCAGAAGTGTAAGTAGGATTTATCTTCTTTGAGCTAGGATAAATTTCTAGATCTATTAAATTCACCATTGCATACATATAGTGAACCTAACATTAATATAACCCTTTTAGGTTTTATTTCATTATTTTATTTTTATCATCTTATTATTTTTCTATATTTTTGATATTATATTGAACCAGTCGATATAGTTCTAACTTTTTGTGCAAAAATTTAACACACAATCACATCAAAATGATTTTGTTATTTTTTTGTAGGTTTTAATCAGATATAGGTTACTAGATTGAATGGGTCAACATATTACTCTTCTTCAATCTTAGATAAGAATACAAGATTATATAGGTTGACTATGTCATCTTATTCTCTCTACCAACATCCAAATTAATAAACTAGGTTGAATAGGTCAAATTAGTCTCTCTATCACCATCCAAATCAAAAAATTAGGCCAAAAAAGTTGACTTAGTCTCTTTGCTAGCATTCAAATCAACAAAATAGGTTGAATAGGTCAACCTATTCATCTTATCCTTCTTCAGTACATAGGGTTTTACAAAATTGGGTTGAACCAACTGACTTAGTTTATAGAATTTGAATGTAACATTCAAGGTAATTCAACATAAAATTTATAATCCTAATAATCTTTCAACCCACTAAGTTTCCTCTCTCCTCTCTCTATTAATTCATTTACTCATTCTAGTTCTATTTTATGTGAGTTAGTAGTCTTTAAAACTACAACCCTATAGCAAACTAAGTTGACCTGGTCGACTTAGTTATGTAGCTTATTTTCTATCTAAAAGATCGAGTCAACCTATTTGACTCTATTTTTAAAGACTCTTACCCTTGTATAATAGTAGTGACATGGTTGACTCTATTCCTTATTGTTTTCATACAATGTTGTCTAAATTGACTCTGTACTATTCTATAGATTTAGGAATTAAAAACTATTTTCTAGTAATTGATTCACACTTTCATTTTCAGTTATTTCCATGCTTAAATTAACTCACATAGTCTAAATAGGTGGTTTTTAAAATTTCCATTTAGTTACACTATTTTTCTCTTTTGCACACACTACTAAATCACATAATATTGAAAATGTATTTAAAACTTATCTTCCCAAGGCCTACCTACTTGGATTTCATCACCAAGGGGGAAGATAACTTGGTTTTATGGTTAATTATAAATACATGGTTAATGGTATATATTGTAAAATCACCTGACAACCTTATCACTTTAGAATTGTGAAATGAGGGGGTAGTCCCCAATACCAAGTTGATACCAATATGAACATAGATCCATTTTGGTCTAAACATAATGAAACCATCCATATATTGCTTTTTAGTTCCCCATTTTCAACTAATTTTCATATAACACTTAAAAAAACACTTTCTAATAATCTAATAACAATCAAGATGACCACTTAGTTAGCATTTAGATTTTATTTGACTACTTTCTCTTTTATCATTACATTTTTTTATCACAAAAACTTAGATTGGACAGTGTTGGTGCAAGTTTTTGTGTTGTTTTCCCAATTGGATCACTCACATTGATCCAATTATTTGTGTGTTTGATTCCATTTCTTACATAATTTATATTGTAAAATTTTACTTTCTTTTATAACATAGTCATTCTAGTTAATATAGTCTCTTATAGACTATCTTTTTTCCTACCAATAGTACATAGTCAACCAACATGATTATGTCTCTTATCTATCTATGTTTCCCTCTATTCATTAGTACACAATTGATGCAATCAACTCTATACTTTTCTTAAGTTCTATCTAGTAGTACATAGTCAACCTAGTAGACTTTGTACTCTTATTAAACCCTTTTTAGTAGTACTTTGTCGACCCAGTTGACCTTGTATATGATTGTTGACCTTGTTCTTCTATCAAACTGATATGGTTATTTATCTGACTAACTTCCTTATGTGTTTGGATGACTTCATTATCTATCCTTGCTTTCTCTTTCTTATTTCTTAAAATTCTATTCATTTCCTCAAAACTTAATTAAATCCCCTATTAAAATATTCTTAGATAACTTCAATCCATTTTGACAATATATAGGGTACTCTATTCTCCCTTTCTTTAGCTCCTAAGAGAACTCTCACTCTTTGAGTACCTCTTCCCCTCCATCTTTGTATTTTAACATGGTTTAAATCACACCTCAAGATGAAGTGGGAAGATATAATCCTTTTTTTACCTATCAAGACAATTATCATCTTCAATATTTTCAACATAATGTGAGAGATATTTACATAAGTCTATCCAATAATCCTACTGATAATCCACCTCCTAATAACCCTCCCCCTAATACCAATTTAGGGAGTCCTCTTAAAAACACCAACCCTCCAATATATATGACTCAACTTTTTACATAAGTCATACCAAAAATGAACATAATGCAATCTTATAACACCTCTCAAATGATGCAATTGAAACATCATTTGATCAATATGGCTAATCAACCTTTGGTTCTAATTCCTCAAACTAATCCAAATTTTATTCTTCCACTTCTTAGACATGCCTCAAGAAATATTATTCCTCAAATTATCATGAATAAAAAAATTCCTCAAAACATCTAAAATGGGCCTTTATCTCCTTTCATTATATCCATTGATATTGGTAATCTCTCCACAAATATAAAGTATGATGGGACTAAAGACCCTGCATCCTTTCTTAAAGCATTTGGAAATATTTGTAAAGAGTGGATCCAAACTAGTATGTTCATCACAACTAAAATTGTAGTAAAATAATTAACTGGTGATGTATTGGAATGGTATAACCAACTTCCCCAACATTTCATTTGACAACTTGAGGATTTAGTCAATCCTTGAGCTAAATAATTTCAACACAATGACCTTCCTAGAAATTTTCTTAGCCATTTCATCAAGTCTATGTAATCTCCCATGGAATCATCTCATTATTTTATCAAATAATATAAATATCTAGCCCATAAGTCCAACCATGAAATTATTAATGATAATCTATTCAAAATCTTTATAACTACTTTAAATCCTTCACTTTAATATAAGGTTTAAACTTTTGCCCTTCAAATACTTAATAAAGCTCTTAACCAAGCCAAATGTCAAGACTTCCTCCTGAAGCATTAGAACCTAATACCAAATTCATTAAGGGATATTTTCAAACTTATACTAATTCCGTCACTTGAAATATTCCTCAAACCAAACCAAGATTTTCCAAAATTGACATTCCCCCATCTTCTCACATACCACTAACTATGCAATAAATGAAAGAACTCTTAGCACCCTATAAAAATTTTACTTGTCATAATAATCCTCATAAATGTTATGACCCTAATCAAATTTTTTGGTTCCATGTCAATAAAGTTTATTCCCATACAACTTATCGAGGTATTATTAAATTTGTTGTCTCTTATATGCTTGGTGATTCCTTCAATCACAAAACCATGATCCAACTTTGTCATCAAGAATACAACACCACTTCTCAAAAATGACAAGATCTAAAATCTTATTATTATAACAACCAAAAATACTTTCACACATATATTAATCAAAAAAATACCAAGGATGTTTGTGTTATTGATGCTGACTATGACCAATATTCAAATAATTATCAATATGTTAACATAGTTAAGGTCAATTATCATCGCAAACTAGCTCACAAAGATCATGTTACTAAACCTAAGAAACCATATTTAGAGGAGTAGATTCTAAAATATACTAAAACCACTCATTTATCTTTAGAAGTTAATGAGGAAACATATCCTTCTTTCAAACCCTCATCCACTTCCATTCCTTCAAAATCTACCTTACTTTCTAAACCTTGCACTAGTTCTTCTTATAAATCTCATTGGAACTTTCTCAAAAAACTTAAGTCCATGCCTTGAAAGATTCCCCATACAGATTTAGTTCATACCCTTCATTATCATCATAAGTTTCTCATACAACAACTACAATAAATTGAAGATACATCTTCTATAGATGAAAAACTAGCCTATATTCATCCTCAACCAACCAACTTACACACCATTGAATCAATTTATCCTTCTTCCAAGACTTATATTAAATTTATCAAAGAAGACATGATTAATATTGAGATCCTTTTTGATGCCAATGATCCAACCCTATTCATTAAAATAGCCATTAATACTACCCTTATTTTTAAATTACTAGTTAACGAAGGGTATAGTATTACTATGACATCTTTATGGCTCATCCAAAAACTTGGATACAGTAAGAATAATATAAAGTAAACCCACCTAAATGTCATGGATTTAATAAAAGTAATAAAAATACAATCAGTTGCCTTTGGCCTCCTCTAACAATCAGACCTAAGACCATTCAAACTAAACTTATGATCCTTGATTTTCCTCTATCTTATAACATACTCATAGGCTGACCTTGGACTCATCAAATGAGGGCCATTTCCTCTTATGGTAGCAAATGCATAAATTTCCTACATAATGGAAAATAGTAAAAACATGAGGTTGATCCCAACCCTTGGAGTATTCAACTTCCTAATCCTAAATCTCAATATCACATTCCTACTATTACAATAATGAATAGTGCTCCCTTACCTGAATTCATCAACGTTAATCCAAACTCATAGATCACTCTTGCTAATTTGGATGATGATGAACATAATGAATTGTAACATAATTTTAACACTACTAAGATACCTCCTTATATCTCAGAGTTGATTCCTCCTTATTTATTACCTCATGATCACATCATTCCTCTCATTAAAGAGATCACTAATTTTCCACCTCCATGTAATGCTTAGGACTCTCCTTCCCTAGAAGATGCCTTCACATGCAATGACTATGGAGTTTTCAAATTATTATAAGATATTTTAATCATGTCCCCACACAAATTTAGTGATCTCAAAATTTCCCCTTCTAAAACTCCTCCTAAATCTCAAGCATGTACCATTTATCCAACCTATGATGATAACTACATTTTGACCCAAGCTCAATCCCATGACTTGGATGTTCAGCATTATCAGAAAAATTTATCCCAAATACATGTTTTTAACTATTATGTTCACACCATTTATATGTATTTTGAATTATATCTTGAAGTTCATGTACCTCTCTTTAATTCTCTACTTCTTGATACTTCTTGAGTGGTTGAACAAATCCTAACTTCCAAACATCTATAAATTTTTGCATCTTCTCTACCACATATAGATCCCATCATTGCATCTGATTCTTCCCCTATGAAAGAAATTACTAATAGACCAATATTATCTAATAAATCTACTCCATCTATTCCTAATATTACATTAGACACCAAGGCCACAGATGTTCATCAAATAGAGTTTGAATATGATCACCATGGTAATAAAATTTGTGATCTCCAAGTAAATGTCAAGTATTATGGTCCTCTTTCCACTTTACCTAGTAATTAATCCATTCTTGAATTGCTTCATTCCCAAAAACCTCAATTTATTTAGTAACATCTCAAACTCAAGAATTTTAAAAACAAATCCCCTTCTTCCAATAACTTCATTGCTAGCATCAACCCTAAAGCAAATCTAAATTTATCTTTAACTAATACACCATATCATTTATAATATGGCCATGCTATGCTTATCAAATAAAATACTCACATTAAATATGGTATCCCATCATGCTCTCAACCAATTATAGTTTCTCACAAACTTATATTTACCAAACATGATAAATTTAGCTTATTCTTTGATAAATATCATGAGATATTTTCATGGTTATATGAGGTCATGCTAGGTATTGGCCCTATCATTATGGTGCACAATATTACACTTATCTTGATGCCAAACATATGTGATAAAAGCAATAGAGATTTCTACCTGAACTTTCCACTTTATTCCATAAAGAAATTATCAAGCTTCTTGATGCTAAGTTTATCAAACCCATGGACTATTCTGAATGGGTTTCTCACATAGTCTCTATTTATAAAAATGTCAAAATGGTAATTCACATTTGTATTGATTTCCATAATATTAATGTTAATTTTCACAAGGATAATTTCCCTCTACCTTCAATAAATTCCATTATTTATTCTACTACTGGTTATGAAATGTTGTCTCTTATGGATGGTTTCTCAAGTTATAGCCAAATTCACATTACCCCTAAAGACCAACATAAGACAAATTTCACCATGGAATGGGGCACCTATTTCTATGTTCATACACCTTTCAACCTCTATTATAGTGAAGTGGGTGTATAATTGCCTTAATTAGTTCTTGGATTATGCTAACCAAGCACAAACATGGGATATTCCCTTTGCACTCAACATTTTACACTCAACTATGCTGGTATTAATTCACATAAGGCACAAGAATTATTCCCTCACCAAAAGTGTAGCTGAGAAGGGATCTGGGCCTACATTGGGATAGTTATGACATGGCACAATATATCAATTATGGGACTTGGTCAATTCAAATAAGGCTTTAAGTATATCCATAGGTGCAAGATTTTCATGGGATAAGCCTAGTGACCTATAGGTTTAATCCTTTAGGTGGACTAATCCTAGAGTCATATGGGCATAAGACTTTATTAAACTAAGCCTAGTATCATATAAGCATAATAAGGGTCAAAGGTTCACTTTCACTTTAAATACTCATACTAGGCTCATGTTTTTAGCAAGGATAGGAATGCTTGGCACATGATCTATACCCATACTCTCAACATCTATGATGACATCATGATTTACTAAAGGGATCCATTAATGACATGAAATAGAATTCCATAACCATTCCTTAACATAAATGTATTGAACTTAAAATATTATCATCTTTTTGCATTAAAAAAGAAGTTCAAATATGTATAACTAAATAGAGTATAATTTTATTCAAAAACCATCACCATTAATCAAATATTAAACAATACAAATTTCATAGAAATAAATATGTTAAATTTTATACTATGTACTGACCTAAAGGCTCATAGGTCAGCTTGGGTGCTTATAAAAGTAGCCTTCATGGCATGCATACTAAGCTTAAGTCTAATGGATATCAGAGTCATGCATTTAGAGAAATATTAGTTTTCCAAAGCTTCACTATGATATATTCATACCTCTTGATCAACTAGTTTAAGATCCTTTTATATCTATTGAGGAGCATCTCCACTAGGGTGAAATGTGCACATTGAGTTCCAAGTTGGAGCTTTGGTGATAATTCCCACTGAATCCATCACCTTTAAAACTTTAAATTTTAGTCACCATGTATTTCCAATCCTATAATATGCCTTAAAGATCCAAGACCTAGTTAATCACCTACCAACAAGTACAAGGTATGCATTACAACCTCTAGCTAGCACCAAAATACCAAAATGTCATCATTAAGAAAAATTATTGCCTTACGCTGATGTATATGTTGTGATAGCATGAATCCTTTACTTAATAAAATAAGGGGCCCAATATTAGCCCATACAAAATTTCTAGTCCATCCTCAAACTAGGATATCAAGGTCTTTGGAGTGTAGAACTTGTGCATGCTCTCCTTAAGCTTAGCACTGAAGTCTTAAAGTCACTTAATGGTGATCTTGATTTATTGAATAATACTTTCTAATTTTATGGATACAACATTAAGTATAAACACATTAATCTTTTATAACTCCTTCCAAAAGGCCTCTACATTTTCCTTTGCCTTCTCCACACTCCTATCTGGGTTTGTTCCTTGCTCATAGGCCTTATTTTGTAGAGTAAAAAACATTACTTTAAAGTTTTTATTTTTCTCCTTTATCTAATTATTGAGCATGTTGATGCTCCCCATGATCTGCACTCAGCCTGACCTACTCACTGAATATACCTATGCCATTAAATTTTCCTTCTCTTCCTTTACTTGCTTTAGACATGCATCTATGATTAATTCTTGGTTAGATAAGATCAAGAAGATGGAATCAGCTACATCTTCACCCTTTTATAGTTTCTCAAAGAGTTATTCTACCTCTTTTAGCCTACCAACAAGCTTGTTCTATAATGTAACATAGGTATCTTCTTCTTCTTATGTCATCTTGGGTTTTAACCTTGGGAGAATATGTTCCATTAGCAGATAGATTTTGTCAACCTCAGAGAGGTTTGAAGTATGGAAACCCATTAAAGGGATGGTTCAACCATCTCTATGTACTCATAGAGCTACTACATCTTGAATTTAGTGGGCTACACTTCATCTTTAGCTTCATTTTGGATCTTCTTCTATTTTCTCACCCTATCATCATTGATGATATCATGGAATAAAACTTAAGTGGACATTCTAATCAGTACATTCCCAAACCAGACTAGTTTTATGGCATGAAGGTTTATAAGGAAGGATTCTAACCCCTCCTCAGGCTTTTGCAAGCTTGAAGTAGCCACTTTAGGTGCCTAAAAATGAGGCTCATCCTTATAATGATTAAATGCAAATGCAAGTTATTTTCACATCCTAGTCATGGTGGATTGGGGGGAATGATGTTATACATTTAAAGGTCTTTATCCCCCCATCCCTTCTACACCTTCTCCATTATGCTCAACTTTGTATTGTCCTTCTTGATGATGGCCATTTTTGTTTGTTCTTCCTCCTCTTCATTGGCACCACTGCTTTCTTCATGACTTTCCTGATAGGACTCACCTATTTGTTCCTTATGAGTTTCTTCCTTAGACTTTTCCCCTTCATTTGCTTCTTGCTTAGACTTTTTCCCTTCTTTTTCTTCATCCTCCTGAGGTTTCTCAATAGTCACCTCCAAGTAAATTCCTTCAGTGCCATCATTACCTTGTTATTATTGGGGTTCTTTGATTATCTTTGTTTTTTTATTTTAAGGAAATAGTATCATATTATTTTTCTTTAAGCACCCCTTCACTACTTGGGTGCACCTATAGTAAAACTTCTTCTTTCTTGATGGTCATGTTGGGCACTTTCTCAATTACTTCAATGACTAGTCCCATGCTTACACTAACCTTTATATCATTTTTATCTACCTTGGACTCTTTTTTTCCCTTGGTAAGTCTCCAATTTTATTCAAGCACAAGTTCTTTCTAAATATCTTCCTCACGCAAGCATATTTTCTTCCAAACCCTTCTCTTTTCCTCTTCTATTTATGAAGGTAGTATGGAGGTTTATTCATAAGATGAGGAGACTACCCGCTCCTCTACTTCTTCAAGCATGGTGGTTATGCCCTTTTAAATGGATTCTTGTACATCCTTAGTGATTGGATCCTCTTCCTCTTCTTATAGCTATAGGATATATGTCCCTGATATTTATTCTTCAATCTTCTCCTCCATTCTTGGCAGAGGGTCACCTCTTTCTCTATCTCTACCAAAGTTATAGTAAGGAATGAAATTGGTCCCTTAATCTTCCTCTTATTATGATTTTTATTGGAGGAAACACTCTTTGACATAAATGTTATGTACTTCTTAAGATATAGGGTATAATTTATTCTCTATAGGTAATGTTCAACTTAATGTGCTTCATTTTCTCTTCAATTTTTTCTCCCTATTTCTTCTAGATGATCTTATCATATAGTTTTGATGTAACATTCCCTTCATCACTGATTAAGAGTGATAATCATCATATTTTCCTTAATCACCACCCTTATTTCAAGGCTTCATTTCATAGTATAAGTTGAATATGTGCCTATTTATTATTTCTCTTTGGTGGGGATGGAGGTTCATCCTATCAAAGTCATCCTCCTTATCCTTGGTGGCCTTGGAATTGGGGTGCATAAACTATCACCTCGACCTAATCCCACCTTGATCCATGGTCTTGTTTGAGATATCTAACTATTGTGTATTTGGAATCCTCTTTAGCACTACCATGAAATATCTAGTGGAAAATGTATAAGGCAACATAAGCCATTTAGGTAGGTTCTCATCTATGAGTGTCAGGCACACTACATAGAAATTTTTCATTATGATAAAGGTCACCATTCTTACCAAATATTGGAAAAGATCTTGAAGGATGCACCATTTATTCTTAAAGGATTTGATGTACCTATCACACCACCCTTGTACTCTTTCCATGTACTTTTATGAGAAGCCAGGTGGGTATATGAAATCTTGTTACTTCATCAGAGGGGACTCATGATGGGGTGGGAATACCCAAAGGTTATTATCATCACCATCTAGCACACATATCTCCTCTATCATAATAAATATTATCATATGATCCCACTTGAAGGTCTCATGCACCCAATGGCATTCTTGCACATTATTAACAATCTCCTTAGTAGTGAATTTTGAAATGTTAAATATCACCCCTTGCACCATGTGGGGTGAAATACACAAGTAGGTCTTACTAATGTTAGACCATCAGCTACAAAAGCATAGTTTAAATCTAACTAAGCATGCCACTACCCTCATGTTTGGGTCTTAAATATCCTTGATTGAGAATATGAACCCTAACTTGTAGTAGCCCATGATATTTGAAACCCTCTTGACCTCTAATTCATCCTCCATAATTTAATAGTCTTCCCCTATTCTTTGGATTCCTATCATCTTATTGATGAGGTATGATGAGATCCTCATAAGCTATCCCAAAAATTATAAATGATCACCATGTACATGTAAGAGGAGGAATTGTATCATTTCCTATGTCTTACCAAAGCTTGATAGCTCAAATAATTGGGTTACACCTTTTTTTGCTAATTTATCTTAGATGGAGATGTCAAAGTGTGAAGAGCCTATCTTCATCTTATTCCCTATGCTAACCATTTAGTCTTAGTTCATCTCATATATATTGTTCCCTATCTAATGATTACAATCCTTCAATTTACACATGGGTGAAATAGATACCCACTTCTCCCCCACCATAAATTTTGGGAGGAATTGCATCTCTCTATAAGTAAACTTTACACTTATAGGTTTATCATGATGATGTTGATGCCTTTTACTAGTTTTACCTCTCATTCCATGGTGGTTATTTCTTTCACCATCCATGATTTCTTGGCATCCTTCTACACCTATAATGGACATGTACTTAAACTTTTCTTACCCATACTAAATTAGATGCGATTAAAGTATGGTTGATTGATCTTTGTGACTCCCTTAATGGTGCTTTGTGCTTCTTCATAATCATGGGAATTACAACTGTGTCTTTAGCTCTCAATATTTGTGCATCATTAATTGTATCCTCACCATTCTATAGATCTCTTATTGTCCTATTTTTATTTCAATCCTTCTCTACTCACCTCTATTCAATTCCAAATGGAATGAAATATTATCATGGTTTGACTATTCTCTCTTGGGGGGATGTGGATGATTTGGTTATCTATGGTACCATTTTCTAGTTTTTTCTATCTTTGGCTCTTGTTACGTTCTATATTTTGGTTTTAATCGAAAGGTTTATAACCTATTATAGTTTTCCATTCACCCCGTTATACCCTATTTCCATCTACATCATTAATGGTTGGAGATTAATGTCTTCGCAATGTGTGGGTTTTTTTAAAATCTACTAAACCCATGAAATATTAGAAATTCCACAACCAAATTCTTATTTATTGTGGATCTTAGTGCTTCCACCATCACAAATGTTTTTTTAATGGTTTATTGAAGGAAGTGATAAGTGACTCAAATGATCACTTCTCACTGACTATTGGGTGGATGTTAGCTATCTCAATTATCTTTATCTTGTGCTTCATTCACTTTGGCATGACCTTCACCCTTATTATGGTAACTTGGGTGTATCACTTCACATGCATGTGATTCAACCTCCATAATTCCATATATTCTTAGTGTTTTAATTCCTTTCAAGTGTGCCTCTCTTTCTTAGTCAATTTCTCTATGATTCCATGTCTCTTTATTTATCCTTCCATATGCCATATAAATCCTTGTGTTGGTCCTCCAGTACTTCATTATATACTCTTGATTCCTCATGCATGAATATCTTGAGTGCCTCATTTTCTCAACCTATACATAGATTTATAAATATGGAAAACTTCCCATGCCTAAAAACATAGGTTTCTGGCATCAAGCACTTATAAAGTGATCATGCTTGACTCACCCAACTAGATTTATGTGTATAAGCTCCAAAAGATTTTTCATGTGGTTCTGAAAGAGCCATGCTTATTCACTCAACATAAACAAAAAATATATAAGGAAAGATTTGGCTTGCACTAAATTTTATTGTGGTTAACACAAAGTAACTAACTTTTGATTAGGAATTTGATGTTTAATGGCATAAGCACCATCCTAATGACTATAGGGATTCAATATATTACCCTTAAAATACCTAGGGATCATTTTACCCATTAATGTGTGAATCTTGCATGTGCTAGATTCTAATATACTATGGATGATATAAGGTCCCATCCACCTAATCTATAGTTTGACTAGGTGCTTGAAGTACTTTGAATCATATAACAAGACTAGTGTACCTTTTGTAAAAACCTTGCACTTGATGTGCTTATCATGCCATAGCTTTCGGTATAAATTTTCTATTTTTTAGCTCCATATTTCTTGGGTATGTGTCCGATCCAATCACTTCAAGTCTTCTAGGCATGTGCTCAAAAATTCTAGGTCATTTAATTAACTAATACACACTATGCATAATGAGGGCACTAGAAATTCCATATGTAAAATGGCCTCAACACCAAACACTAGTTGAAATAGTGTAGCCTTGTTCAGGTAGTTATATGTAGTGTGATAGGCCCATAATACTGCTAACACACAAACATTCCAATCTTTGCCACCAATGTTATATATCTTTGTGAGGTATGTTCCTAATATTTTATTTAATGCCTCAATGGTGCCATTTTATTACGGATGATAAGGTGTCATCTTATGGTACACCACCATATATTCAATTAGTAGGATCTAAATGATTTCATTGATGAAGTGAATGCCATGGTCATTTTTCAAGCTAAGTGGGCATCCATAGTGACCGATGATGTTCTCCTAGATAAAACATGTTTAAGTGGTAACTATATAATCTTTAGTTGGCCCTACCTCAGTCCACTTGGTGAAGTAATATGTGGCCTCTATAATGTATTATGTGCTTATGTACCTTGTATCTAGAGTAATAGGCCCAACAAAGTCAATCGCACATTTTTAAAATGGTACCTAGGTAAGGATGGGGATGAGAGGTATCTCATCTTGGTAGTTTGGCTTGCTTGTGCATTGGCAGATGTCACATGCTTTGGTGCAATATTTTTCATCCCAAAATAGAGTTAGCCACTACAAGTGTGACTATAGTAATTTATGCACCATCATGTCTCTAGTGTAATGGCCTCCAAAAATCCCCTCATGTGATTATTATAATACTAATTCCCATTCATAATCTAGGATATATTAGTGTAATACTTGGTCATGACTCAACTTGTATAGTTCCTTGCCAATGAGTTAAAAAGGGGTAGTCAAACTAGGAGCTTCTTCTTCTCTTTAGTCATCATAGTTTGGGGTATAGATCCAGATGTTAGAAATTTGGTTATCTTTCTCAAGTATTTCAAGATGTGTTAGACCCTATAAAGTTTTACATCAGGCATATCATATTCAATAGGCACATTTGTATCACTAGAGTTAATATGGGATAGATGGTATGGGCCTAAGTTTTGATTTCCAATCTTCACTACAATAGAAAAATGGAATTATTGATATAAAAAAATCCATCAACAAATGCACCCATGGATAAAAGGCTTATTCACTAGGTACTTAAGCACCTCATGATTCATGAAGAAGATGAAGGGGGTCACCAATAAGTATTTCAAGAACTTTTACAAGGTGTAGACTATAGCAAGTGCCATGTGCTTAGTTGTGGTGTAGTTTTGTTTTGCCTTGATTAGTTTTCTACTTATAAAATAAATAGGATGACCTAATTTTCCTTCACCTAATTGTGCCAAAATGGCACCAATCATAGTACCCAATAAATCGATGTGGAAATGGAATGGAGTTACCCAGTCAAGAAATTGTAGTATTGATACGCTTGCTAGTTTGAGCTTCAGGGTCTCAAATGCATCTTCCTATGATGTGCCCCAATAGAATAGGACATCCTTTCACAAGATCTCTTCTAAAAATACTAAAATATTGACATAGTTACTTATGAACTTCTTATAGTACCCATAATGGCCAAAAAAGGTAAGAACATCTTTCTATGTTGATGGGGTCTATAGCTAAAGGATGATTTTGATCTTCATTAGAATAATGAGGAGACCATCTTTGTAGATGATGTGCCTAAGAAAAGTGTTGAATGGCATTAAAAAAACACACTTATTGAAGTTTAAATAAATTTATAATTACCTACACCTTTAAATCATAAGGCAAAAGTTGTCATAGTGATCCTTCACTAACCCATACATAGTCCAATCATCTAAGTATACTTAGAGGAACTTGTGAATGAAGTCTTTAAAAGTAGAGATCACCACTTAGGATAGCATGGATAGTATATTATTAAGTCCAAAGTACATTTTTTATGTGAAATAACCCCATTCTATCACAAAGGTGGTTTTAGTCTTGTCCTCCTCTTTAATCTAGACTTGATGGTATCCTAAGAACCCATTAGTAAAGGTGTATATCTTGTAATCCATGATACCATTTGATGTTTTATCAATAAACATAGTTGGAAAGGGGTCAGTTACATAGGTAGAGTTCAATAATCAAATTCAAATGTGCCCATCCTTATTTATTTTTAAGATGATGGGGTTAATCCATTTGGATTCTTACACATGGTAGATGGCACTTGTGTCTAACATACCATCAATCTCTATTTTGACCTTAGTGTGAAGATTGGGTTCATCCTATAAGGTTATTTTTTTATAGGTATTTTACCATAGACTAACTTGATTCTCATATTCTTTATTAATGGTTATGTGCCTTTCATGTCTTATAGTTTTAAAGGAACAAGTCTTGGAATTCTTTCAGGAGGTCTACAATACATGCCAATTCTATGTCAAACCAATAGGTGCCAAGAGTATAAATCTTTGGTTCAATTTATAAGATGATATTTACCTTTGTAGTTTTTAATGGCATTTGGTAGGGTTCATTATTCTCCTGGTGTGAATCCTTGACCTATCTGCTTCCCTCAATGGTTTCTATCTGAAGGTGGGTAGGGTATTCTTCTAGGGTACTATCCTCAACTTATCGTACTAACTTCTATTTGCCTATCAAATTATTCTATTTTTGATCACCTTCGATAATTCATCATCTTCATCACTAGAGTCACTATTAATAATTTTATCTATAAGAAGGTTGGGGGCACTAACCATTTTTCACCAAACATGTCTTTTAGGCACTCCTCCAATAGTGCAGTCTCCTCAAATAATGACCTTCAAACTACCTATAGTGGCTCAATCAATTCAATGTTTTATGAATAAAAGGAGAAGGTATGAATAAATTAATCCTTAAGTGCATCCTAGTTGGATATCTCATGGCACATTTCATTAACAATGTACCATGCCCACACCCAAGTATTGAAGGTCTTATAGAAGGCATGCACTGATAGATTACTTGGGGTATTTTCACCACAGACAGTCCAAGTTTATTTATAAATGTACACATGCATTATAGAATTATATTAAATAGAGTAGGATAATATATCTATCTTCATTAATCTTCCTAAATCTATTTCAAATGTCTACATTCACATCTCACCAAATTGGTAAGCTAGGCTTTTGCACTATCCGCCAATAAGTGGTAGTGCTCTCCAATTATGCCCCTTGTATCCACTTATTTTTATATGCATGATTTAAGGTAAAAAACATAGTCCTCCATGATATTAATCCCTTCATATATTAGTAGCACTGAAAGTTTTCCCTTACTAAGGCAAAACACTCTCTTTCCTTTCTTCTTGGTGTAAAGAACACAGCTTTTAGAAGCATGATCAATTTGGACCCAACTTGTCTTTACTCATTTTGAAACTTTCATGCACACCAAGTAGAACATTTGAATAGTGGTCTCATATTATTCCCTGAACCATCAGTCATAGGCAACATCAGTGGTATCTATGGTTGATTATCCATCTTCCCAAGAGAGGAATCCTTCATCATTTAGGTCTAGAGTCTCGACACTTTAAACTGTGATGTTATATATGTGGTTGATCTCATCCTCAATGTCCATGATCTCAACATAGTGGGTCCTTATTCATTTGAGATGGTCATAACTATCCTCTATTTTCCATTCTCAAATGTTATGTATCACCTTTTGAAGTGTATATCTACAGTGTTTGCATAACACCATAATCTTCCTAGAAACACTAGGTAGTTGTCCTATTTCTCTAATTCAATCACTTCAAAGTCAATGCAAAATTTGGCACCCATGATATCTAAAACTATTATCTTCATAATTTTGATAGGCTAAACCTAGGTCTTATTGGCCATAAAGAATACATGCAAGAAGGTCTCAAGGCTAGCTTACCCTTTTTCTCCTAGGAATTCTTAGTCAAGAAGTTGACCTCGACACCTATGTCTATAAAGACCTCATAGGTATAACATCCATCAACAATGTCATCCATGAGGATTTATTGTTCATACTCTATATTTTATGTATGCCAAACTTCTCATGCTCTCTCCATGTATGGTTTAATGACCTCAATTTGATTTTGACCTGCATGTTGGATGAGCAAGTTATTTAATAGTAACAACATTCCCTCTATTATCAAGAGGCATAAGATCTCAATTAATTCTTATATCTCAACTTTTTGGCTATCCTGCTTATTTCAAACATTTTATGTTTATAGCTCTTGTGCTAATTGGATCTCCCCTTGCATGTTTTGGATTACACTCATAGCTCATTGTAATACATATTTTTAGTGTGTTAGATTAGGTTAAGGAATGCATTTGAGTTTAGAACACATTATGCACTCAGTGTGATCCTTATCTCCATATTCGAGGTGTAACTAATGTATTGGTATAACTAGTGGCTAAGTGGTGAATCTATTACAAGTAGTTGACTACACCTTGACTATCACTGTATGGGTTAGTTATGACTTCAGGGTCCATTTTCTCATTTTCAACTCATGTCTGCTCATTCTTGTGCTATTATCTACACTAGGCCTACCTTGAGTCAAAATTTTATATAAGTTAGGGAATTATTCAACCTTATAGGACCCTTAGTAATACTAACACATGGGATGTGTAGGTTATTTTCACTAATAATTCTTTATCGAGCCATACTTATAACATGAGCATAGTGGGAATCTTTCACCACCATGTCCTCTACCTCACCCTTTAGCTCCTCATTGAATACCAAAGCTTGTATTATATTGACTTTATAATTTATTTACTCGGTTAGCCTACTCTCCAACTACTATGATGGCATACCATGTGCCTCTTTCCATGTTCTCACACATTTCATCAATCATTCAATATTTAGTAGTAGTATAGGTAGAGGAATCACATAATTGACAATAGATGGATGTGTTGACTTAGTTGGTGTATTAAAAAAAGGGTATTTTTGAAAATCATGCACCTTTTGATAGAATTCATTACTTAGAATTAAAATGTGAACATTACTCTATGGGTAGTTAATCTTATCATGGCCTTCTGCTTCATAGTCATTGTACCATAGTCCACTTTGGGCATCATGTGATGAGCTATTGGTATGATTTTGGAGATAGGAAACCAGATATGTAATTTATGACTCTATAAATGGGCTAATCATGGTATCTACACTTCTAACTACCTTGTTTGTAAGCATAGATTTAAGTGTTTCATGAGGGTCTATAAAAGTTTTCATGGAAATCACTCTTTATAATGACACTAGAAACCCTCTAATGAGCCATTGTGCATGCTAGGAAGGGTGAATATCATATAGGAGATTTGATCAGAGAGTCTTGGACCTTGCATCATATAAGTGCACACTTTATGAGAGTCCTTGGGTAATCTATTTTAGTGTGGTGATGCTCTATTGTTCAAACTTCAGGATGTCAAATTCTTTTAGGTATGCATCCTTTAGGGTATCATAGTCAACCATAGCCTGGTTAGGGTCAAAAATTTTATACCAAGTATGGGCATGATCAATTAGAGAGGTCATAAATTAGGTAGCCTTACATTACAATTAGGCTATTCCCCATGCATTTCACTATAATTCACACTTTAGTACATGCTCTATGACATTATTTATGCCATGATACTCTAGTAAGTTCATATCCATATTGTAGTAGATTTGCTTTGGGGGAAGCTAAGATCTAAGGTAAGTGTATCCTTGATGTATGTCTTTATGGTGGTCCTCCAATGCCTCTAGCCACTAGGTTAGGTGTTGTTCCCATCATTACTATTGGTGAAATTGATGTCAATGGCACTATTTTACTTATGACATTAAACCACTTCTTGTGGGTTGTTTCCCACTTTGCATTATTGACATCATCTAAGATGGTATGATAGATCTCAAGTTCTATTATGGTGAGCTAGAACCCAATAGTATAGAGGTAGTTATTCCCATCTCCTTGTACAAAATAATCTATTTAGTCACAAAGTTGTATTTTAAGTCTATAAAATGTTAAAGGTCTATATCAACAGAGTCAATTATTACTTATGTACTTTCTTTAAGTGGGGAATCTAGTGCATGAGCATGTGCCATAGGTTCAAAGGTGGTATGCACTAAAGTATATCTTTATTCACCAAATATTGTAGGAACCTAGTGAATTTTACACCTATCAAGTGTTGATCTTTCTCCATTGCTTCATTATATATCTCATCCTCATATTTTTGTATTTCAAGATATCCTTTCCCATGCCTTTACCACTCACTACAAGTTCTCTCGACACTTATATGTTTTATATCTTCCATGAATTTGTGTCTTCTCTTAATATAGGTTTGTCTTTTAAGATTTTGGGTGTTAATCTTCTCATCCCTTTTTATTATGCCTTACCTACACATCCCATTCTCCCCCTTTACACTACTCATATGTGAAAGGAATTTATCCTTCCATCCCCAAAGTTTAAAAACCATAATCCACCATTAGATTATTTAGATTTGCAACAAATTACTTCATAAATGTGCCTCTAGGGTCATGAAAAAACTATTACTCTACTTCCTCAAGGTATGAATATGTTGAGACTAAAAACTCAAGTATGTATCTATTCAGTGCTATTTGACACCATTTATCCACTACTCTAGTCCAAGTGGCATCCAAGTTCTCAAGCCTCTCTAAGTAATACTTCATCCACTCACAAAGTTATCTATAGCTCCTCATTTTTTGGGTTGAATATAAATCAAACCACTATTACACATGATATATGCCTCATACAAATCATCATATGGGTTATTCTAAACCCATTTATATGGCTTTTATCTTTTGTAGGTTAGATGTTTCAATGCAAATATATCTTCTACCTATTTCATCCAATGTTAGATGTTTTTTAGAGAGAGTCAGTACATCATTATGTCACACCATTATAATAACAAAATTCAACATGAGTCTTAGTAATAGATCAAAATGTTAAATTGAAGTGGGTACATAGTTACCTTAGTCAATTCTTGGCTTAATCCAACTAGGCACAAACATGGTATATTCCATTTATGCTCAACATTTTAAACTCAACTACACTGGCATCAATTCACATAAGGCACAATATTTATGTGCTCACCCAAATCACAACTAAGAAGGGACTGAGGCCCATGTTGGAATAGTTGTGCCATGGCACAAGATATCAATTATGGGACTTGGTTAATTCAAAGAAGGATTTAAGTAGATCCATAGGCACAATAATATTATGGGATAAGCTTAGTGACCTATAGGCACAGGATTTTACTTGGACTAATCATATAGTCAAATGGGTGCAAGCCTTTGTTAAACTAAGCCTAGCATCATATAAGTGAAACAAGGGTTGAAAGGTTGATTTCACTTTAATTAGTCATACTAGGCTCACACTTTTATTAAGGATAGGAATGCTTTGTGTAGGATCTATACCCATACCATTAATAGATCTATGATGGCATCATGATTTACAAAAGTAAATCCATTAGCGATGTGAACTAGAAGCTCATAACAATTCCTTAACTTAAATGTATTAAAATTATAAAATTTCCATATTTTCATATTCAAATAGTAGTTTGAAGATGTATAAACCAGATAGACTACAATTTGATGCAATAACCATCACCATTAATCAAATATTAAATAATAGAGTTGATAACAGGATATATGTTCAAGTTTATATTACATAGTAACCTATATGCTCATAGGTGAGCTTGAGTGCTTATAAAAGGATCCTATATGGCATCCACACTAAGCTTAATTCTAATGGTTTCTAGAGGCATGCATACAAAGCAATTCCAATTTTCTAGAGCTTCAATACAATATCTTCATCACTCTTCATCTACTGGTTCATTCTCCTTTTATGGCTCTTTAAGAGCATCTCCACCAAGGTGGAATGTACACACTGAGTGTTGAGGTAGAGCCTTGGTGATCATTCCCATTAGCTCCATCACATTTTGAACTTTATGATGTATTCACCATGTATTTCTAATCTTAAAATATGTCCCAAAGATCTAAGAACCAGTTTACTACCTACCAACTATCACAAGGTATGTGTTACAATCTTCGGTTGGTACCAAAAGGACAAAATTTCATCATTAATCATAATGATTTCCTCATGTTGATTTGGATGTCATGCTGGTTTGAATCCTTTAGTTACTCAAATAAGGGTCCCAACATCCTTAAAAATTCTAGATACACTTATCAATGATCAATGAATCACATATTTCATGATCTTATCTATAACTAAATCCAAATTTTTCAAGACTTACCTCTTTAACCTTGCCATAATATTTGACCACCTCCTTAGATAAATAGTTAGACTAAATCCTTATAAATATGTCTTTACTGTCACATCTAGTAAACTATTAAGATTCTTAGTCTCTCTTTATTGCATCGATGTCAATCTTGCCAAGATCAATTCTATCATCAACATGCCCATCCCTCAATCCATTTTATAAATTTTTACTTACCTCAATAAACTTGGGGAAATTAGATTATTCATTCCCAAAATGGCTTAATGTATCTATTTATTTAATTCTCTTCTTAAGAAAGTTACTACCTTAGAATATATAGATCCCTATCAGAAAGCATTTAATAATATGAAAGAGTCATTTGTTCACCCACCTACTCTTCATCCCCCTTAAACTTATTTACCATTAATATTGTATACCTCTTCCACACCCATATCAGTTGAAAAAATGCTTGCCTAATAAGATGATATTGGAAGGGAATATGTCATTGATTATATTAGTTGAGGCCTCATTGCTTATGAGAAACATTACACAAAAGTTGAATGTGATTTCCTTCCCATTTATTTTTCCATTGAAAAACTTTGAAATTATATTCTTTATCAAACCATTTACATTATCATCCATTCCATTGAGGTCAACATACCCTACTTTCCAAAAATGGGGACCCTTGTGTCAAAGTATGAAAATTCATGCCTTAAAATTGAAAATTTACTTGATTAGAGTGTCACTAGAATGTTTGCACATATTATTTATTTAAATATCATCCACACCTAGTTTTGTTGGCACATTTGTTCAAGATTTTGGTTTAATCTTGTCTAAATTTGCTAGTATATTGGATCTCCCTGTTTTACAAGTTACAGGTTTAATAGAGCCCCCATTGAATATACTATGTCTGGGTTTCATGATTTTATGTTAATTTGGTCTTTTACTAGCCTTTAGTCTATTTAAATAAAATAAAATCCATGTTTAATCTTCTCTAAACCCTTGTTCTGATTTACCTAGCTTAGGCCCTTTGATTTTAGTTCAAATTTGGTGGGAACTTGTATTTAAATTTACATGGGAACAATTATCATGCCATGGACTTAGTTTAAATTTTTATCTTAAGGTTTAGTCATGTTTTTAAACATTACCAAACCTTAGGTTAAAAATATTATGCTTGGTCTCTTTTATGTTTCGTGATCCCTTTGTTCACTTTACCCTATTTGGAACTAAATAAATGAATGGTCTCTTTATTATAAAGTTTAGCCTAAAGCCTTACCCTAAGGTGTATCATATTTATTAATATAATAAAATCCTTAGTCTAAGACTTTATGCTATGAATTTAATTATATGGGGTCCATTTTATTATGTCCCTAACTTAGCTTAAATATTTATTCATATTTATTAATACGAATAAAATACTAAGTTTAGAACTTAGCTTATGTTTTTAATCCTAAGTTCTTTATATATATATATATATATATATATATATATATATATATATATATATATATTCCTAAGCCTAAATTAAATAGTATGTTTATCTATAGGATCAATGACCCTTGTTTACTCATGCAAAGTTAATCCAATGGCACAAGATCAATATAGGAAACTAAGCATAGGAACCAATCTCACACAAACCCACATATTGTAATAAGAGAGTGTGCATTTGATCATATGGGGATGATCCAATGGTGTATAATCTAAGTTGAAAGTCAAGCCATGATCAAAAGGTCAAAGTCTAAGTAAGTCCCCAAGATCAATGGCCTACAGTGACTCAGGAAAGATTGATTAAATGGTGAGAGATGGACATTGAATTTTCAACAAAGATACTAGAAAATACAAGATTTCCATGGGGAACACACATGAAGTAGAGAAAAATTGGAAGCGACAAGTGGTAAGCTCAATAAAGAGTCCCAAGGAGGTGTTAAAATATTGATGGTTGTGCACCCATCAAAGACATTCACAATAACATCAAATGATGGGTGTGTAGATGTCAAAATTAATCTTATCAAAGAGTCTTGAGGAGGTGTTCAAATTTTTTTTATCACGCAAACATCGAAGACATTCATGCAAATGTCAAATGATGGGTTCATAGATGTCAAAATTAATCTCAACAAGGAGTCCTAAGGAGGTGTTCAAAAATTGATGATAATATGGACATTAAAGATGTTCATGTAGATGTCAAATGATGGGTGTACAGACATCAATTTTAATATAGCCATTTAGACCTATATAATCTAAAGATATATGGAATGTATTGATTCATATAAATAGATCATATGGTGTGAGATCAAAGTTGAATTTTCAAAGGCAACGGTCATATTTTTGAATAGTGATGATCAGGATGACATGGATGTGCCATGACAATGCCATGAAAGCAAAACATGGTAAATATGAGGATTTTATAGACCTATAAGAGACATAAGTATAAATAGGAAAGTTTTAATGCAAATTTAAAGCATGAAACTTGTGATTTAAGCTCATATATTCCATTAGAGTACTATTAAAACCTTTAAGAGTGCCCTAGAAAATTATGAGAACCCTAGTTCAGCCCTTTATTTTCCATGATCAAGTCAAGGGGAACTAAATGGTCACCTATGCAAATATAGTTTGATTCAGAGTCCACTAGTGAGTAATTTGATATAATTTATATTAATGGCATATTACAAAAGTGTATTTAAGGAAAGTGTCATGGAATTAGCCCCAACATAGGCAGAGCAATTATAGGTAGCCCTCAAATACATACAATAATAAAATAATAATTTATAATAACAAGACATTTTGTAATTTCTAGAAACCATGATAAAATAATTCAAGACCACCATTGATGATTTATTAAGACTATAAAATACCATAAGATCCAAACAAGATGAAGAAAATAATCATGAAACTTTAGTAATAGTTCAGGTAATCTAGTGGTAATTTAAACAATAAGCTAAAGACTTGATCAATGTCCTCATAGATGATCAAATCCATGGTTTAAAAATAGTAAGCATAGTTTAACTAAACATGGTTATGATTATATTAGTAGACAAGATCAAGGATGTAAGCAAATGGTCCTAGGAGATGGGAGATATTTCAAATGATCTCAAATAATTGGAGGATAGAGCAATGCATGTATTGGATTGCTTAGTCAAGGACCCTATTGTACTCGATCCATCTAGTCTAATTATATATGATGAGATAAAATGAAAGAGATTCCCAATTTATGAAAAGGGTAAGGCACCAAATTATAGGAAAGACTGACTGACTAATTATTGTAATTTGCCATGACTGACTAACATACCTCTTCAACACTCTATATAAGGGGTATTATCAATTGTAAAAGGGGGAAGGAGTTCTTAGATACAAAATACAATTATATATTTTGATAAATTAATATAAGAAAGGAATTTTTTTAAGTTTATCCAAAATTTTCTTGTGTCTATTGTTATTCTAGCTACTCTCTCACTTGTTTGTTTTGATTTCTAGATTTAAATGGTTTTTGTGAGTTCCTAGTGTGTATATTTGAATACAAAGCTATTATATTATGATAATACTAGGTTAATTGAAATACCTTAGGTTCATTTCATTTTATTACTCTTCTTGCATTTGGGCTAATGTTGTTTACTTATAGGGGTAAAACTTTAAAGTGAACTTGGTTCTTATTTGCATTATTTCATACCATCCTTAGATGTTTGTTTAATGTGTGATAGGATTTGATCTTATTCTAATTCATGCCATGCATTGGTTAAATGCATACCTAGATGATATTTGAACTTTGTAATGGTACTTGGAATGAAGATCAACAATATCTCTTCTTTGCCTTACCTTTCCTTTTGCTCCTTTTTTATAACTAGATAACTCTAGCTTTACTTTCATTATAAATACCCATGTTAGATTAGTATTTAGATTAGTTATTGATCATAATTCACCATTATTATCATATCATAATTTATATTTTACATAAATTGACATTTGGCGATGGTGGATCTGAACCACCAAATATTATAAATATTGTGAATAGTCAACTTGTTTTACCTTTATTTCATCAATAGATAACAAGATTATCACAAACTATAACTCATGTGATAAATTATTAAAATAATAAAATGACAAGTGTTATTAAACACTCTAGGCACCTATGATACATATTCATGCATCAACAAGAGGGGCTTCTCTATTACTAGAAGGAGGGCCTTTAGTTAGATCTTTGTGAATATGTAGAATCTTTGCTAAATTTGGTGTATTTTGATAAAAGATCATTGCATTCTTTGCATATTTGTGTTACTTTGAGAATAAGTGTTTAAATATCATTCATATTTATGGTTTGAGACTATTATTTGGGTTCCCTTTAGCCAAAGATTTATATTCTTTGAATATCCATGGATATTCATGCAAATGTAGTTCAAGCTTTATGTATTTGTCACATTTAAGGTTAGTAATAGCAATTTTGTTCAAATATTGATTGATTTTTTTCATATATAGTTTTATTCAAGCTTATAGGTGTAAATATCCCTCTCATTCATTAGTTTAGATGTATCTTTGAGATTATTTAGTTAAAGATAGTCATGTTTTATATGTATTTATGCAAAATTGACTTAGCGTGCAAACTTAATCATTATTCTCTTCAAAGATAAATTTAATACATCATATTTTAAATAGGTTTCAAAGTAAACAAGTTATAATTACCAAGGATAAAAAATAATATTACCTCCTCTCCCTCTATAAATTCATAGAAAGCTAGGTCAAATGAGGTGTGTAAAAATTCTCTAGGTCCCAACCTACTTCACTAGTTCATAGTGCTCATTTGTTCAAGGTATGGCTTAGTTAGGTGGTTATTCAATCAATTTTATAGGTATAATATATGATCTTCCAAGAAATACTAAAAGTTATTTGCCTTATTTTAGTCCTAATGGTGTTATCACAGCTGAAGAAGATGTTAAAATTTTTAATCCTACTTTAAGATTCTTAAATGTTGTTCAAGAAGATGTAGCATGTAAATTATTTCCATTTAACTTCAAAGATGCTACATATGAATGGTTTATTAACCTTTCAAAGAATTACATAGGTAGTTGGGATAATTTTAATAGAATATTTATTGATCAATTTGGTAAAATCATTAGTCCATGCATTTTATATCAGCAATTCATCACTATTTAGAGAGATTACAATAAGACCATTAGATATTTTAACACTATATTCTAGAAGATGTTTAGTATAACCATAGCCCCTTATAGACCTAGTGAGGATTTATCTTTAGATATTTACAAGGATTATTTGGATACCAAGACTTATATGTTTATTAAAAGGTCTATTGGAGTCAAAAACACCTTAGCATTGGCTTATGTTTAAGTTGTAATAATCAATGATCAAATGAAACCTTAAACTTAGATTACATATGTTAACTTGAATGTCAACCCTAATTTCCTAGGACTAAATATCATTGTTAATCCCAATCAAAGTGTGTTTGCCTTAAATTAGAAATTAGTCTTGAACCAATTACCCTTGAGTCATCTATATCCTAGCCAAAACCTAGGGTTCTTAAATGGCACTACTAGTAGGCTTGATCTACAAAATCATAGAACCCTAGTGCCCATAGCTAGTACTAATACCCTAGTTCATAGCCCTGAGGCACCAAAAAACTCAAATGAATTAATATTAAAAATGGCTCAAAAATTAGGTAATAACTTTCTTCAATTATAAAAACAAGTTGGAAATACAAGGGAAGATTCTAATAAGTTTAATGGACCTTCAAATAGGTTTCATGATAATAGTGATAATGGGTCACTTAAGAATGTAAATAAATTTAATATTTGTGATATAGATATAGTTGATCTCTTTTAATCATATCAAAATTAAAAGGATACATCTGAGCTTATGTTTAATCAAGATAATGTTGCAAGGATATCTAAATTTGTAAAAACATCTAGATCCTTCATGGAATGGGATTTTGATTTTACATTCAAAGAATAATGTGAACATGAAGATGATCTAGAAGAAGGAATAACTTTTCAAGATGAGCAACCCCATGAACAAGATCAAATACAAGTTGACCTATTTTCAGAAGATAGTTACAAGGACAATTCATATGATGACATTATTGAAATTGAGGATAACCCTAAAGAAGATGACTAGTGGAAATATTTATACTAGTATTTTTTGAAATAAATTGAGGTATTTCAAGAAGGTAATGATATTCTATAGATCCAAAAGAAATATGAGGTGGGACTCAATTAGATAGAATAGAAACCATTATACACAGAAGATGAATATGAAGAAATTGAAATAGATCAAGAATTTTCATATGAATCCATCAAAAGGTTAGGAATATGGGATCAACCCATTTCTAATGGTGCGATCCTAGATGAGTTTCACTTAGTTGATCAAGATGAAGAGGCCTCTTGGGATTATTTGGAAGGCTTTTAAGCAAATATTGATAGTCTATTTCTACCTAAATAACCTAATGAAGACATCAGTCTAAGAATCTTAGATGAGATACCATTATTGAGTGAAAATGACATAAGCCATTATCAGTCTATGGATGAAGTACAATTAACAATCTTGATGCAAGATAAAATAATTTTGGAGGAATATGATTGGGTTTTAGATCCATATATTCAATCCATGCACTTAATAATGGAGGTGGGAAAACAAACTGTATCATATAGAAGACACAAGCCTAAAATTTATCCTATCCATAATAAGATGCCATTAAATGGAAACAATCATGTTTCAAGGTTTTTGAGTAGACTAAATAACTTTCCTTTTAATACTGGAGGTAGTTTCTTTATGGAGTTAGTGTAGGGCTTTAGATTATTTTTTTTCTTGTTCTTTCCTTCCTATTTCTTGTTTGTATATAGTGTTTGTATATATTTGTTTGTTTTCTCTTTCTTTGTTCCTTGATTTTAATAAGTCTTTTCAAGATAGTCCTTAGTTTGAGTTTTATCTAGTTGCTCAAGAAACTCCAAAATTTAGGAATATGATATGAACTTTAGACAATGGTTGACCATGGGTTTTAAATATGAGCTTGATATTTTAATATTGGGAAAATTGGTAAAAACTAATGACTAGGCTAATTGTTCCCTAAGATTTTAACCCTTGTTTTGATCTAAACTCAATTTTGATAAGGGTTATACATTTAGGGCGAAGTCTTAAACTATTGGAACACATTCATGCTTGTACTTAATAAACATTATTCCCCAAGACAAAGTTTGTAACTAAGGATGATTTTATAAAGATCAAACACTTGAACAAATCCCTAAACTTGGCTAACTTGGTTCCCAACCTTTACTAGAAATCCAAAAATCATCTAAAAAATAAAAAATTAGGAATTTATTGAAAAATTCAAAGAGATTTCTAAGTAGAGGTGATTTTGGTAATCTACATTGGGGCTATGGACACTTGGTTGGTAGTGGAAAGGGTCTTGAGTGGATCAAAAGGCATCTGTGTTGAGGTTATGGATGCATGGCTGGTAGTAGATCAATTCCCAAGCCTTCCCTAAGATAAAGCATGGTTCTTAATGAATATATAAACATGTTATAGGTTATTTTTAATGGTTAAAGTCTCGAAATCTAGAATTTTATCCCTAAATACAATGGAAAATAATAAGTGGAATCAAAATGCACATAAAACATGGATAGGTTTTGATGTTTGACCCCAATTCTGCATGTTTAAGACTTATTTTAACCATGAACTAACCTAAATAATGGTGGTTGATCAAGTATAATGAATAATCTAATTATTATTCTAAACCAAAGTCTTTAAATTATAACATATTTATGTGTTTCCCCTAGAAGTCTCCATTTTTTGAGGTAAACATACCCCAATTTCCAAAAAGTGGGGACCCTTATGTCAAATTGTGGAAATTTGTACCTTAAAATTGAAAATTTACTTGATCAGAGTGTCACTAGCATATTTGCACATATTCTTTATTTTAAGATCATCCACACTTAGTTTGGTTGATATATTTGTTCAAGATTCTAGTTTAATCTTGTCTAAATTTTCTAATACATTAGATATCTATGTTTTGTAGGTTGCATGTTTAATGCAGCCCCCCTTGAATAGACTATGTATGGGTTTCATTATTTAATGTTGATTTGGTCTTTTACTAGTATTTGGTCTATTGAAAATCAAATTAAATCCATGTTTAAGATTTTTGAAACCCTTATTCCAATTTCCCTAGCTTAGGCCCTTTGATTTTAGTTCAAATTTGGTAAGAAATTTTATTTAAATTTACACAGGAACAATTAGCATGCCATGGACTTAGTTTAATTTTTCATCCTAAGGCTTAGTCATGTTTTTCAACATGGCTAAACCTTAGGCTAAAAATATTATACTTGGTCTATTTTATGTCTTGTGACCCCTTTTTTCCCTTTATTCTAGTTAGACCTAAATATATGCATGGTCTGTTTGTTATAAAGCTTAGCCTAAAGCCTTAATCTAAGGTTTATAATATTTATTAATACAATAAAAACCTTAGTCTATGATTTTATGCAATGACTTTTATTTTGCAGGGTCCCTTTTTTTATGTCCCTAACTCAGCTTAAAATTTATTCATATTTATTAATAAAAATAAAACATTATGTTTAGAACTTAGATTATGTTTTTTATCCTAAGTTATTTATAATATTACCAAGCCTAACTTAAACATTATGTTTATCTGTAGGATCAATGAACCTCATTTATTTGGTAAATTTGAACTAGTGGCACAAGATCAAAATAAAGAACTAAGCATAGAAACCAATCTCACTCAACCCCATGGATCATAATAGAATGGTGCACATTTTATTAGATGGGTAAGATCCAACGGCACATGATTCAAGTTGTAAATTCAAGCCATGATCAAAAGTTTAAATTTTGAGTAGGTGCCCAAGATCAATGGACCACATTAACTTGGGCAAGATTGATAGTAAAGTGTGAGATGGGCATTAAATTTTCAACAAAGCTACAACCAAATACAATATTACCATGTGGTACATGAAAGAAGTAGAGTGAGCTCAGAAATGACAAGTGGAAAGATCAATAAAGAGTCTTAAGGAGGTGTTCAAATATTTATAGTCACATACCATCAAAGATGTTCATATAGACATCAAATATTAGGCACAAAGATATCATAATTAAGCTAAATAAAGAGTCTTGAGGAGGTTTTAAAAAATTTATAGTCACATGGATGTGAAATGACTAGCGTGAAGAATTCAAAATTAAGCTAAAAAATGATTTCCTAGGAGGTGTTAAATAATTAATGGTCATATAGACCTCAAATATGTTCACACAGATGTCAAATTATGGGCATGCAAATGTCAATTTTAAGAAATTCATTTAGATCCAAATAATCCAAAGATCTATAGACCATGTTGATTCATAAAAATAGATCAGATGGTGCAAGATCAAAGCTGAATTTTTAAATGTAAGGTCATATTTTTTAATAGTGATGAGCAAGATGTAATGTAATTGCCACAATGATGCCACATAAGTAAAAGACGATAAATCTAAGGATTTTTTAGACCTACAAGAGATATAAGTATAAATAGGCAATTCTAAATGAAAATTTTAAAGCACAAAAAATGCGATTTAAGCTCACAGATGCCATTAGAGCACTGTTAAAACTTTTAAGAGTGCCTTGGCAAAGCATGAGAACCCTAGTTTGGCCAAGATGAGGGCAACTGAATGGTCACCTATGAAAATATAGTTTGATCCAAATTCTACTAGTGAGTAATTTGATGTAATTTGTAGCAATGATAACCCAAAAAAGTGTTTTAAGTAAAATGTCATAGAGTTAGCCCATGCACAGGTAGAGAAGTTAGAAGTAGCCTTCAAAGTTATACAATAGTAGAATAAGAATTTAGAAGAACAAACCATCCTATCAGTTATAGAAACCATGGATGATTTTTTCAACTTCTCAAAGACCATAAGATCTAAATAATATGTAGTAAATAAGCATTTAACTTCAACTACAAGCTAGGTTAGCCAGTGACAATATTTAGACAACAAGGTAAAGGACTTGATCAATGTCCTAAGAGATGATAAAATCCATGTTTTCCAAATAGTAAGCATAGCTCAACTAAACATGGTTATGGATATATTAGTATATAAGATTAAGGATGTAAGCAAATGGTCCTAAGAGATGGGAGATCTTTTAAATAGTCTTAAATAATTGGAGGATAGAGCAGTGCATGGATTAGACAACTTATTCATGGACCCTAATACACTCAATCCAGTTGGTCTAATTAAAGATGATGAGATCAAATTAAAGAGCTTCCCATTTTATGAAAGGGGTAAGGAACTAAAGCATATGCAATATTTCTGTTGACAATGATAAGATCATAGATATGATTCTAACTATAAAAGGAATATTTAGTAAAGTTTGAAGCATTAAGGAGGCATCAAATGCAATGGATAAAGTTTACAAGAGCTTAGCATATAAAATTAAAGAGGTCTTCATGAAACCAGTTATTGACCTTGATCTAGTTAAGTAGCAACATTATAGAATGAAAATCCTATTGGAAAGATAGAATACTAAAATAGAAGGTCCCAAATTTAGTTGGATTAGGAATATTAATTTTGTAACTTAATATGTATAATATTTTTAAAAGAGATTATTTTTTTGTAAAGGCATGTGCAATTTGTAAAACACATTGTCTATAGGTTAGTTCATTAGGAAGTGTCTAGAGCATTCTAGAAATTTATAAGGGGAAGTTATCCAAGACATGTGTACTATTGTAATTTATCATGACTAATCAACATACCTCCTTAACACTCTATATAAGGGGTATTTTAAATTGTAAAAGGGAAAGGGATTTATTATAGCCAAAATCCAAATATATTTTTTGAGTAATTAATATAAACAAGGAATTTTTTAAAGTTTTTTCAAAATTACAAGAAATTTTTCAAAGTTTGTTCAAAATTACAAGGAATTTTTCATAGTTTGTTCAAAATTTTCTTATATCTATTATTATTTTGACTACTCTATCACTTTTTTATTTTTATTTCCATATTTAAATGGTTCTTTTGAGTTCCTAGTATATACATTTGAATGCATAATTGTTAACTTGTGCCAATACTAGGTTAATTGAAAGACCTTAGGTTCATTTCATTTTCTTAATCTTCTTGCATTTGGGCTAATGTTGTTTTCTTTTAGGGGTAAATATTTAAAGTGAACTTGGTTCTTATGCATTATTTCATACCATCCTTAAATGTTTTCCTGATGTGTGATAGGATTTTAGCTTATGCTACTTCATGTCATACATTGGTTAAGTTCATGCTTGTATGATATTTGAAATTTGTCATGATACTTGGAATGAAGATCAACACCATCTCTTCACTGCCTTACCTTTCCTTTTGCTATTTTTTCTAACCAAATCACTCTATCTAAACTTTCATTGCAAATACCCATCTTATATTAGTCTTTAGATTAGTTCTTGATTATAATTTACCATTCTTAGCATAACATACTTTATATTTTGTATAGACTAACATTTGGCCATGGTGGCTCCTAACTACTAAATACTATAGATATTGTGAAATAGTTCACTTGTTTTGCCTCTATTTCATCAAAATATAATAGGATTATTTCAACCTACAACTCATGCACTGAATTCTTAGAATTATAAAATGAGAAGTGTTCTTGAATATTTTGGGCACCTATGATACATATCCAGGCATCAACACATTCCAATCCCCTTCATCATTTCTTCTCCAAATCCTTTCTTCTTGGAGACAAAATTGGCAAGTGGATAGTCCTTATCATGGAATTTAATCTTTGAATTATTACCCAAAAATATGTCAAATGACAACTTAGTGGTGATAAACTTGCCATAGCTCCTATGCCAGCTACTGACCACCTTCAAGATGGTCTTCTTAATGATACTATTCTCTACATTTAAGGTATCAACCAAGACATATACCTTAAATATTACTTACATAACTTCAATTCTAACTTAGAAGCAAGTAATATCAATGAGTTTTATATCTTCTCTAATATTACTAAACCAAAAATTAATTATCAAATAACTTCTTGAAAATAATGTTGATCTACAAGAGGATACTTAGACCCTTCATTTTGATGGTGTTAAATGCCTTCAAGGAGTTAGGTTAGGTTGTATCCTCATGATCCCTCTTATAAAAATCATCCCATTATATTTTTTCCTCACATTTGATGTCACTAAACATATGGCAAAGTATGAAGCTTTAATCTTAGGCATGAGATCAACCCTTGATCTAGATATCCAATACCTGCATGCTTTAGGTGATTCCCAAATCATTTTCTTCCAAGTAAATGTTGATTACCAATGCAAAATTTAGAATCTCATTTCTTATCATCAAATCAAAACTACCCTCACCAAATATTTTGTTTATTTTACCATTGAGCCTATCCCTTGACATCAAAATTCTATTTTTGATTTACTTGCTTCTTGAACATCTCTTTTTCATCCACATCTAGTTCTTATCCATCCCACTTTTATTATCCAAATAATAAAATATCCATATTATATTCAACCACAAGATTCACTTATCTACCACATTGAGTCCATCAGCATTTGCCAAAGCCCATGGTACAAAGATATCATTCAATTTTTGTAACATCAAATTTATCCCTCAAACCTCAATTCCCATGAAAAGACTCACATTCATAGAAAATGTTTTAAGTGTGTATTTTGATATAACATCTTATATTATCATATTGTTGAAGCTACCTTGTTCCACTATGATTTGAAAGATGAGGTTTCTCCTCTTCTCAAATAATCACATTGGGGCATTTACAGTGGCTACTATAGCACACATGTTAAAGCTCATAAATTCTTATATATGGGATAATTATAGCCCACTCTTGAAAAGGATGCTATCAAATTTGCTAAAAAGTGTACTCCTTGTGAGCTTCTTGATGATATCATTCATTCACCTCCCATTGAGATTCAAACTATATAATCTACCTAGACATTATCCATATGGGGATTAGATCTCATAGGCAAATTACCTCAATCTCAAGATGGGCATGTATTTATAATCACAGCCATAAAATATTTTACCAAATGGGTTGAGGATATGACCCTTGTTAATGTCATCGATACCACCATATCCAAATTCATCTTTAATCAAATCATTTTACACTTTATTTTCCCTCATACTATCATTTTAGACAATTGTGGTAACTTCAAAAATAATATGTTAAACAACTATGTGCTAAATTTAAAATCAATCACAAATTTTCAAAACACTACCATCCACAATGTAATGGTCATGTCAAGGGCACCAAAAAATTCTTAATAAAATCCTCCAAAATACAATTCATGATGCCTACACAGATTGGCACCTTCATCTATATCCTTCTTTGGACCTATTGCACTAGCATACACATTGTTACTAGGGCAATGACATTCTCTCTAGTTTATGGTTATGAATCAGTCCACCCATTAGAATTTGAGCTTCCCTCTCTCTATATATCTCTTCATGTTATCATAATTGATGAATAATTACATGAATCTCACCTTCATACTCTCGATCTCCTTGATGAGCACTGTCTTTCTAATTTACAACATAATCATCAATACAAGGCCTATATTTCCAGATAACATAGCAAACAAGTTAAAGTTTTCACATTCAATATTGGTGATATTTTCCTTAAATTAGACTAAAATCATGATAAAGAAGGTAAATATGCCCAAAAATGGTGGGTACCTTAATTAATTCAAAGATATTATTGGTCCAAGTACCAATCACCTTCAAAATAATGAATGTAATATTTTCAAAAAGCCCACTAATGCACAATTCCTCAAGAAGTATTTTACCTAGATGTTTCCCTTATTTTCATAATTTATATCTACTATCTACCTAACAATTTTATAGGATAATTCCATGGGTCTCACCCTCTATATTAGTTCTCTCTATTCATAAATATTATTCCTTCCTTTTTGGTCTTTTGATTTTTCCTTTCTCTTATGAGTTGTAGTGTAAGACCATTGATATGACCTAGCCTTCTTCATAAATACCATATTTTTAATCTTTATTTATGCTTCACATGTTTTTGGTACCCCTTTGGGTTTCTATTTTATTATTTTTAGTGTAAGACCATGGATAAGACTTGGCCTTCCTCATAAAATCACCATATTTCATTCCTCATATAGAATGTGTTTTGTAATGGTTATGAGTTTTAGATCTCTATTCTCAACTTTAGCTTTAACTTATTTCAATATATTAAATTTTCAAAACAATATGTTCTATCATGGTTTCCTACATTTCCCTCATTCTCATGATAAGGAATCACACTTTTAATATCATTTTATCCCTTTTTCAACCTTTGTCACATTTTTTGTGATTTTATGTAATTTAAATTGTTTCATGTCTCATTTGTATTGATTCCCTTTCCTTTCACTCCACCTTAGATAAAATAATGTTGAATTTAATATACCACTTTTATTTCACCTAAATTTATGATACTATTAGACACCATGCACTCTAAGTTCTCTCTCTTAGTAAACAATTCCCAAGTATTCAAATTAAAGTCATCTTTAGCACCCATGTTTGGCTTTTTTAATCTATATGGAGGAGGAATAGAAAAATCCATCAATAAAAATAAAAACCAAATCATTTAAAATAAAATTAGATGATATACAAAAGGTAAAATATAAATTTCAAAAGTCAAAATCACACCAAAAGACATGATTACAAATACATACCTTATCTCTAATCAAAGCTCAAACTCCATATTTGGCCTCATAATAGAGCCAAGGTCCATCAGGGTGTGGTAAGACATTAGATTGGAATAGAATAATTCAACAAACTTTATGGCGCTACCTACTTTATCATGCAATTACTCATTCTTCATAGTAGACTAATGACTCTGTAAGGGGTCCTAGGGAATGAGGAACACATTATGGGAATTTAGGTCCATTTTTTATTTTCATTCATATAACCTTCATGGGATGATCTAAATACTTCATTTTTTGACCTAATACTTCTATGGATAGGATAAGTTCTTCAAAGTCCTTAAGTTTGAAAGTCCTCTTGTTTTTGAAAAACCTAATTTGAGTGTCTTGACTTTCATAAAGAGTTCTTCTACCTCGGTTTATAATTCATTATCCCCTCTACCCATTTAATTTCCCCCTTGATAGGCCATGTGTGATTCTAAATATAATTTTCCTTATTCTATATTCCCTCTTCTTCACATCCTAAAAACATGCTAGCACTACTTTATTTTAGTTTTATCTATATTTTGAACAAAACAACATGTTTGAATGACTAGGATTCTTTTCACCATGGCTCTATATTTATAGATATGGATTGACTTATTTTATCATTTTTATTATTGTACCACCCTTTTTGTATACACCTGAGTTTGCTTTTCCTTTTATGCACCTTTTTCCATTGATGATTTAGTAAGGATTGTTACTGCGTACTCATCAATATTTATTTACCATTTTTTCTTGACCATCTTTATTCAAGTAAGGATTATTGCTGATTTTACATTGATGTTAATTACCATCCTTTTGACATGTATCCTTGGTTTGACTTGGTGATTTTACATTTATTACTTAAGGTTTACTTGTTTGAGTTTTTTGGCCTTTAGTATCCTTGGATTTTTGGTTATACAATTTACTCTAAATTTGACTTAGTCATTTGTTATAACCTATCACTTGTCACCCTAGCTTGAAAATTTTTCAAGTACATCCAATCCACATAGCACAAGTTATCTTAGATTTCTTGCATTTGTTTTTTTTTTCTCTTTAGTTTTGCATACTTGAGTTTATCGAAAGTAGTCTCTATGCCTTCCATGATCAAAACTACAAACATAATAAACAACCATCTAATGATAAAGGTAAATCAAGGTACACATTACATTTAATTTTTTAGTTATTTCCCTTTCAATCATTTACTTTCAATTATTTTATACTTTAAAATATTTCAATTTTTTTAGCCTCAATGTTGTGTGTTATTGTGTTCTTTCTTGAATCACCATCCCTTATTGTAACTACATGACACATGGTGATCTTTGAGTGGGGAATATATATACACATAATATTTTCAAACTTTATCAATTACTTATACTTTATATCTTATATGAACCCATTGATTCTCAATCTCTATGAGTGAATACCCTAAGGGGTAGATAGATCATTGATGCTTTATATGATTTTTGTCTATTATTACCACTTGTTATCTACACACCCATCTTCTAAAAATATTCCCCTAAGCTTTACCTCCTATTTTTCACCCTCCTCTAGTCATTTACCACCTTTACTATCCCTTACCTAACCTAAAACCCCTTTATATAGTTTATGTTACATAGTTAGCCACATCGACCTTGTATTCTTATTAACAAAACTCATTAGGGTCTAGGTCATCCCCGAGCCAGCCTAGTCCATTGCCTAGTTTGTTTTTGTAAATTACGATACTAGGTTGACTAGGCTGACCTTGTCAGCTTAAAATTTTGGAAGGGTTTAGGGTTATATCCACCTATATAAACACATCCATTTTTTATTTTTAGAGAGATAACAATAGTTAATTATTCATTTGTTATTCTTTATAATTTGCTCTTCTACTATTCTACTTAAGGAGTCTTAGCTTAGGGTTTCTACTTGGAGAAGAATCTTTCCTTGTGGAGAAGTCTTAGATGCTTTGGCCTTTCTTTGTGATCCTTACAAACCAAAAAAACATCTTTAAAAGCACTTTTTGCCAAAGGATAGATTGAGGCTTGATGGGTTCATCTTTAAGGTAAGTATCTCTAACATTGCTCCTCTTTTTAGTAGATATAAGTAGTATAAGTAATGGATTTGTAATATATTGCTCTCTCCATGCATTAGGGTTTTACCTATAGTTAAGATTAATTAGGATTATTTTATGCATGTTTAATTTTATGTTACTAACCCCACTTTATGCCACAAGCTTTGGTGAGAACTGGATTAGACTTTTACTTTACTTGTTATTAGTTTAGTGAATATGAAAACATAAGATCTAGTTAGGTTTATTGTTTAGTTTTACTTGACTAGAGGTTTTGTAACCTTCCCTAGTGAATTTATTGTGGTAAGAAATCACTTAGATAGATCTATCAAATTCATATTGGTCATGACATCTATTATCTAATGTATCCCCAATCAGAAGTGTAATTAAGATTTATCTTATCTGAGTTAGGATTGATTTGTAGATCTGATGCATTTCCCATTACATATAGGATTTAATATTATCAAGACTTTTTTGTTATAGCAGTTAGTTTAAGTTATAGTTTGAAGTGATTAAATCATTTAACCTCCCAAGTTTATATATTTTAATGATTAAATAATCCAGTCTTACCATACACACACACACACACACACACATACATATATATATACACATATACATACATATATATATATATATACATATATATACATATATATATATATATATATATATATATATATACATATATACATATACACACACACACACACATACATATACATATATATACATATATATATATATGATGAATTTATTAAATCAATCACCCTCACTAGATTATATATTCACACTAATTGATTTAATCAATTCATCCTATGTATATGTATATATATATACACACACACACACACACACACACACACACACATAGATATATATTTATATATATATATATACATACACACACAGATATATATATATATATATATATGATGATGATGATGATGATGATGATGATGATGATGATGAATTGATTAAATCAATCACCGTCACTAGATTATATATTCACACTTTAGTTTTGTGATTGAGATATAAGGATCTCAATGACCATGTTACAACTCATCCTTGCATCTAATTAGTGACATAATAACTTCCAATCACCCTATTTAAATATCAAAGGTTTAGGTTTAAACCTTTTCCATCTCTGATGCTTCATAAAGAAGCATCATTACCAACTCAAAGCATCAAGAGGCAATATGGTTGCATCGACACATGGGAGTACTCCTTCCTTACTATATATATTTTCAAGCATTTCAATTATTTCAAATTTTAAATTATGTTTATTGATTTATACTATAACATTATCTTGGTTATAGGTAATACAATAAAAAATCACTCAAAGTGGGCTCAAACAAAGGCAAGGTGTGTTATACACACCTAAGCACAGATTTATTTACTTTAACATAATAATTTACTCCTTCTAAATTATTAAATTAAGGTGGGTTGTAGATAGTAAAACTAAATATTTATAGCATCTTAGTTTTTTACATTTTTAAAATATCAATCAGGGCTCTACCCTTCAATTCTAAAAAAGTTGAAAGGTTCACATTCACCATCTTACCATGCCTAAATGACTATATCTTAGTCTAATATATATCATTATTATGACTCAAGATTATTTTACTACACATAAAGCTTAAAACTTGATAAAAATCCTTTAGTGTCAGTTTTGGATCCATACCTACTTTTCATCCTTTTGGACACTATCAGCCATAGAGGGACACTACCACTGACAATAGTGTCTAGATCCTTATATAGTGTACAATAGATAAAATTCATCAAAATTATAAACTATTTGAAACAAATGGGTTTTCCTATTTGTCTTATTGAACCCTACCATAAGATATCTTTGAATTTTTTGGTATAAATACAAGTCTAAGCCTAATCATTCCTCATATATACAATACTAAGATAATAAATATAAAATTTAAATCAATCAACTTCACAAGTAACCTACTCTAGTTTATTCATCTGTATATTCATATAAAGCATATGATCATTCGTATCACAAGTTTGAAGCATTCAAAGAGTATCCCCATAAATGATATTTTTCAAATTATAAGCTATATCATTATATGCATCTTCATGTAGTATATGTCACCCTTATAAACACACTTTCCCACACATAGGGGAGAACCACATAAGTTAGAGTCCCTCCTTAGATTATTGTGTATGTAGGAATTTCCCATTGATAAAGGGGTATTTAGGTAAACTCAACACTATAAGCCCACAAACCCATTTTTTAAAAACTCATTCCAATGGTGAATGAGGGTGAATAGATATGGTTTTGATCAATTAATGAAGAGTGATATCTTTTATCTCATATTTTAATACATTAGTAAAAATGAAATAAAAAACCTAAAATAAATAATTTAGTTGCATCTAGATCTAATCATTATTCTGTACTAGACACCTGCATCATAGTCAAACACTAGTATTGATCGTAATGTCTAGATCTGATGGTAGTATTTGATACCACAAAATTAAAATTTATAGAATTTTAAGACTAATATATAATACTAATCTAGTTATCATGACCATTTTTAAAACTCACTTGAAAATTGTTAATTATTAAGACCTTGGACATTGCATTACTATATTATGTTATTGTGATCACATTTTAGGTTGATTAGAATTTGGTCGACTTAACTTATTATGATGTTATGATGAGATGACTATGATACATTTTTGTATTCAATTTGATTTATTTCATATTAAATTTTTATTCAATTACATAGTTATGTTTATTTGGTTATTTACTAGATAAATATTATTGATTTCATCCTTAATGTCTGTAGGATTTGTATGATCTAGTCTTGATAAGGAATCCAACTAATGGGGTTGTGAAAATGGTTATTGGTAAAATATGATTAGTAATTAAAAATTAATGAGTTTTCAAACATCCTTAATGTTGTTTTAGTTGACTCTATTGGTCATCTTGGTCATTATCTAAATGTTATGTCAATAGTTTTGATTCTTTTTATGACTTGGTTCATTATTGTATTTATGTGAAAAATATAACTAGTCTTTAATTATTGAGATTTACAAAAAGAGTGTTTAAATATATTCAATCACTATTGAAATATTTCTCATTCATGTTGTGAAGAGTTGCTTTGGCAAGAAGGATAATTGAACATGTTCTTTTGATTTTTTTATTTTTTGTTTAAAATTAGTTTTTATATTTTAATTCTTGTGATTGAATACTTGTCTATATTAATATTCCAATTATGATTCAAATATAGTAAAGATACTATGATGGACTAAAATTAGGCCCAGCCATCTAGGCTTTATACCATTAATTAGTACCTTGATCTCAATGTTTTTGGGTTTATTGGTATTGCAAGTTATGTTCTAAAGGTGTTTATTTTATTTGATTGGCAAGCTTTTAGACCATGAGACCATTGGTTACTTCATGGCCTTGAAAATGTGTTATGTTATGGGTTATTTTATCATGGTCTTATTTTATGTTGGTTTTGATTGATTATACCAATCAATGACATTATTCATGAAGAGTTTCTCATGGTGGTGGTCATTGACTTAGGGTTTTGGCTTGTTGTTTGATGTGGTCTCTTGCATCTTTAAAAATTCTAGTTTTATTATTTATTTCTTATATTTTTGAAGGGATGAAACCTTAATATCCATTATAACACCCAGGAGATTATCTACCTTGATTAGTTGAAATGGAGGTCACGTGGAATATCAAGTTCGTTAAGAGGTTTTAGTTGGGATATGTTTTTGCCTGATAATTTAGGGAATGTGGAGACATGTATTTAAGGATAAATTTTTCCATGATTCAAGTAGAATGTGGATATTACTATTATTTTTTCATGGTTAAAGATAGAGGAAAAATTGGGTGTGTTGTTGGGAAGGAGAAAATGAACTTGTTTTTGGCCCCTTGCTGCAAAACTTCAAATGTAAATGACCTATATTGTTAATAACAAGTGATGTATATGGATTTTTGTGTGTGTTTATCTTCAAAAAATTATGTTATTTTAATCCAAGATAGTTTTAAAGAGGATATGACATTTTGGATTTCATAATGCTCCTTAGAGATTATAGAGTTTTATTTTTCTTTGTGGGTTTTTTTTATGGCTATGTGAATATGGTATTATTTGAAGATCTGGTTTTTTTATTAAAACCCTACAATTTGGGCTTACCATTATTTATCTCATTTAAAACACTACTTTTTATGGTTGTGTTATGATTGAGAATAATGAGTCACCAGATACATTTTTTTGCTATGCTTGTCTGTGGATGTATTTTTGGTGTTTTCTTTCCTACATGATTAGAAACTCATTAGTTTGTTAAAAATAAAATAAATGGCCACAACCTCATGATTTATACTCCCCATAATTATCATGGTTGGGGTGATCTAGGGCCAACAATGGGAGGATAATGGGATTGGTAGAGTGGTTTTTGGTTCATTACTTAGCTAGATTTGAACTATTAACATTTTGTGTAATATGGTTGTCTAATTTGATTATGGATTTGGAAGTTGTATATTCAGGTTTTTCTATTTGAGTATATAGTATGTTGATTTCATTCAAATATTATTTAGACTTATTTTTGTTACACCTTGTTGAGTAATTGCGACCATGTACACCTATATTGATGAAGTTTTATTTATATAAATATTTATGTTATTGTTATGCATACTAAAAATTAAAATGTTTAATCATTTTGAAATGAATATATTGTGTTGTAAGTGACTTTCACTTATTTCAAAATTGGTTGTGTGTATCATAAATCTGTAAATTTAATGGTTATATTTACCTTGAATAGAAAAATATGTCACAAAATATGGGTCTACTTAGGAGAAATCTAAGTAATGGACTGAGTATGACTTTTTAAGGTTCTAGTAGAAGGACTAAGAAATATTCATTTGTATCATTATTTTATCATTCATATTATATATTTCTTAACTTGGTCCTTAATTGCAATGGCAATTCGATTAAATAAACATAATGAATCAATGTGCATTAGCCTATCTTTGCTCAAGTGGATGTAGGATAATGTTATATTTATATTATATTCTTGGAAATAGATTCATTATTTTATGTTATAGATAATTGCATTATGGAATGATAATAATCATGAAAATTTTATTCACTTTTACCTAAATTAGTATGTAACATAAACCATATTGAAAAGGTCTATGTTATTGATTATGACTATAGCATTGGAAGTTATGGTTAGCTTCTATTTATTGTGGGTTTTGAATTGATCTTGAAACTTTGTATATACGTAAGGAAATGTTTGGATTATTTAATGGTGGATTGAGATGGACTCTATTGTATTTGGATGTTGTTAAATTTAGTTTTATAAATGGTAAATATTAATAATAAAGATTATACATCCTATTGCTATAGTGATTAATTGATTTACATGGAATGAATTATGAATTATATCAGTGGAGAAAGAATTATAATATAAGTTATAATGGGTTTAAATACTTTAGAACCATACTTAGTCAATTTGATGATGTTGTTTTCTAAATTTTAGTTTATGATTGAATTGTTAAGTGAAATGTCTATTTATAGTTTTTATAATTTAATATTTAACATCATTATTAGATAAAAACTAATCTTAGTTGGGGTTTCAAATGCCCTAAAAATTTTATGCATAAAATTATATAATAAAGAAAATTCAAATAGATAAAATATTTATTATATCTATGTTAAAAATAAGTCAATTTATGTTGAAGTATGTTTGGAAATCTAGCATAATTAATTTAAAATTTGGAATTATCTCATTATGGGAACTATTTGGGTTCCACTCATATTTCTTATGTAATTTACTCATCCCATTTTTCCACGATGGCCACTTTGTGTTCTTATGACACATTTGTTGTGTCAAAATTAGTGTTATATATATATAACAAGAATGTTTATTATAAATCTCTCATTTGATGGAATAATGTTGCATGTCACCAATTAGGGGAATTATGACTTATGAAATCTATTTTAATGCAATATATCCTTAATTGATGCATGTTAATAAAACATGTGTTTTTTAATGAAGAAGATGGAAATTAATTGAGTAATGAATTATAAGTTTTGACTCCATGATCATTGGAATGAGAAATATATGTGTCAAAACATACTGTATTTTAAGGAGAGAGTCTTTGTTATGTTTTAATATTATATCCTAAATTTCTAATGCATTAACTAGAATTTGTTAATGGGTTCTTGTTTAAATGGATGGTTTTCAAGGTACCACTATGAGGTATCTTAATGAAATTTTATCTTAATGAGATAATTTTAATATTATATATAATAATTGTTTCTAATATGTGTCTATCAAAATTGTTTCTTTTCAGTGGAGGTTGCATGAAGGTTTTATGACCTTAGTGTCAAATGTAATCAATTTGATTGGGTAGCATTGTATAGAGAATATTGATAGTAATATATGATCATGAATTTAATTGGATTATTATGCTAGTAATAGATTGTGTAGTATGTTATGTTTACATCAAATTGATAAGAGTGAACAAGAGAAATTTAATGACTAACATGTTATGTCATTTAAATCATATGGTTGTGTTATATTATGACATTGAGAACAACATTAGAATAAAGTTAAGTTGATTAATTTTTTGGAACGAAGACATGTTGAATTTATTATAATCATAAAGTAATATGTTCATATATTTTCTTATTGTTTTAGCTTTCAGGTATTTTCTTATTCAAAAAATAGTGAGGAATCCTAGAGTTTGTTAACATTATGTTAAGTCTAGAGTTGGTTTTACACTTCTCTTTCGTGAAATAAGAACTCTTTATGAAAGAGTCATGTTTAGTGAGTCTTATATGAAATAAAACATATACACATGTATATTAATATTATAATTTATAAGAGTATGTAAATACTCTTATATATCCCAAACTTAATATATAACAAGGGATCATATGCTTTCTTACAATATCTACTCAAGAATACCTATTCTTAAAGGTTTATTATTCCTAAAACCCTCTTTAAACAACATAATTTTGGTATTATATCATTTTTATGAGCTAAAGTTGTGCAAATTGAATTTTTTTTATACATATTCCTAGTTGATATATTTATGCACATAGTAAACCAACTAAGTACTACTATTTCTTATTTATTGCAATATATTTCAATATATACTTTACTATTTCTAGCAATCTCAGTTGTATAAATTCAAAAAGTTATTTAACTAAGTTTTATATTAATTTTCCTAATATATATTAGTTTATCATCCTTGTGTTATAACTACTTATATATTCTTAACTTTAGATTCCCCACAAATATAAAATTTAGGGTTAAGTAGGTGGAAAAGGATACCCATGATGATACAAGAAGAGTAATGTTCTATCACATTATTCATTAAGAGTTGATATTATATGGGAAACATAATTCCAAGGTACCTCAGTGTAGATGAGGACAATATATCAAAGTTCTTGGTCAATGTTGGGTATGATAAGTTAGGTGTTGTTAGGTTGGATGATTCTATGAATGTGATCAAATGTGTTGGGTTGATTATGTCTAGTCAATGACATATGCATATTGAATGAAAATATGAAAAATTTAATACAAATAAAGAATTAAATAAGAGTGATTAAGGTTTATACTTTCATATCATTGTATTGGTGGCCTCACATATGAATAGGTACAATGATAGGTTGTACTTATACACATTATTTATTGTCAATGAAGTTGAGTTGGTCAATGATATAATGGGGAATAGAAGTGGAATATAAAAACTATATTATAATCTCAACATTGGTGTCAATTTAATTTTTACTACCATGAATGTGAGATCTGAACCTAGGAAAGATATCATCTCTATAAGGTATGATTGCTTGATAAGTGTCATAAAAGGCGAAAAGACAATGATATGATTAATTTCTTAAGAATATAGCTCATCTTAACCATGGTATGAATAGGTAATTTTAATTATTTATGTGTAGGATCAAGGTTTTGGATTTACTCATCTTTCAAAGGTTTAGTTGGTTGTGTTTTTTTTGTTTTTTACACTAAAGAAAACTAACTATGTTAATTGAAGAAAATGAAATTTAATTGAAATGATTAAATAAATAGATGAAATTAAATAAATTTAACTTTTATTTTTTTTAAATATATTTTAATATATGAAATATTAAAATTTAATTCTAGACTTAGGATGCAAGTGCATATTTTATCGTTTCTAGTTTGATGAAATATTTTACTTATATGCAAGATAAATGAAAAAAATATATATTTTTTTAAATTTAATGAAAAAATTATTAAATAATAAATTTCTAACATGAAAGATAAAATAATATCCAAATCCTAGAGAGCATAACTTATAAGTATTCAAAAATTAAATCATATATGCAAGCTAGAAAACAAGTTTAAAATTTCTAAATGTGTTTTTGATGAAATTAAATGATTCAAAATAAAATTAATGAAATTAAAAGGTTATAATTTTTATTATTTAAAAAATTATTTATTATCATTTATTTCAATGGAATCAACTTAAAATTTTAATTATTTCCTTGCCTAGGTTCTCTAGGTTTTTTTTTTTTTTTTTTTTTTTTTTTTTTTGTGTGTGTGTGTGTGTGTGTGTGTGTGTGTGTGTGTGTGTGTGTGTGTGTGTGTGTGTGTGTGTGTGTGTGTGTGTGTGTGTGTGTGTGTGTGTGTGTGTGTGTGTGTGTGTGTGTGTGTGTGCGCGCGCGTGTGCGTGTGTGATTATATTCTTGTGAATGTAATCTTGTTCTAAAAATGAAAGTGAATTTTTTCTGAAACTTGAAGTGATTTTTTTACCTTAACTTACCTTATGTTTTATTCAATAACTCTATTATTTGAAATCTTCAATGTAAAAGAAAAAATTGAAAGATTTAAACTAATGTTTTTGGTGAAAAATAAAGATATGCGAAGAATTTATCTTATTTTTCTTTAAAATTTTAGGAATATGAATATAATATAATAATAAAAAATATTAATCTAATATAATCTAATAAAAAACAAAAAAAATTATTATAAAACCTTCAATGTCTTCAATGGTGAGACCAAACAAAGGTATAGAGATTGTTGTTGTAAGTATACTATCCTCAAGTCTGCTACCTGACTATTTTATAAATAAATAACATTATAAATATTATATAAGATTATGACAATAAAATAAATAAAGAGTAACTTAATATTGAAGAAAAGAGAAACATAATAATGGCTAGACTAATCCATGAAGGTAAATAACTAGTTGTCAATTCATGAATTCTCGTGTCCAAGCGTGAATATAATAGAACAAAGATGATCACAAACAAAATAAAAGGATCTTTAAAAAATTAAATAGACATGCCGAGTAATTTTAAGACTCAAAAACTTCAATATCTAATGTGAATCTAGGATCTAAAAAACTAAGGAAAAATAAATACTTGTAAAGTAAGAAATAGTCAGCATGTGGTAGTTAGTAAGATATAAAACTAATTTTAGAAGAGATAATAGAGATAATATTTGATAAAAATAAATTTAGGGATGATCTAGGCCATATATGAGGCAAAAAAAAATAAAAAAGTAACAAACATGATCTCATGTTAAATGCATGAAAAATAAAATCTTAGATGATAATTTTAAAAATGCACAAATGGTGTTGAAACCACCAGCTTATACATTTGGCAAAGATGAAATTACCATAATAAATGATGGAACCACTATGGTCAATGACAACACAAACATGGCATAATATAAAACTACCACATATATAACACTTTTTTGAGGTGGTTTACATAATTTCCATAGTGTAAATAACTTAGAAGTGGTGGTTCTATCACATAATGTGGAAGTTATGTCACAGGAACTATCAACTTTGTCATGGGAGAAGCAAAATAAAATTTAAGGAAAATAAACTCAAAAAAAATGAAATTTTGACACTAAAAAGTCAAATAAAAATCATAAAAGGTAAATAAGGTAGAGATAACATATTTTTTAATCATATATAGGTGGAATTCCTTGCATCATCAATGGATTTTTTTAGAAATGTTTCACCATGTAATTTTTGGGTGTGTATAGTTATCAATTCAAGCCTTTATGATGGATAGCTGAAATCCACACTCAATTTCCCCACCTAGTAGATTTCATGAGTTTCATATGAATACTACTTATTTTATGTTATATTATTGATCATATCAATAACACTTATAAATGATTCACCATGAGACGCCAACTTTATATCCTCAACTAGTCAATCATCCTTCACATACAACTCATGTGCATGTCTAAAAGAAAGAGGAGCATTATTTTATTTAAAATCATTATTTTTATTACTTCATAGATGAGTGTTTAACATTTCAAGATAATATCTACAATATTTATACATACTCAGAAAAAAACATGTTTTTCATAGGATGGAGGGAAAACCTCTCATGCATCTAAAATGCCCTCTTTAACTAGAATATTTTATTCTCCACATATATTATTCATAGTTAGAGGGTAAACATCCTATAAATTTTATCACACATATTTTATCCATTTAATCCATTTTTAAGGTTGTGATTGCATACATTTTTGATAGGGTATAAGAGACCATGGTCAAATTCAACTAATAGCTGCATCACAAGATCTATGATTTTGTTACATATAATGATATTTTGAGGTATTTGTGAGAATTAATATATTTAAATACACATTTCATCTCATATTTTTTCATTTTTTGTTTATTATATCATTATTTATGAAAATTTAAAATTTCTCTCTTTACTTTTATGTATTGTGATTTTTAATTCACTATATTTTACTTCTTAGTATCTCCCTCTTAAATTTATTTGGAAATTGTGCCCTTTGTAATTATTATATATATTTAATTTCCTTGTATTTCCCTCTTGGGTTTGTATTTACATTTATTCTTATGTGATTATTTAGTATATTTACTTTTCATATACCTCCATTTTATTTAAATTCATTCATTACATCCTTTGTGATTATTTGGCATCTTTAATTTTATTAAATATTCCACTCTTGGGTTTATCACTTCCCTCTTATGTTTTACCTCTATATTTTCTTGTGATAGAACTATTGTACATTTACATGAGTAATTAACCATAAATTATATATGGAATCATTACTTGGGTAGATAGGGTTAAGAATCTATAAATGGCAATGCACAAGGGTGATGATCAGATCTACGGTAGGCCAATTAGATGACAAACTCAAATATAAACATATACTAAATTTATTAAACTAAGACAAGATAAAAATAGTATCTATACCTATGTTATTTATTAAAATGACAAATAATTAATGTACTTAGATTTTTTTGATGCTAATGCATTTAAAAATTTAAAAATATATGAAAATCAGACTAGAAAAGGATTCTAGAACAATCATCAGATTTTGATTTTGATGTTTCTCGAGCTGCTAACACTCATGTCAACCTGACATGGTTGCATTTTTTATACTCTTTGAACTTTACACAATTTTCATGTATAGAATACATACTAGAAAAGGATGTGACCACCTAGATGCTTATGGGTTTTACTTCACCTTCACTCTAGTGCATTAAGATATGGTTCATGGATTTTTGCTCCTCATGAATTTATAAAACCCTAGTTGTCATCTTCATAGTGACCTTGGAAAAAATGGGTTAGTGGGCACATAATTTGAATATAAACCCAAATACCCATTTATTAATGATAACTACATACGTATCCAATAATATTAAGAGGGCCTCAAATTTATGTAGTTCTCCCTTCATGTTGGCTTGTGTGTGGATCATACAATATGTGTAAACTAAGTACAATAATGACCTATCTTGTAACTTAGAAAATATAGTTATTAGTCTCTCCTTCATTACTTCAAACTTGTTTATGTGTTGTCCCTATGATTGATATGTAAATACAAGAGAATAAGGAATCTTTGATCACTTGAGTGATTGTTTAAATTCCTTTTGTAAGTTCCTAATGAGTAGGTAAGAAGTTTATAGGGTTTATAGGTGAGCAATGAATGAGGTTTGATATTGTATTTATATCAATCCATTTGAATAAGTAACTCACATTAAAACACTTATGAAAACCATTAGGATACTTTTCATTTGTAATTTCGATGACTTTAGGGCATTATATGCTTATGTTAGAGTAGGACACTAGCATCAATGTAGGTGCCTATCCTAGATGTTAGTGTCTAGGGATCAAGAAAGTAAGTACATAATCAAAACATATATATATATGGAAAATAAATAGGTTTTAAGCATTATACAAAATATATACGGTATAGATCATCAACATAAGACTATTTAGACTAAGAGATAGGCAAAGGGGCACAATATAGAGTATATGTGAGACTTCAAAAAGTGGGAAATGTCTAGAATTGAGAGGAATATTTAAGGTATAATTTTAACAAGTGTATAATATTGAGGTGTTATATAATCCATAAAATAGCGTATACATCCCCCCTTTAATCTAGTAATGAAATTTCTAGGTTAAAGGAACTGAATGTGTACCTAGATGTGTATAGCACACTTTTTCTTTGATTGAGTCCAACTTGAGTGCTTTGTTGGTGACTAAATTATAACCAAGAGAATGTTATATTACATAATGAGTGGATATAAAATGGAATTTAAATGATTAAAATTGAAATAATAAGTTTTAAGAGTACACATGTATCAATAGAATTACGTTACTTATTGGCAAGTCGATTTGAATGATTTATCATTGTAAATCTCTAAAACTGAGATTAGGAGAAATATATATAAATAAATAAACTACATATATATAAGTAGATAGATATATATATTTGAATTCACTTGATCCTAACCTTGGAGAAAATGTGAGTTACCAATTATTAGGTGAGATTATCTCAACCATGTAACCCAATCACACTTATAACCTAATTAGCATGAGTAAACAAAGTTAACTCATACTATCAAAATGGTAAGGTTGGATGATGAAATCAAGTCTAATATGAAAACTTAACAAGATTGAATGATTTAATCACCTCAACCATACCAAGATAGAACCATCTACTATAGTAGATTGCTTCATTATAGTCTATAAAAGTACATCTTGGGTATCAGTGCATAAAATTACATCTTGGTGGGTGATGATAATGCCTGAGAGTGTTTTTAAATCTAAAATTGATTTTTATTTTTAAATATTAAGTGTAGATTACAAAAAATATTCACCTTAGATATATCATGCTAAAAATATGTATAATAATGGTACCAATGTATATAATTATGTCACAACTATGAATTTGAATTATATAATTATGTACTTTGGCCAATTTAGAATTTGTGTAAGTGTAGAGAACATGCTTCCAAATCATGCCCCAATATCTATGAAGAAATATTAAAACTATAATAAGTACCAATTTGGATTACATGTTTACAAAAAATGTCCCCATTGTGATCTAGATATGTTGAATACTGAATAATTATGGATAACATGCTTCCAAAGTATGCCTCCACTAAATTTGAAACATTGAATGTGTGTAAGCCATACCTATATGACGTGCCCCCATTAAATACAAAAACTATTACAAATGTGAATAGCATGCCTCCATAACATGACCCCACTGATATTCCCCCCTTTGAGGTGAGGGAAGAATAGAAATAATTAGTTACCTTACCTTAAAAGGACAAAACAACTCTATAATCTATGAATATAACCATGTATAATATATAAAGATGTCCCTAGGTAAATATAGCATTGAGGCACATAGAATAATGTGATCATAAGAATTCTTAAGATGCATGATAAATATCATGAAAACATTTAGATGATATTAGTGCAAGATCCACAAGCAAATCAATCACACACATAAGAGCATTCAGAAGCAAGTCAAAATGCAATGGTCTAAAGAGACTAAAAACAATGGGCATGTTCAAATGTTGCATAATATAAGGGACATGACTTAGTCAAAAATATATAAAATCAATAATGAATTATCTAAATGTCTATACAATAGTTAATTATATGTTTAAATGTTAAATAAAGCACACATAGGCACAATGGCTATAAATAAAGGATCATATTCAAATGCTCAAACAAGTAAGGCAATATCAAGGAATGACACTCAAGGAAGTGTATAAAGGAAAGCATAATTAACCATCATAAGCATATCATAGTATCCCATGAATCAAATGTGTTAGTAAAAAATTTCAAGTGTATAGCATATCATTTACCTTATGTAAGATATAATCATGGATAAAGGCATGTGTACATATGCATATGAGATTAAAACCTGATAACATAGAATGAACATATAATGATATAACCTAAAAGTATTGTGATCATATAGGTGGATTCCTGCAATGTTCATAGGACATGAGTAGAGGAAAGGCACAACATCTTAAATAGGAATAAATCATGTATTTATGTATGTCTGTATCACATGCACATAGAAGTGTGACACAAATCTGTATGTATGAGTAACTAATATGCCATCCATCAACATGTAACTAAAATATAGACTCAAATGAGCTAATAGAACATGTAGGTGCCAAATTGTTTTTATGGAGTTTTGAATATTTTTGATTTTTTTGGTATTTTTAGAATGTGAAAGGGAAAGACTATCCTATGATCCCATCCATAGGGTGACCATAGATATCTCCCCACTATGAACCTGGTGTAATATTATGGTGACAATGTTGATGAGTATTTATAGTTGAAATACCTATCATTGTAGTGTTTTTGATTCTCTGCATATGTAAAATAAGATTCTATGGTTTTGGATAAAGAGTAGGAGTAATAGGGATAGGGTTATATGGAATCTATTATTAAGTTTTATGTGGTTTTTTTAGAATAGTAGTAATAGCAACATGTGTAGGTTATCTAGATATCTAAACATGGTGTGTAGTAGATGAGGATTCCATAGAATCCACTGTATGTCTCTAATGTAATGGTCTCTCAAGTATTGACTTCCTAGTAAAGTTGATTGCTTGTTGCTTACCCTTTTGTGGTATATTAACCTTAGTAGGTTTGATAGTTAGTTGCCTAGGTATATTTTTTTCTTGTTCAAAAGGATATTCATGTGGTATTCCAAAAATTATAATTACCTGATTAGAATGAATATGTTTAACACACCCATGTACTATAGAAGGTATTTATTGAAGTGTATGGATATAATAACTTACCATAACATATCAAAGATTAATGTGGCAGGTATAACTAAAAAGGTAGTAACATGTGTGTGATTGACCTATAAATATAGGTTAGTCTCACCAAGAACCTTCTAGGAGGTCCCATCGAATGTTCTAATTGATCTAATAGAAGTATGAAAATCAAGACAAGTATAACCCAAGTGTGTAAGTAATTTGATGGTGAAAACGTTATCACATAAACCATTATTAATCATAACACTATGTATAAGGTGTTTATCAAGGTATGTTCAAATGAATAAATAATGAATATTAGATTCAATATCCTTAATCTCACTATCATCAAACTAAATATAAGGTATATGAACCAAAGGATGTGTATATCAATTATAATTACCAATAATCCCATCTAATGGGTGCCCATAATCTGATGGAGGATGATGTCCATTATATGTCATTTGCACTTCTTGTTCCTTATTATAATGGTCTTGTAAAGGATTATTAAATATTTTCTATTTATAGTGATCACTAGGTTGTGAATATAATTCCTTTAGAGGATCAAATTTAACATTTTGGTCATCATTAAATTCTTAGATCTTATGCTTCAAGGTAAAAATTATATTTATATAATGTGTTGGTCCTTTGTGATAATCACAATAATAATTCACATTATATCCTTTGAGTAAAGGTTTATTTATATAAACCTCTATAGGATGAGGGATAGATATAAGTTGACACTCTAATAACCATGGGATTAGTGAGGTGTGAGACTCAGTTAAACATGTAAATTATCTATTTGGTACATTAGATAGGATATGTTGATTAGGCTACTATGAAAATATATAACCATGATGGTATTTTTCCTTTTTAGGATCAAGAGGTCTTACCTTATAACTTGGTTTGATTGTAATTTTGGCACTATATGTAGATGGATTTGGTGTGTTTAAAACATACTTTAGCTTATTCAATGAAATTAACTTCATTCCATGGTCACATACAACATGACATAGGTAATCAAAATATTTGAACTTATTGAAAACAATGAACTAATGTAAAGGAACACATAAAATTTTGTTGAATATGTCTTCTAACTCCTTTCTTCCATAGGATTGTTCATTTTAGCTAGAATTGTCTTGTACCTATAGACATATTCATTCAAAATTTAATTTGTTCCTTGTTCAATTTTGACAATTTAAGCATAGGTAACATTTTTAGAAATATTAATGGAAAATTGTGTCAAAAATTAATATGTAAGAGGTTTAAATGTTTTCACATATTGGAGAGGTAAGTTATAGAACCAGATCAAAGCATAGTCCTTGAGGATTCTTGGAAATAATTTGTTTAAAAAGTTATCATTGGAGGCATATTCAAGTCATGTTACTAAAAGGTTTGAATATTTTGTTTAGGATCACCCTTGCCATCATAAAATGTGATCATAGGTACAACAAAACTAGGTGTAAATGGGTGAAAAGATATCTCAAGTAAAAGAGGGTTATGTAACACATATTGGGAATCAATAGCATGAGGATATTTTAAAGCATTTTATAGATATGGAATCCTTCCATGGGTAGATAAAGTTAATAATATATAAATTACAATACACAAGGGTAATGATCATATCTACAAAAGGCCAATTTGGTACCAAAATTAGATATAAAAATATACTAAATTTATTAAACTAGTATAAGATAAAAATAATATATATAAATATGCTAGATATGAAAATGAAAATAATTAATGTACTTAGCTTATTATGATGTTAATGTAGTTCTAGATCTAGAACAAGTGGGAATTAGATTAGAATAAGATTCTATAATAGTCATTAGATTTATATTTGGATGCCTATGGAGAAGTGAACACTAACTTCAGCCTAGGATGGTTGCATTAATGCTATTGTCTAAATTTTATGCAAGGGTCATGTACATAATACTTTGTGGAAAGGGATGTGACCATATGGATGATTCTAGGTTTTTATTCACCTTCTCTCTAGCGCATTCAGAACTAGGTTATGGACTACCATTCCTCATGAATTTGTAACACCATAGTTCTATTGTATTCAACCCACCACACCCTATATTTTTCTATAAAACGTGGGTATCCTTTTTATTTTTTGAAATAATGAATATCTTAGAGGTGTACCTATGAGTTTTGAGGGTTATGATACTTGTATTTTCTATATAAATTTGATTATTTTAATGTTGAATCATGTAATACTATAAATTTTCAGTTATAATTATTTGTTTAGACTAACCTATTAAGGAAAAGGATGGAAATAATGGATTTTCATGATAGTAATTTACATTGTTTTAGTTTAGAGTATTTAGTATTCAACAAGTTTGGTCTTCAGAAGTTTTCATTCAAAAACATTTTCTTCAAAAATATTATCTACCAATAGTTATTCATTAGAAAATTTTCTTAAGAAAGTTTCTCTATAGAGAGTTTTTCATCAACAAATTTGTCTTAGAAACATTTTCTGTAGAAAATTTCAATTTAGAAACTTTGTTCTAGAAAGTTTCACTTTAGAAAAAATTCCTTCGACAAGTTTTCATTGTCAACTTTCTTCACAATATTTTCTCTTCAAAAGATAATTCATCATAGAATTAGTATTTGGGAACTTTAATTTTGGAAGGATTATGTTAGCAAATTTATTTCAGAATGATTCACTTTGGCAAATTTCTCTTTGCAAATTTTCATCAAAAGGTTTGTTTGAAAAATATTTTCTTTGGAAAGATTCTTATTGGAGGTTTTTATGTCAGTAAATTTCGTTTCAGAAAATTTTCTTTGGAAACTTTTGTTTCTAAGACTTTTCATCAAAAATATTCCTTCAACAACCTTAATCATTGACAAATTTGTTTTGAGAACTTTGGGAGCATATGTTTCCAAAGAACATTCTATGACTTAGAGTCTTTTGGCCTGAAGGTCTTTGACCAGGCTATGTAATGACACATGAAAAAAAAAGCAAGGATAAATGGTGGCACTTTGAATGACAAGGCATCCTGCATGGCATATACACTAGGATAAGGTGGTCAAATTCAAACTAAAGGTAGGTAATAAGCTCATAGATGTTAAAAAATTAATGGTGCAAAATTTGGAAATCAATGTAGAAAATATATTTACATTAATTCCCCATCTGATTTCACATCATTCCATCATTGGTATCAAGTAATATTCAACCTCAATCAAAACCCAAAATCCTTAACTAGTATCATAGTGATTTACGATTTGCAAAATTCAGCTCATTGAAGAGATGTCATTATCAAAAGCATGAAGCATACTAGTATCAATAAAATCACCATGGAATCATCATCTAGGTCTTAAAAAAGATCCCCAACACCATTCATGTTCTTAATAAAAGATCCTATAAAATACTTGGATATTGTATTCAAAGCTGATACATTCAATGGATGATGTCTAAACTACTCAGCATTATGGGAAGTGGTGTAAAACATATATTCATTTACACTCAAAGAAGATACTATAATTGAGGATAAGAAAATGGTAAAGTATTTACTCCCTTTCAAATGTCAATCCCTATACTACATATTTATTAAGTTAGAGTTGATGTCATGTATTCATCTATTGGAGAGTTATCAGTGATGTAATACTAAGGTCATGGAGGTGTCTTGGTGAATGGATGAAGTTCTTTGATATCCTAAGTGATAATGACAAAGTGTGAAATGTGATTATCCTAGTGTACTTAAAGCTGGCTTTGTTGATCTTCAATTTTGGGATGGTTAGAGATGTTCAGGATGAGTATAGTGATTGAAGCATGTTAAACCAGTCCCTAAGATGTTATCTATGCTTTGAGAGCTTATGTGCATAAGTGTAAGTCATTTTGTAGTCCATAGTTTTCATCTAGATAGTTTGGGTCCAGTGGTATAAAATCTGATTAGGTAATTTGATGACATCACCATTTCCATATAGGAATGAGTCAAGGGGAGTTGATCATATGATTGTGATCACATTAGTCCATATTTGATATGTACTAAATCTAAAGTCATGAATAAAATCATGTTCAAATATATGAGGGCACAAATTTGGCTTCTCAATTAGAATTCATTGTTTCCCATAGCCAAATTTTCATGTGGCTAGAAAGAGCCAAGTAAGCATGTTCATGAGGATAGAACTTGCATATGTGTAGGTGTTAAGACAAAATGATCATATGGGTTTTTTAATTTTTATTCCTAGTTCTTATGAACCAAAATTTCATATCATATGATGAAGCACATCAAAAGATATGCATGTGTAAAGTTAGGCTCCTAGAAAGTTTGTCTATGTATTTCCATACATAACCAATTTTGCAATGTGACAAGAAGAGTCAAGTGAGAATTTTGATGGTGTTATATCTTTCATGTGTGAAGGTTTCAAGATAAATTAATCATATGGGTTTGTTAATATTAATCATATTTTAATTTCCCTAAATTTTAGATCATGCATTAAAGAGCAGTAAAAGATATGATTATTCAAAGTTGCCCTCGCAGACAAGTTTTGACATAGTTATATTTATGATAGAAGTATTTAAGAAGGAATTTTAATGGAATTATCTATCACACATGCAAAGGTTTCAAGAGATATTTATCACATAGTTGGATTATCCTATGTGAGGAGATCATCTGGTCCAAATTTGAGATCATGCAAGTGTAAAATAAGCTATAGAGGTGAAAATTTGAGCTTCACAATAGATAATCAAGGGTCCCATAGTCATTTCTTCACATGTTAAAGTTTGATAGGGATCGACTGTGCACATTTCTCTAAGAAGTTAGGATGTATCAAGATGAGGATAGGTGTATGATGTTTAATGATTGAACAAAGGTAAAAGATAAGGATCTAATATCAAGTGGGTGTGTTGGGACCAACATAACCCCATTTTTATAGTTCTACAAAATAGGGACCCTTGTGAATGTTTTAAAACATCTATACATTGAATTGAATTTACAAAGGTCATTATTTATTAGAGTTTGAAGATCTTCCACTTGAAGGGACATGAACCTCTACATATTTGATTTTGATTAAGATTTATAGGATAACCCTACTAATGGTTGTATTTGGATGGGTTCCCAAGTATAAAACCCTATGATTTGAATTCAAAAATGGTAGGAGAAGTTTAATAGGAAATCATATTTCTTTTTTACAAAACCCTAAGTCTAATTTTATATTAAGGCTCTATCATGTTTTCAACATGACCAAACCTTAATATAAAATCATACTTAGACCTTTTTAATTTTCCCCCCTTTTTTAACCTCCTATCCTTACCTAATATTTAGTCCATAGGCCCCTTTCATTTATAAACAAGGCTTTTTATTTATCATAGGCTTAAATATTAAATGTCTTTGTGTTTATTAACACAAACAACATCTTAAGATAAAAACCTTAGTCTAAAACATTATATATATTGGGTCCTAAATTAATGATTTGATTTAATCATAGATCCAATGACTCTCACTTCCTTGGAGATCTAATCTAACGACGTGAGATCACCTAAGAAGAACCATACATCAACTTCACTTTCTCTAAAAAATTTATTATAGGATTTAGTTTTAAAATCTCATTCCCATCATTTTATGCTCATGAGGATGTCTTAAACATTATCAAGACCATCAGGTTGAACCTCATCTAAAATTTTACCTAAGTCTAAATGGAATTGCATTAATGTTTTAACCTTAAGCTTAGCATAATAAACTTTAGATCTAGGTTCATCATGTTTATTCACATAATTAACTTAGGACTAATCATTTGACTTAAGTATATATGTGACCAATTGGTGACTTAAAATTTGTGCACTTTTGTAGATATAATGATCCATATTCACCCTTATTTATTGATCTAATGGCATGAAGACAAAGGAGTCCCTGATAATTCAAATCTATTTAGCTTTGACCTCCTAGATTATGATCAATGACCCTCATTGCATCACCAATCTTTATCCAATGGCATGAATCATAAGAACAATGTCAAAAAATATTTAAGATGACACTAAAGAGGGGAACCAATCACATACAAGTACACATATCCAATATCCCTTTCTATGTCACTGATTTGATCCAATAGTATGAATTCTTAGATCAATAATCCCTAAGATGTGGTCATATGGACTAAGTCTATAATTTCAATTTAATGATTCATTATGTTCATAAATGCAATATGACCTTGGAACTCAAAGCTAAGCCCTCATAGATCAAAACTCAAGACTAAATTTTATAGTCTCACTCCCATTATTTAACATCCATGAGGACATATTTGACATTAGTGAGGCCATCAAATTTAACCTTAGCTAAATTTTAGCCCAGGCAAAATGGGTGTTTTTAAAACCCTTCAAAAGGGAACCTAGCATATCAACATGAAAACCTTATAATAAAGGACCTTAGCCTAAGTTTTTTAGTGCTTATTAACATAAATAAACCTTAAGAATATATTTTAGGCCTCAATTTTATTAAGACCAGAGACTAATTAAGCCATGTGCATCTTGTAGGATCCAATAAACTGTGCTTGTTCATAGGTATTGATCCAATCGAGTGAAATTAAGGATGAATTTTCAATTGAATATGTCAAATCTTGATGGCTCAACACATGGAAGAAACATGTTCATTATAACACCAAACTCCAAAGTCATATGCTAAAGAAGCAAAAATATGACACTTGGTCTAATCAGGTAATTCAAGATTTAAACAACCAATCAAAGGAAACCTCCAACATATTCATCAATGGTTTAAAATCATTTGGGTTTCTTGATCTAATGGAGTGAATATAAAAGACTTTATTTGAAAACCAATGACTAGCTTTTAAAGGAATTTTTGTGGGGATGCCACAGAAACAAGCTTCGAAAGTCCATGTAGGCACCATGTAAACATTAAATGAAAAATCCAAAGATTTGGCACACCTAAAAATATACAATTTACACAAGTGAGGTTATCCATAAGATCAAAGGCATGAACAAATTTATGAATTCCACAATCTTCACCATTAAAACTCCAAGAAACCCTAGTAGAATAACATAAAGCCCTAATTCTTGACTGTTGAGACATAATTGCATTAAACAAGCTCAAATTTCATCTTTAGTAAAGAAAAACTAGAAATACACCTAAATAAATTAAGTAATCATGGTATCAACTAGGAAATAATGGAAATAAGAGGTAGAATTGTATTTATCTACGAATAATGAGGGAAGAAATTTTAGGGACACATAATTAGACACTAGGGCACTCAATAATAGAATGAAGAACTGGTCAGAGATCTTCTTTATTATTGAGTAAATTTAGCCTCTCACTTAAAATAAATAAAGGATTATAGTAAATAAGAGTAAATTTGATGACTTGGTTTCAATTTACATGTTTGGTCTTCACCAAGCAGTTGCAAAACTAGAGGTACTCCATTGCATAGGTATCCTTGCACCTATGTTTGTCAATTGTAGAATTGATGGTGATTGGATAGTTAGGGAAGATGTGTCAAAAATTATAACATACATTTACCCTATGTCATTTTAGGGCTACTATAAACTCCCTAAGACTCATATATACATCCCCACCATCAAGGAGTGGACAACCAAACATAATTTAGATACTATTCTAGGACCCTGGTTAAACCTTGGAACCCACATATACAGGAGCCATGATGGGAATATCATTATTATGAAATTAAAGGAATGAATTAAGATCATCATTACCTTATTTAATAGAGCTTTAGGAGTAGCCACCACAACCTATGTCAACCCCAAATGGGTTTCCTACATATATTTCATGGTGTAAGAGATGCTAACTCCACCTATTGGAGAACTGATTAGAATCCACTTGGAAAGATAATTATATGGAATAAAAAGGGAGACCAGCCAATAATTCACCATGGTTTACTATCTATTTTACTCATTTATGGCCTCCATAGATATTCTTTATATCAAGAATTGGTCCTCTCATATAAAAATTACCATATCCCATCATTATTCAAAATTATGTATCTTTAAATATAGGGGTCATATACAATTCATTTGTGATTGCATATATCCTAATTTGGTTAATAATATAATAGGGAACCCTATGACCAAATTTCACCCCCTCCTCAATAAATATGTAAAGACCATGGGTGACATATGGTATTACCCAAATTACACTATCATCAGGATGGAGGGAGTCATGACTCAACCATATAGATTATTAGTCCATGTCCCCATCAAATTGGTTTAACAATAAATTACTTCCCAACTTCTCCAATTGATTGAAAATGTATTCAAAAAAAGAGGAAAGGAATTTTTCATCCTTTTCCATTCTTTATTAGAAAAACAATGATCCATGGCTAGAAACAATTGTAAGTTATGTCCAAACATAGATATGTCTTTTATTTTCAAATGGATGACCTCAAAGAATGGGACTAAAATAACAAATTTTTCCTCCATTTTCAATCCAAGTAGCTGACCAAGGTAGCCTATGAACATAGGGTTAGCCCATATAACCATCTCTACACCAAGGCTACAAACTTTGAGGAAGTGTTATCTAGGTGCACATAACATGGTTTCAAACTTGAGCATAGATTTTAGAGAGAGGAGAAGACAACTAGATAAGTTTAGTATATGAACCCATTTTAATATCATTTATTACCTTCCAACTCAAGTTCACCCCTAGGACTACCACAACAATAAGTGATCCAAATTTAAGGACTTAGTGAGAGGAAATTAGAAGAAATGTTAGGAGAAGGTCCTTCATCATCATTTCCACCTCCAAGACCACCTTATCTAGTAGAGGACATTGATATGATTACCCTAGAACCATATGAAATAGTTGAAAGATTCTTCAAAGAGATTATAGAGACCTATGGGTTAAATCAAGAAGATGAGGGAATTGAGGAAGTGACAATTGAGTTGTCATGAGTTGAAGAACCCCAGGTAGGCGAGATTGAAAAATGGAAGGAAATGGCTTTGGGTTTAGTCCCTATCTCACATAAGAAAAATAAAGTAGAGATGGCCCTTATTTTTAGGTCCTCTAAAAGGCCAAAGTGACATGGACCCATCTTACTAGTGAGGTTAACTTGTTTAGTGATGAGTTCCCCATATATGGGCATATCATCCCTAATTGGTTCATTTATGAAAAGATCTAAAAGATTCCATCCCAGTCACATTCATTGGCACTTACCATCACTACAATTATTGATACCCACGATGATATCAAACCCTAGATTAGAGAGACCATGAAGGAGTAGGAAGAAAGAAAGATTGTTGAGGCAACTAAAGATAGTGGTAAAGGAATGGAAGATTTTATAACATCAAGTAGTATTGGGATTGAGATCTAAGGGGTACCCAAATTAACTAAACCAATAATTGATGTGTATTACAATCAAGACACAACTATATTAGAGAAGGTAATAACAAATAAGGCCACTATAGGCACTAAGGATTTTAACTTCCAAAGAGTGTAGATTTTTATGGGTATAACTCCTATGTAACGGAAAATAGCGGGGGAGCACCCCATCCATTAAGAGGACATAAAAAGTTTGGTTGAGGCCCAATAAACAATGACCTTAGTTAGGGTCAATGTAATGAAACAAAGAATCATCAAACTAGAAAAGGAGAAGTAAGACTTGGAAGCACAAGCTATGTTTTCAACCCCTAAGGACATATTGAAGATGTTGAATAAGTCTCTTCTTGACATATTTTAGGGATTGAATACCATGAAGCTCAGAATAAGTTCCTTGACCAATCAAGTTGAGATTTCACATGCATTAATTATTCAATGTCAGGGATCTAAAAACCATACAACTAAATTGATCAATGTGCATACTAAAAAATAGGTCTAGAAAATCAAAATCATCAAACTGGGACATTTGAACATCCTCCTAGGATTCATAGTGAATAAAATATAGGACCTAATCACTTGGTATAACAATGTCAACAATTTCATGAAAGAGGACAAAGACATAATAGACATAATGGAGAAGATCTTGGAGACCTTATTGGCATAAACACTCTCAAACCATTGCTATGGGCATGATAAATGATGAAGAATTCAAAAAAATCATTAATGTCTTCATCTAGAACATCAAAGAGAACCAAAACCATTCTATCAAGGATAATAAGAAGGTCTTTGACATCATCCTTACCTCAAGAAGGCAGATTTTAGAGGCAAAATGCATCCAAGAAGTCATGACCAAAAGTAACAAAGAATTCAATACATTGGTGGATCAAGAATATTATTGTTTAATGAAACCTACAATATATTTTGAGTTAATTAAATAAAAACACACTAGGGTGAATGACATCCTTAATCAAAGATAACTAAGAGGACCCACTAATGTAATATGAAAATAATATTCTTTTGTAATGCATATATGTTAGTGTGTTAGTATATATTAGTTATATTTGTCAAATTTGACATAGGAGGTCATGTGTATTATAATCCTTGTATAAAGGACAACTATCTTACATATAGATGTTTATAGAAGTTAACTAGTACACCACCTATGTTCTCTATAAATAAGTATGGGTTACCATTTTGTAAAGGGAGGGACTTTGAGCAATTGTATACAAGAAAGCATTTTAATAAAACTAAGGAATTATAAAAGGATTATCTGATATAGTGTGTTAAAATCTAATTTTATCTCTCAATTACATGTTAATGTCTTAGATTTGAATGGTTCTTTTCATTTTGAGCTACATTTTCTGTCATAAGGTTGTTAATTTGTGATATGTTAGATTAGCTAAAAGATCTTAGGTAGACTTCATTTCATGTTCTCTAGATTTGGATGTGCTAATGTTATTGATGTTATAGTAGTAAATTATTTAAATTAAACCTATTTCTTACTTGTGATTTCTATATTTCCTTTGATTCTTGTCTGGTTTATGATGAAATCTGGGTTCATATTATTTTACATCATAAATTGGTTCATGTATGTTGAAACCAATTAGAACCTTGTCATGATATTTGAGATGGAAGCTTGTAATCATGTTTTCTTTTCTTCCTTACCCTCCTATTTTTATATTTCCTTTATCACATCTCACTTTATTTTAAGATCACTATTAATATCCACCTATGTTAGTTTGTGGATCATAAATATCATAAAGTTTCAAATATATAGGACCCTAGTAGCTCCCAACCACCAAATTAAACAAATATTGTGGATAAATCTCACACTCTATGTCTATTCCACCACAAACATCCAAATTTTTCACAAACTATAACTCATGTTTGGATTCTTAGGGTCCTAAAATGAGAAGTGTTCATCAACACTAAGAGCACCTATGAGGTAGTTAGAGGCATCAATAGGAGAAAGAGTTGTATTAATGCTAAAAAGAGGGAATTTGATCAATTTTGATATTTATTACATTAATTTTGAAATATTCTTAACCCTTATGAGTGATTTTTTACTCTAAGTGAAAATATCCTTGATATTTAAGTGGTTTCCCACCTATCTTTGTGATTCGTAAGGCAAAGATCTTAGTTCTCTATAAAGGAATGGTTAAATTCTTGTAAAGATGACTTTAGGTTTTAAGAATTCATAATATTTGTGATTAGGATGGATTATTTTTGTTGAAGATTGATAATTGTTTATGAATCTTGAGTTTACTTAAGTCAGAGGTTGTAAAAAATGGTCATCTTTGCATAATTCAACACATCTTTGAGCTTGATTAGTCAAATATCAATGTCCTTTTTCCCTTTATGAGTAAATATTTAAAAAATAGGCTTAGTGTGTAGGTTGATTTTTTTCTTCATGAAATCTAACTTGACACACTAGATTTCAAACAAGATCCTTAATCTTCAAGTTGGAATTGCCAAGGATCAAGACTAGATCACATTCAGAAACTAGAGAACCCTTACTCAAGATAGAAACACATAGAATAACCAAGAAATATATATGAAGGTGTATTAATTCCAAATCTCTACCATATTCACCCTAATAATGGGTTCCTATGTTCAATTTTCATCGATATATGGCATGGTTTGGAAGTTCCCTCATCAATATACAAGGTGTAGTTCATGACTTACAATGTAATCCTAAAAAGTACTTGCCAATATTTAGTCCAACTGGTGTTACAACTATAGAAGAACATGTTAAATATTTCAAGGCTACTTTAATATTATTAAATATTATCCATGAAGATGTAGCATGTAGGTTTTTTCCATTTAAATTTAAGGATGCTACATATTAATGGTTCCTCGATGTTCCTGATAATTGTATTACCTCATGGAATAACTTTGACACTATTTTTATTGATCAATTTGGAAAGATCATAAGCTCCTACATCGTTTATCACCAATTCACAACCATTAAGAGGGATGCATGTGAACCTATTAGATCCTTCAATGCTAGGTTTTGAAAGATGTTTAGTCAAACCATGGATCCATACAAACCTAATGTGGCTTTAGGTTTAGAAGTTTACAAAGATGCAGTGGACCCTATGACTTTTGTGTTTCTAAAAAGGGCCCTCCCATCTATTAACACATTAGCCTAGGATTATTCTAAATTAGTGGTTATTAGTGACCAAGTGCATCCCCAAGGGTAAATGGCTTATTTTATCCAAAACATTAACCCCTAAATGCATGTATTGAGACTTTTCCCAAATAATAACCAAAATGATCCAACCTTGAACCAGTTCCCTACTCTGAATTTATTACCTACTAATTATGCTGCTCATAATCAAAACCTAGGTTTCTTGAGTCATCAAGATACTAATGGATCTCACACAAATGACTAAAAGGCTTTGGTTCTAATCAATGGTAGTAATATTAGCTAATTATAAAGCTTTGAAATCCCCAAAAATAAGAATGAATCTATATTAAAGATGGTCCATAATCTCAACACATATTTATTTCAACTAAAAAAACAAGTTTATAATGATAATGACAATTCTAGAAGGAAATTCACCTTCCAACAGTTCAATAGGACTAGAAATAGATTTTATAATGATAGATTCCACAACAACAACAAATCTAGTGAGCCTTATTCTAGAAGGAAGAACATGGATATTAATCTCATTGATATTGCCTTGCCAAATTATTTTAGGGTACTTGCCACATCTAAACATGGTGAGATTGATTTCATTATGTTTTGTAAAGCCTTTAAAGATTTTCAAGAATAAATTGACACATTTGAAGTAGTCCCAAACAAAGATAATACTACAATTCCTTTTGGGTCCAAGCCATCTAACCAAGTGCACAAGGTAGAGACATTCTAATTCCCTTTCCAAGAGGATAATGAGCCTAAAAATATTCTTGAAGACATTCAAGCATTCTATAAATTCTTGAAAACCTACCCTCTAAGAAATAGAGAAAAAAATAAACATTGACTACTTTGACTCCCCTAACAATTATGGGACTCCTCTAGACACTACATTAAGGAATGATCCTAAACCACCTAAGGGCAGTTATTCCAAACCTACTGCTAAACCTTCAAGTAAGACTAGTTACAACATTATGGAAGTTATGAAGAAGATCAAATCCAACATCACTTTACATGAGCTAACATAAATTAAAAAACAAAGAGACTTACTCTTAGAATCATTGTCTAAGAAACCTAGAAAGCCTTTAAAAAGTGATAGTGCAAATGTAATTATGTAAATAACTAAAGCAGAGTCACCACCCTTCCTACTCATAGTCAAGATATTCAAAAAGGAGGTTCATAATTAAATTTTATATTATGGATCCTCAACCAAAATCATGCCTATAGGGATATGTGAACAACTTGGCTTGACCCCAATCAAGTCTAATAGAGTGGTCACATAATTGGACAAGTTAAAAGTCAAAGTCATTAGGGAATTACTGAATGTGAATATGTAATTGGATAGTGAACCAAGATTTTAACAATTTATGGGCATACAAGTGGTGGATATCCCTAGTTCTTATGGATTTATCCTTAGTAGAGAATGGACTAAGGCCTTAAATGGATACATGTCTACTAACTACTCCCACTTATGGTTACCTTAGAAGGGTGTTCCAAATCAAATAAGGGTGGAAAGAGCGCTAAGGATGAAATGCATGATAACAAAATATAATGTTGTCAATGAAAAGGTGAACTTCCTAGATTCTGATTTGGGAATCTTCACTCTGGAAGATACAAAAGAACCTAGTTACAAGAACCCTCCTCCAATGCTTGGCTTATGGAGACTATATATTGATGGTGCCAAATGTAAGTTAGATCAAGAGCTAGTATTATATTGATAGACCCTACAAAAAAATTATCATGCATCTTATAGATAGTAATTCCCATACACTAATAACTTATTTGAATATAAATCTCTCATCCTAGGGTTGTAGCTTTCTACTAAGCATAAGTTCAAGGAACTCCTTACTTATGGATATTCTAAACTTATGGTTAATCAAGTAAGGAACAAGTACCAATGCAAGCTATCTTACCTTAAGAGGTATAATTTAAAGGTTTGGGACTTGGTAGAATATTTTGATGCTTTCAAAATTTTGTCTATCCCTAGGGAAGAAAATGAAGTTGATAAGCTTGCCTCTGCTATAACTACTCTCATGCCTAATCATGATTCCCCCAATTTTAGAATTGAGATAGTATGATGCCCCTCAGTACTGAATGATGTGAATCATTTTCAAGTCTTCAATGATGATCAACAAATTCTATATTTCTTGACTAATTCTAGGGCCTTTGAAGCTCACATAATTGATGAAGTTGATGAAAGTTCTCCTAAAAAGGAGCTTGATGATAAAATCATCCAATTGAATGACAATAATATACCTAATGGGATGATCTCATTGGAAGTTTTATTTGATCATGATAAGATTACTAAAATACCTAAGGTACCCAAAGTAAGTGGTAAGGACTATCATGCAGTAAATCTTTGCCTACATGATCAATCCCAATAAGTGAACATAGGAAAGGCTTCTACTAAAATGGAAAATAGAAAGGCTAGGGAGTTGCTTACAAAATATAAGGATGTAATTACATGTTCCTATGAAGATATGAAAATATTTGACCCAATGGTTATTACTCACACCATACCACTCAAGGAAAAGTGCAAACCCTTCAGGCATAAGCCAAGACCTGTCAACCCTATCTTGGAACCCATGATATTTGAGGTCAATAAATTGATAGATGCAATGATTATGTTTCATATTAGGCATTCCACTAGGGTTGTTGACTTGGTCACAGTTAGAAAGAATAATTGAGAAATCACATTGTGTATAGACTTTATAAATTTGAATAAAGCATCTAAAAAGGACAATTACCCCTTGCCTTCTCTAGACCAAGTCATCCAAGTTGTTTTAGGATCTACCATGATGTCTTTCTTGGATGGATTTTTTGGATATAACCAAGTGATTATTTCCAGATAAGATATAATGAAGATAACCTTCACCACTAAATGGGGAACATATGCTTACAAAAGAATGCCCTTTAGACTGATTAATGCATGGGCAACCTTTTAGAGAGCCATAGACCATGATTTCCAAGGTGTAGTAGGAAAATTCATCATCATATATATGGATGATCTAATAGTGTTTTTCAAGAATAAAGAAGATCATTTCATGCACCTACAACAAGTGTTTGAAGGGTAAAGGAGGTATTATATATCCCTCAAACCCAAGAAGAGAATATTTTTCATTATTGAATGAAAACTATTGGGGCATGTCATCACCAAAGAAGGGATCTCCATAGATCTTGAGACAGTGGAATCCATTTCCAAGATTGAGCTACCTAATAGCTAGAAAGAACTAAAGTCATTCTTTAGCAAGATCAAATTTGTAAGGAAGTTCATCTCAAGCTTTACTAAGATTATCAAACCCTTGAATGATATGCTATAAAAATATGATAAAATCTCTTGGGATGAAGGATCTAATAAAGCATTTTCTAACATCAATAAGGCAATCATTCAATCCCAAGTCTTGATAAGTTTTAACTTCTCAAAGGACTTTTACTTATATTCATTTGCTTATGTCCACACCATGGCTATAGTTTTGACTCAAAGTATTGATGGAAATGACCACCATATAGCCTTCATGAGCACCAATTTAAAAAATGCAAAAGTAAACTATTCCATGATTGATAAGAAAGCCTATGCATTGGTGAAGGTAGTAAAAAAAGTTTAGACATTACATCCTTAGAAATAAGGTGCATGCCATCTTAATAGACCTAGCTACAAAGCTTATGTTGAGTTAGAATGAGCTTGGGAAATGAAGGGGCAAGTGGATGTCATTCCTACTAGAGTATGATATATAAGTGAATATTGCAAAACTGGTGAAATTTCAAAGCCTCGTCTAGATGATTGCCAATACTAATCCTAAGCTTCATGTCATGCAAGTTAATCAATATAACTTCCAACCCAATGAATGGTATGAATCTCTAATCCACCTACTTATCAATGGTAGTTATCCCTTAGGACTCACTAGAGAATAGAAGAGAGATTTAAGGCTCAAATCATCCCATTACCTAATCAAATATAAAATCCTATATAGGAAGAAATTTGAAGGGATCTACTTAAGGTGTGTGTCTAAAGAAGAGGCTTCTCAAATCATGTCCACTTTTCATGAAAAGATACGTAGTGGACACCCTTCAGGGAGAAACATATCTCACAAGACTCTTAGGGCTAGGTACTATTGGCCCACCATTGTCAAAGATGCTCAAAAGCATGTGAGGGAGTACCACTCATGTCAAATATTTAGCACAAAAGAGCCAAAGTTACCCATGCCTTTGTAATTAGTGATGGTAGACCAACCTTTTGCATAGTGGGGGTTATACTTTATTGGGGTAATTAACCCAAATTCCTTTGAAGGCCACAAGTATGTCATGACTATTATAGATTACTACATGAGGTGGACTAAAGTTATAGCCACAAAACAATGTAGGATAGAGGAAGTGATCAAATTCTTAGAATAAAATAATTGTAATAGATTTAGAACCCTAGTTCCTTAGAATAAATATATATGATAATGGATATATATTTATATCCATATAAATGACTAAATGGGCTTATGATAATGGCATATCTTTGAATTTTGAATCCAATAATTATCCTCAAGTAAATGAAGTCTCTGAATCTACCAACAAGAACCTTATGAAATCCGTCAAGAAGTCTACTACAGATAAACCTAGAACATAACACAAATTCCCTTAAATATGCATTATGGGATGACATGGTAAGGATCAAGAAAGAACTTAAGGATTTACCATTCTTTTTGGTGTATAGTTAGGAACCTATCTTTCCCATTAACTTCAAGTTACCCACGTTCACATTCATGCAAGAATACATGGAAGAGAGCTAAGAAATGGGAATTTATAGGTTGTTAGACATCATTAAAATGGAGGATGCTAGAGACAATTAATTTCTATGCTTCATTAGAAATCAAACAACTATGAAAATATGGTTTGACAAGAGGTCCAAAGTGAAGGTGTTCAGACAAGGAGACTTAGTCCTCCTTCAAGACAAGGCATCAAAACCTAAAGGCAAGCATGGTCAGTTTACACCCTTATGGATTGGCCTATACCAAATTATATAAATCTTAGGCAAAAACACCTTCAAGTGAAAAGACATTCAAGGAGAAAAATTCACATTGCCCACCAATGGGAAATATCTCAAACACTACTTTAATGTTACTTCACCAGGAGTCTTCATGGAATAGAATATGTAAGATTGTTTAGAATTAGAGTAGGTATGCTAGTTAGTTTCCTTCCTTACATTATTTTCCTATTTGACTTATATATATTTGTTTTCTTTCCATTTATTTTTTTCTTTTTGTTTGGTTACTTTGTGTTGGGTGTGTCCTTTATGTCTATTTTTTCTCCTTTGATTTAATAAAGTCTTGTAAACATTTGTTGCTCATAATTTCCCTAAATTTATTAAAATTACAATATTTCAAAATGAGGGCATGAACCTGCATAAGAGAACCTAAGGTTGTAATATATCATCAAGTTATAATCTAGATACTTTCCCAAGACTCACATAGAAGTTAGTTACCTCACAAGAATCCAAAACATTACCTGAGATGAAAGCTATTTTATGAGAAGAATCATGTATATGGAAGGAGAGTTTAAAATATTTAGGTATATGCATTTTTAAACTTAAAACACATCCTTGTTTGAGATCAAATTTTAAACTATAGGTGACTATCCTAAAGCCAAAACATTTGACCAAATACTTTAAACTTGGTTATCTTGAATCCCAACTTTTTTTAAAAGACCTAACATAAAATAAAAAAAGAGGACTTATTGCTAAATCAAAAGATATGAATTCAAAGGTGATTCATGCAACCTCCACTAGGGCTATGCATGCCTAGCTAGCAGTGGATCAAGGCCATGAGTTGATCCAAAGGCATCTATTTTGGGGATATGGATTCCTGGTTAGTAGTATAGCAATACCCAAGCCTTATTTGAACTAAGAGCAACCATTCTTAATGAATATGTAAATATTATCAAAGTAAGATGTAATGGTTAAACCTGGATGTTGTTCCTTGAAGTCTCATGATAAATAGTAAGTGGAATCAAAGCACACACACATGTTTAGGATTTGACATGAGAATTTTAATTCTACATATTTTAAGTGTGTTTCAACCCTAAATTGATCTAGATAATTATATTTGTTCAAAGGAGATAAAGGACTTATGTGTTGGTTTAAACCAAAGTTTCTAGGTTCTAACATATTTGTATCTTCCCCCTGTGAGTCACCATTTTTTGGGACCAACATACCCCCATTTTTTTGCTTCTAAAAAATAGGGACCCTTGTGAATGTTTTAAAACATTTATACCTTGAATTATCTTTTGAAAGGTCATTATTTATTAGAATTTTAAGATCATCCACTTGAAGGGACATGAACCTCTACATATCTGATTGTTATTATGCTTTATAGGCTAACCCTAATAATGGTTGTCTTTGGATGATGAAGTGCAGGTTCCATGGAGAAAGAGAGGGTTCCCAAGTAGAAAACCCTATGATTTTAATTCAAAAATGGTGGGATAAGTTTAATGGGAAATCATGTTTCTATTTTTAAAAATCCTAAGTCTAATTTTATATTAAGGCTCTATCATGTTTTTGACATGACCAAACCTTAATAAAAAATCATACTTAGACATTTTTATTTTTACCCCCTTTGCTAACCTCCTAACCTCGCATAATATTTAGTCTATAGGCCCCTTTTTTATATATCCAAGGCTCTTTGTTTAGCCTAGCCTTCAATCTTAAATGTCTTTGTGTTTATTAACACAAACAACATCTTAAGATCAAAACCTTAGTCTAAACCATTATACATATTGTGTCCTAACTTAATTATTTGATTTAATTACAAATCAAATGGCTCTCATTTCTTTCGAGATCTAATCTAATAGCATGAGATCACCCAAGAATAACCATACATCGATTTCACTTTCAATGGAAAAGTTCTTCTAAGATTTAATTTGATAGTATCATTCCCATCGTTTCATGCTCATGAGGATGTCTTGGATGTTAAAAATACCATCAAGTTGAACCTCATATCAACTTCTACCTAAGTTCAGAGGGGACCACATTAATGTTTTAACCTTAGGCTTAGAATAATAAACTTTAGCTCTAAATTCCTCTAGTTTATTCACACAATTAAATTAGGACTAATGATTTGAATTAAGTTCATATGTGACTAATTTGTGACTTAAAATTCATGCAATTTTATAGATCTAATGATCCACATTCACCATTAGATCTTGATCTAATAGTGTGAAGATAAAGGATTCCCCCACAGTTTAAAGCTAATCAACCTTGACCTCCCAAATCATGATCAATAACCCTCACTACATCATCAATCTTGATCCAATTTCACAAATCATAAGAAAAACATCAATGAATCTTGAATACATCACTAAAGAGGAGAACCAATCACATACAAGTACATAGATCCAACATCCCTCACTATGTCATTGATCCAATCCAACATCATGAATTATTTGATTGATAAGCCCTAAAATGTGGTCATATGGACTAACGCCATAATTTCAATTTAAAGATTCATTGTGTTCATAAACACAATATGACTTTAGGACTCAAAATTAATCCTTTGTAGAATAAAAATCAAGACTAAATTTGGTAGTCTCACTCTTGTCATTTAACATTCATGAGGACATATTTGACATTAGTGAGACTATCAAATTTAACCTTATCTAACTTTTAGCCTAGGTAAAAGGGGCATTTTTAAAACCATTCAAAAGGGACCCTAGTGTAATAACATGGAAAACATAGAATAAAATACCTTAGCTTAAGTTTTTTAGTGTTTATTAACACAAATAAACCTTAGGAATATATTTTAGGCCTATATTTTATTAATACTTGACACTAATTTAGCTATGTGTATCTTGCAAGATCCAATGAACTATGCTTGATCAGAGGTCTTGATCTAATGGATTGAAATGAAGGATTAATTTTCAACCAAGGATGATAAATGTTGATGTTTTGAAATTTGGAATAACCATCTCATTCTAATACCAAACTCCAAAGTCTTGATATAATGGAGTGAACATAAAATACTTGATTTGAAAACCAACGGTTATATTTCAAAGTAATTTTTGTGGGGATGCCACAAAAACAAGCTTAGAAAGGCCACATAAGTGCCATGTAAGCACTAAATGATAAATCCAAAGATTTGGCATGCCCAAAAAGATAAAATTTTCACAAGTCAGGCTATCCATAAGATCTAAGGCATGAATGATTTTATTAATTCTACCACCTTCACCATTAAATCTCTAAGAAACCCTAGTAGAATAACATAAATCCCTAATTCTTTACTATTGAGACATAATTGCATTAAACAAGATCAAATTTCATCTTGAGAAAAGAAGAGAAAATCATACACCTAATCCAATTAAGTAATCATGGCATTAGGTAGGAAATAATGGAAAGAAGAGATAGAATTGTATTTTTCTATGGAAAATGAGGGAAGATGTTTTGGGGACACAGAATTCGACACTTGGGCACTCAATAATGGAATGAAGAACTAGTCAGAGATCTTCTTTGTTATTGAGGAAATGTAGCCTCTCACTTCCAATAGACAATGTATTATATTAACCAAGAGGAAATTTGATGACTTGGTTGTAATTAAGATGTATGGTCTTCACTAAGCAACTATAAAAATAGAGGTACTCCATTACATAGATATCCTTGCACCTATGTTTATCAATTATAAAATTGATAGTGATTGAATAGTTAGGGATGATGTGTCAAAAGGGATAGCATAAATTTCCCATATAGATTTTTAGGCCTACTATAAACTTCCCAAGACTCATATAGACCTCCACACCATCAAGGATTGGACAACCAAGCATAATTTGGACACTATTCTAAGACCCTGGTTAAACTAGGGATCCCACATATCCAAGAAACATGATGGAAAGATCCATATTATGAAATTTAGGGAAGGCATTAGGATCATCATTACCCTATTAAATAGAGCATTAGGGATAGCCACCATAACCTATGTCAACCCCAAATGAGTTTCTTACATATATTTCATGGTGGAAGAGAAGCTAATTCCACCTATTAGAGAACTAATTAACATTCTCTTGGGAATACAATTTTATGGCATAAAAAGGAAGAAAAACCCACAATTTACCATGATGTCCTATTTATTAGACTCATTGATGGCTTCCACACATATTCTTGATATCAATAATTGGTCCTCTCTTAGAAAAATTACAATATCCCATCATTATTGAAAATTATATATCTTTAAATACAAGGGTCACATGCAATTAATTTGTGATTGCATATATCCTACTTTTATTAAGACTATAAAAGGGAACCCCATGCACAGAGTGCACCCCCTCTTCAATAAATATGTAGAACCCATGGGTGACATATAATATTACCCATATTGTATTGTCATCAGAATGAAAGGAGTCATGACTCAACCATATAGATTGTCAGTCCATGTCCCCATCAAATTGGTTGATCAGGAAATTGCTTCCCAACTTCTTAAAGGGATTGACAATGTATGAAGAGATAAGAGGAAAGGAATTTTGCATCATTTTCCATTCTTGATTGGAAAAACTATGATCCATGGCTAAAAATAGTTGGATGTTATGTCTAGACATATAGATGCCTTCTATTTTCAAAAGGATGACCTCAAAGAATGAGATCCAAATAAAATATTTATCCTCCATCTATAATCCAAGCAACTGACTAAGGTGGACTATGAACATAGGGTTAGCCCATATGACCATCTCTACACCAAGGCTGTAAACTTTGAAGAAGTGCTAGCCAGGTGTATGCAACATGGCTTCAAACTTGAGCATAGATTGTAAAGAGAGGAGAATCCAACTAGAAAAATTTGGTAGATGAACCAATTGCAATATCATATATTACCTTCCACCTCAATTTCACATCTAATACTACCAAAATAACAAGTGCAATAAATTGAAGGACCTAGTGAAAAGAAATTAGAAAAAAGGCTAAGAGAAGGTCCTTCATCATCAGTTCCACCTCCAAAACCAACTTCTCTAGTAGATCACATTGATATGATTACCCTCAAACCATATGAAATAGTTGAAGGATTATTAAAAGAGCTTATAGAGACCTATGGGTTAGATTTGGAAGATGATGGAATTGAGGAAGCCAAAACTAATTTGGCACAAGCTGAGGAACCCTTGGTAAGTGAGAAGGAAAAGGGGAAGGAAATGGATTTGGGTTTAGTCCCTATCTCACAAAAGAAAAGGAAATCAAATATGGTCAATATTCTTAGGTCCTCTAAAAGGCCAAAGTGACATGGACCCATCCTACCATTGAGGTTAACTTGTTTAGTGATGAGTTCCCCATACATGGACCTATCAACCTTGACTAGTTCATATATGGAAAGCTCTAAAATATTCCATCCCAATCACATTAATTAGCACTTACCAATGCTACAAGTATTGATACCCATTATGATATCAAACCCTATATTAGAGAGATCATGAAGGATCAAAAAGAAAAGAGGATTGTTGAGGCAACTAAAGAGAATGGAAAATGAATGAAATATCCTAGAGAATTAAGTGGTACTAGGATTTATATCCTAGTAGTACCACAATTCTATAAACTAATAGCTATTATGCAATACAATCTAGACATAAATGGATTAGAGAAGGTAACAACAAAGAAGACCACTATAGGTACTAAGGAGTTCACCTTCCAAATAGTGGAGCCTTTTGTGGGTCTAACTCTTGTGCAAGGGAAAATACTGGGGGAGCACCCCATCCATCAAGTGGACATAACAAGTTTGGTTGAGGCCCAATTAATAATGACCTTAGTTGGGGTGAAGTGAATGAAACAAAGAATCATCAACCTAGAAAATGAAAAGCAGGACTTGGAAGCACATGTTATATTTTTAGTCCCTAAGGACATATTAAAGATGTTGAATAAGTCTCTTCTTGACATATTTGAAGTATTGAATACAATGAAGCTTAGATTAAGTACCTTGACCCATCAAGATAAGATGTCACAAGCATTAATAATTTAATGGTAGGGATCCAAAGTCTAGAAAATTGAATTGATCAATGTGCATACTACAAAATAGGGCCAGGACATCAAAATCCTCAAACTGGGATATTTGAACATCCTCTTAGGAGTCATAATGGGTAAAATATAGGAACTGAGCACTTGGTATAATAGTGTCAACAATTTCATGAAAGAGGACAAGGACTTGATAGACATAATGGAGAAGCTCTTAGAGATCATATTGGTAAACCCCTCTCAAGCCACTACCACATGACTAATAGATGATGAAAAATTTAAGCAAAAGGTTAATTTATTAATCTAAAACATCAAAGGGAACCAAGGCTAGTCTATTAAGGAGAATCAGAAGGTATTTAACATCATCCCTACCTTAGGAAGGTATATTTTAGAGGCATAATGCATCTAAGAACTCATGGCCAAAAGTGATAAAGAATTCAATACATTAGCATATCAAGAAGAGGATTGTTTGATGAAACCTATAATAGATTTTGAGTTGATTAAATAAAAACATACTAAGGTGAAGGACATCCTCAAGAAAAGATAACCAAGAGGACCCACCAATTTAATATTAAAATAATATTCTTTTCTAGTGAATATATGCTAGTCTTTTAGCATTTACAAGTTCTATTTGTCAAATTTGACATATGAGGTCATGTGTATTGTAATCCTTGTATGAAGGAAAAATGTCCTTATCTTACATATAGATGCTTCGAGAAGTTAATCAGTACACTACCTATGTTATCTATAAATAGATAGGGGTTACAATTTTTTAAAGGGAGGGACTCTGAGAAATTGTATACAAGAAAGAATTTTAATACAACTAAGGAATTTTAAAAGAATTATTTGATATAGTGTGTTAAAATCTAATGTTATATCTCAATTGCATGTTAATGTCTTAGATTTGAATGGTTCTTTGCATTTTGAACTACATTTTCTATCATAAGGTTGTTAAATTGTGATATGATAGATTAGTTGAAAGACATTAGGTATAATTCATTTCATTTTCTCTAGATTTGGATGTGCTCATGATATTTTTGTTATAGTAGTAAATTCCTTAAAGTAAACCTAGTTCTTACTTATGATTTCTATATTTCCTTTAATGCTTGCCTAGTTTTTGATGAAATATAAGTTCATACTATTTTACATCACAAATTGGTTCATGTATGATCAAACCAATTAGAACCTTGTCATGATATTTGAGATGGAATATTTCAATCACATTTTCTTTTCTACCTTACCCTCCTTTTTTCTATTTTCTTTATAAAATCTCACTTTAGTTTAAGATCATTTTTAATATCCACTTAGGTTATTTTGTGGATCATAAATATCAAAAAATTTAAAATATATAGGACCTTAGTGGATCCCAAACACCAAATTAAACTAATATTGTGGATAACTCTCACACTATGCTTCTATTCCACCATAGGTATCCCAAATTGCCACAAATTGCAACTCATGCCCTAGATCGTCAGGATCTTCAAATGAGAAGTGTTCATTAACACTAAGATAAATTATGAGGTATTTATAAGAATCAATAGGGTTTTCATAAATATTGATTGAAAGTGAGCATTAATAGTTAAAGACCTGGTTCATTGATAGAAATTGATGAAGTGCATTGAGTCAAAGTTCTTAGATTACATGAGATGAGGTGAAAGTGATAAAGGTTTAACATTTTAAAATTGGATCCTATATGTTAAAGATATAACAAGATAAATGGAGTTAATTTTATCTTAGATGAGAGGACATGAGATGCGAGCATTGTGTTTGAGATTCTACTGTGACCGTTGCCATTTGAATATTTGAATTTATGAAAGGAAAAACTAGTGCTCAGTAAATTATCCATGTATTTTGATAGAAGATGAATTTGCTCATGTATTAAAAATAAAATATTTAGAGGAATTCAAGGTGAATCTATAGATATTTATTTATATATGTGGAACTATTTATAGCCAAATATTTGGAGATCTAAAGTTGTCTATGTTTTTATATTTGTTTTATACAAGACCCAAGAAGATTATTTGTGCTTTTTTTGATACTATTTTGATGTTTCATGGTGAATTGGATATTAGGGAGTGCTTTAGACTCTATGAGGATGATCTATGAGTATTTTAAAGGTGTGATCAACCTATTTTGAGTGTTCAAAATGATTAATAAGTTGGCTGTATATTCAATAATGATGTTCTTATGTATAAGGTCTCTATTTTAGTTGATTGAGCACACACAAAGGTGAGAAAAGGTGAATGTGATCATTTGAGGATGTATTAAGGGACATAAGGAATATACATATGTATTTTAAGTGGTATTTTATTATTATTATTCTTATAAAAGTGTCAAATAGATGAATGGGTCTTCCTAAGACCTAAAAGTGATTTAGGCCTATTTGAAAGGGGATTGTGATTAAGTATGACCCATATGAGATGCCTTAAGGGTGAAGGAATGTTTTGTGACTGATAAGGAAATATTTTGATATTTTTAATTCATGATTTATCTATATATATTGAAACTAAATGTGTTGGTTTATATACTTATATGAAAAATATTTGTGAGTGAGAGACTTGTATGTGAGAGAGTTGAGACTTGTATGTGAGAGAGTTGGAGAGCAAAAGAAAGTAGAGGAGAGTAAGAGTGCCTAGCTATTGGATTGATGAGTAGATAAGATTAAATACTATGTGTATGATCTATAGGTCATGTTTCTAATGATAATATAGTGTTTTTGTAGTTTTAAGTTCTGTGAAGATATTTGAGTGTGTATATGAGGAATATTTGAGTGAAGAAGGAGAGAGATTGTGACATGCCTATGTGAGAGGCCTGTATGAGTTAGAGAGAGTTTGTGTAGTTTTCATATAATCAAGAGGTCCATTATTAAGTGTTAAATACATTAGTTCTAATGTGGAAGTGTTTATTTTAAGGAGGGTCTAAAGTACTTGATCTTCTTTAGGGGAAATTGTTCCTTGTGAAATAGGGTTTCACTAAAGACCTTTGGTTAGAAGGACTTGATCAAGGTTATAGGTTAGAAGGACTTAACTAAAGGTTCCTAATTAGAATGACATGATCATTTTCTTATTTATGATCATATTATAGGAGAGTAGTCCATGTGTTTATAGGCTTAATAGTGGATTTTATTCCCCAAGAAGGTTTCCCACCTAGATCATGTGTTGTTTATGTGATCTTGCATTATATTCATTGTTCACTACTATGAATGATTTATGTGATTCATGAATGATTGCATTCAATTCTTAAGTATTTGCAAGAGTTTTGAAACTCCACCACTAATTTACCCCCACCCCTCTTAGTGGATTATATCTATAATAATTTGTATTAGAGTAGGTCCTTTGGCAAAGGCTTAATAGCTTGAAGGTGATCCAAGGTACAATGGCTAGTCAAAATGTGCAAGGTGGTTTCTATAATAAGTAAGCATAAATGTTCAATGGATCCAATTATGTGTGTTAGAGTGTTATGATGAGGACATACATTACATCTTTAGGTTTTTATGTATGATAATTTGTTTTGGATGGTCATGTTGTTCTTACTAGTCCTCCATCTATTACTATAGACAAGAATCTGTTTGAGAATAATTCTAAGTCAATGAATGCCATCACCTATGGTATTATAGAAAGTGAGTTCACTAAAGTAATTCATTTTACATCTACCAAGGAAAATTTGGATAAATTTAAGACTATTGTTTAAATATATTCAAAGGTTAAGTTTGTAAAGTTGCAAACTCATAGAAGGCAATTTGAAAGTCTCAATATGAATGAAGATGATACTATGGCATCCTTTTTATAGAGATTTGATGGGATTGTGAACATCAATAGAGGTCTTGGAGATAACCTTAAATAATTTACTATTGTTCAAAAGGTATTGAGGTCTCTATCCCCCAAGTTTGATCCAAAAGTATTTGCTATAGAAGAGATTCATGACCTTACTCAGTTGAAGATGGATCAATTATATGTCACCCTTAATTTTTATGAGATGAAGAAGAATGATGATATAACACCAAAGAAGGAAGGAAATGTCAAAACTAAAATGAAGACAAAGAAGAAATTCTAAGGTAATAAATCAAGGAGGATGACATTCCTGATATAGATGAGGATGAACTAATTGATTTGATTTCAAGTAAATTGAGAATAGGTTTAGGCAAGTATAAAGGTAAGATACCCCTCAAATGCTTTAATTGTGGTGAGATAGGACATTTTGCTAATAATTTCTCTTATAAGTATAATAAGGATGATGATGATGAAGAGCATGTTTAAGGTCATGATGATGGAAAGAGATATTTTAGGTTTGATAAAATAAAAAAGGGATTCAAAAGGTTTGATAATAAGAATAAGTACTTCAAGGATAAGAAGTGTCTCTACACCAAAGAAGATTGTTTCTCATTAGATGAGAGTGAAGGTAGTGACTCAAAACATGATCATGTAGATGATGGTCTTACTGAAGATGAAGTTTTGTTCATGGTCGAGGAGGGAAGTTGCTCACAATAAAAGGAATCTATTTGGAGTGATTCAAATGATAATGAAGATGAGGTAGACTATTAGACTACATTAACTAATGCTCATGAAGAAATTAAGAGTGAGAAGAAGATCAATAATAAGATGAAATCTAAACTCAAGGAATTTGAGGATAAATTTAGTGTGTTGAAGGAAAGAATGGATGTAGATGTCAAAGAAAATGAAGATATGGCCTAACATCTCAATTATCAATTGGAAATCCTATCTACAAGCCTAAAAGCTAAAGAAGATGAATGTGCAAGGTATGTAATTGAAAATGAGTCATTAAAATTTGAGTTAGAGAAGGTATATAGTAAGGTTATGTATTTGTGAGATTTGGAAAGATCTCAAGTGATCTAGACAACATTCTAAATGAAAAACATGCAAGTGATAAGACTAGTCATGGATATAAGGAAGAACTAGAGACTGTGACTCAAAACAAGATGAAGACTAATGTGAATAAGGACAATCAAAATTTGAAGAAAAATCATCAGATAAGGAATGAAGGTATGGTAGAATAAATTCAAAATAGATCAGACAACCAAATTCCATGAGGTATGTAAATTTCAATGGTTACTACTAGACTTGTAATTAGTTTGGGAATAGAGATAGAGAATGTAGAGGACCTATTAAGAATGAATTTACTTGGAACTATAATGGGGGTCATCAGTCAAAAGGTGTAAGCAAGGTTGAGTGTCTCAATTTTGATAATGTGGGGCACTTTGTAAAAGCTTTTTCCATTTAAGGTAAGACAAGTTTAGTTTCCTTCAAGAGATACTGAGCTTTAAAGTTGTTATGAACTAGGACACATTACAAGATATTATCAAAATATGGTAAGGCATAATGAGTTTTTTTCAAAAATTATAGTGTGCTTTAATTGTGAGAAGAGGGGTCACATTATTAGGTTTTACAATCAAAGGTATAAAAATTAGAAAAGGTTCAATTAGGATTTAATAATGCAAGGAAGAAGGCAAGTGAACTCATGGAGAATGAAGGTGGTAAGTAGGAATTATAATGAGTTTTTAGGTTCAAGTAATCTATTTTTTATGGTGGAGAATGCCTCAAAAGTTGAAGATTCCCAACAAGTCTCATTGTCTTCTCATGTTGAGAATGAAGAGACTAAGCTCAAAGAGAAGACCAAGGTACTTGTTGAGACTAGTTCTAAGGTAATTATGGATCCAAGTGAACATCTATGTTGTTATTGAGCAAGCGTCATGCAAAGAACATCAATTTTTTGTACCTAGTGATGAGGTTCCAAGCTACAAGGAAGATTATTTAGGTGAAGAGGTATGCCATGAATCTATGTTGTCTCCATGTATTGATAATCCAATCATACAAGAAAAGGAGAATGTTGTGTTAGTTGAGGAGTTTATTTATTTAAATCCAAAGAAGAAGAAGAATAATAACTATAAGTATCAATTAAGTAAGGAGGAGGAATATGAGGAGTTATTTTTGTTTTGAGCATTGATTTATAGAGGGTGTCTCTATCTATTTTTATTAAGAGATTCATTTCAATGGAGAAGCAAGTGTTGTTATGGTATTATTGAAATGGTCCTAGAAGACTAGAGTTAAGTGTTCTTAGTTGGAAAAAGTATGACTAGATAGAAAATATGTTGAGGTAATGTCATGATGTTGATAATTGTATATGGAAGTAATTTGTAGTGTCAGATTGAATGTTCCAAAATGACAAAGGAGAATTTGTGATTTATCAAGGTAATATTTTTACATAGAAAGGTTTATTGACCTTATTCTAGCATGCTCCAGGTGGTTTTGAGGTCTAAAGGTATGTTGAAGTCAAATTGAAGATTTTTGTTTGTTCTTGGGTTTCTTAGTTTATGCTTATGAGTATGTAGGTCCTAAAATGGGTTATATAAAGTAAATTTTACCAATGATATGGAAGATAAAATATTAGTCTAGAATTTTGTAATGGTTGTCTCTAGGTGTACAAGAAGTTGTAGAGGTGGATATTGACTAAAAGGTGCTATGTTGACTTTGTTTGTTTTAAGTTTTTAGGGTTTTGGGCTCTATTATAAAAGTGGTCTACTTAATGATTTGAGGTCTAAGGATTCTTAATATGTTTAATAGGACACATGGGTTGTCAAACCAAGTTTCATAGATATTTTAAGTTTTGTGGTTCTCAAATTATTCAAATTTTTGTCAAGTTAGAGTCATAATTAGATAGTTGGTTTGTGAAGGAAGTATGTTGCATAAGATGATCTAGTTATTGAAAATTAGTGTCCTTAAGGGGGAATATGAGAGTTATCTAGATATGAATTTTTTTGTCTTGAAGATGTATCTACTAAAAGGTGTGGGCTCTACAAGTGGAGTCTAAGATAGGCCTAGTATGAAGAAGAGTGCTTTTATTCAAATTCTACAAAATAACAAAGCATAAATGTTTCAAGGTGAGTTATCAAGTTGATTTATAACATGTTCCTAATTAATGAGTGTTATGATGCTCTTTTTGTGGTCATGGAAGTGTCTTTAGAGAGAAGGTTAATAAGCTTATGTGGTGGTTCTTCATGGTGTTTTAAGATATAAAGATGCTCAAATGATATAATGGATAAAATTTCTTATGGGGATTCCATATCATATGTTTCTTTCTGAGTTCCACTATATTTTAGTTTTTTGTGTGTTTTTTATTCATTGGTTGTAGTGCTTGGTTGAATAGAGTGTTGACATGGAACAAGAGGAGGTTGTCAAGGCAAGAAGAAGTAGGGTCAAGGTAAGGGGGAGTTTATATCATATTTATAATATGGTACTTTATTATTTTATATTCCTTTTAGGTCCTTAGGATCAGTTGGTTCCCACTTTGTCATTGTGTTAAAGGGGGAGAAAGTTCCTATTGTGGGAGTGCTTGAAGAGAGAGAAGGTGAACTATATATTATTATATATGATGTTTGTTGACGTCAATGACAAAGGGGAATATTATTGGAGAGATTTCAATGATGTAATTTTTATGTCATATAGGTTTATTGGTGAGTATATGAAGTGACTTGATAGCCTAAGTGACAAGGACAAAGTGTGCAATGTGTTTGTCCTAGTGTGTTTGAAGTTGGCTTCATTGATCTCCATTTTCAGCATGGTTAGAGATGTTCAAGATGAGTGTGGTGATTGGATAATTTTGAATAGGACCCTAATATGTTATCTATGCTTTGATATCTTGTGTACATAAGTGGAATTCATATGGTGGTTCATAGTTTTCATCTAGATAGTTTTGGTCTAGTGGCAGAAAAATTGAGTAGGCAATAAGATGATGTCATCATTACCATGTGAGAATGATTCAAGGGGATTTGGTCATATGTTTGTAATAAAATTAGTCCTTATTTGATATAAAATAAATATCAAGTCATGAATCAAATCATGGCCAAAGATATGAGGGTGAAAATTTTGCTTCTCAATAAGAATTTATTGTTTTTCCATACTTAGCCAAATTTACATGTGGCCAAAAAGAGCCAAGTAAGCATGTTGATGAATTTATAATTTAAGTATATAGAGGTGTATAAAAAAAATTATCATATGGTTTTATTCATTTTTATTCCTAGTTATTCTGCACCAAATTTAAAATCATGTGATAAAGCACATCAAAAGATATGCATGTGTAAGTTTGGGATCCCAAGCAGTTTGACTATGTTTTTCCATACTTAGCCAATTTTACAATGTGACAAGAAGAGCCGAGTGAGAATTTTGGTGTTATATATTTCACACATGAAGGTTTAAAGATAAACTAATCATATGTATTTTTTTTATATTTAGTCATATTTGATTTTCACTAAATTTGAGATCATGTGCTAAGGTGCATCAAAATATATGCTTGTTCAAAGTTGTCCTCTCAGGCAGGTTTTGACATAGTTGGATCTGTGATAGAAATTTTTGAGAAGGAATTTTAATGGCATTAAATCTTTCACACATGAGGGTTATAGGATATGTTTATCACATGGTTGGATTTTCTTATGTGAGGTGATCATCTAGTCCAAATTTGAGATCATGCGAGTAAGAATAGAATAAGTTATGGAGGTGCAAATTTGACCTTATAGGTAGATAAGCATGGGTCCTATAGTCATTTTTGCACATGTTAAATTTTGATCAAGATCAATGGTATGCATTGATATAAGAAGTTAGGATGTAATGAGATGAGGATAGATACATGATTTTTAATGATTGATTAAAGGTCTAGGATAAGGATCCAATGGTGAGTGGGTGTTCATATAGATTGATCAAATGGTGAACATTGATAGTTAAAGACCTAGCTGATCTATAGAAATTGATGAAGCATGTTGAGTCAAAGTTCCCATATTGCATGAGATGAGGTCAATGTGATAGAGAATTAATGTTTGAGCATTGGCACCTATGTGTTAAATATCAAACAAGATTGATGAAGCATATTTGATCTAAGATGAGAGGACATGAGATTCAACCATTGTTTTTGAGGTTTAACTATGACCGCTTCCATTTGAATATGTGAATTTACTAAGGGAAAAACCAATGCTCAGTAAATTATCCATAACTTTTGATAGAAGATGAATTTTCTCATGTAGTAAAAAAGAAAATATGTATAATACTTCAAGTCACATCTATCAATATGGATTTGAAGATCTGGAAGTGTGTATGGACAAAGATTTTGAGCTCCAAAGTTGTTTTTGTTTTCATATTTATTATGTAAGGGACTCAAATAGATTGTTTAAGCTTGTTTTGATATCATTTCAATGTTTCATGGTGAATTAGATATTAGGGAGTGTTATATACTCCATGAGGATGCTTTATGAGTATTTTTGAGGTGTGATCAATTTATTTTGAGTATGAACAATGCCTAAGAAGTTGATTATATATTTGGTAATGGTGTTCCTATGTATAAGGTCTCTATTTGAGTTGATTGAGCATATGTAGAGGTGAGAAAAGGTGATTGTGATCATTAAGGGTGTATTATGGGATATAATGAGTGGACCTATGTATTTTTAAGTGTTAATATGTTCTTATTATGCTAGGATAAGTGTTAAAAATATGAACGGGTCTCCATATGACCTAAAAGTGACTTAGACCTATTTGAAAGGGGATTATGCTTAAGTGTGACCCATATGAGATGTCTTATGGGTGAAGGCATGTTTTATGGCCAATAACAAAATATTTTGATCTTGTTAATTCCTAATGTATCTATATATAGTGAAACTAAATGTGTTGGTTTTTAGAAATGTATAAAAAATATTTGTGAGCAAGAGAATTTTATATGAGAGAGTTAGAGAGTGAAGGAAAGAAGAAGAGAGTGAGAGTGCCTAGTTGTTGGGTTGATGAGTATAGAAGATTAAGGACTATGTGTATGATATGCAGGTCATGTTTATGATGAAAATATAGTGTCATTATAGTTTGAAGTTATGCAAAGATATTTAAGTGTGCATATGAGGATTGTTTGAGTGAAGAACGAGAGAGATTGTGGCATGCATATGTGAGAGGACTATATGATTTAGAGAGAAAGTTTTTGTAGTTATTAGATAATCAAGATGTTTATTATTAGGTGTTGAAAACATTAGTTCTAAGTTGGAACTATTCATTTCAAGGAGGGTCTAAAGGACTTGATATTTCATAGAGGTAGTTTCCCCTTGTGAAACAAGGTTTCACTAAAGACCTTTGGTCAGAAGGACTTGATCAAGGTTCTAGGTTAGAAGGACTTGATAAAAAGTTCTTGATCAAAAAGAATTAATTAGTCTCTTATTTGTGATCATCTTATAGGATAGTATACCATGTGTTTTCAATCTTGAGAGTAGATTTTATTCCCCAAGAGGGTTTCCCACGTACATCTTATGGTGTGTATGTGATCTTGCATTATGGTCATTGTTCATTGTTATGAATTATCTCTATGATTCATGAATGATTATATTGAATTATTGAAATATTTTTAAAATTGAACTAGATTATTTGCCACCACTAATTCATCCCCTCTTCTTAGTGGATTATACCTCTAACATTATCTACTATGGGTCTTGTTGGTGTTATAGATTTTCACCATAGCTAAGGAGGGGATTGTTCAGATATTCCTACTCAAATCTATTCTAACATGGGACTAATCTTAGGATATGGGTATCCTAATATTGGATTAGACCTATAGAGAAGGCTAGCTTCCTTATGGATCTATCACCTACACTAAACCTAAACTATTACTTTCTTGGAAAAGGGAGAGAGATTTGACAAAACTTATAAAAGCATGTGAAAAAGGGTCATGCAATAATGATTTGATCACTCAAAGTCACACAATACACACTATGAGACACATTCAAGACCAAAAAACATTAATCTCACATAAATATTTTAGAATAAGAAATTGACCAATTTATCCAATTTCATGCTAGATAATACACTATAAATTACACTTATAATGACCTATAAGAACTACTTAGTACTTACTAAAGGTGATAAAAACTTTAAAAAAATCACAGAACATACATTCACTTAACCATAGTACATGAAATTATAAAACACACTTCAATTTATCTTTAAGAAGGATGTAATTTAGTCTTTATTGCATCAAAATCTGTCATAGTACAAATTTTGGTAGTCTAGTCATACTAAAAAGAGGGATAGAACAATCCATTTCAAGGCTTATAAGTCTTTATTTGTGTGTGTGTGTGTGTGTGTGTGTGTGTGTGTGTGTGTGTGTGTGTGTGTGTGTGTGTGTGTGTGTGTGTGTGTGTGTGTGTGTGTGTGTGTGTGTGTGTGAGAGAGAGAGAGAGAGAGAGAGAGAGAGAGAGAGAGAGAGAGAGAGAGAGAGAGAGAGAGAGAGTTGTCCATTGGAAAAGGCCCAACCACTTTTGATGGATTAGAACTCTCAATGATACTAACTTAAGATGTTATCAACAAGGAATACATTGTGTAAAATAATTAAATGTCTATTTCCCTTATCCAAATGCTAGGTCTCTTCTTAGAATCATGTCATTATCTACTTGATCTACTGATGAGGATTATGTCTTAGAATTGACTTAAATGTGCCACATCTACATTAGGTGGCCAATTTTACTTGAAAACATGACCATGATGATAGGTGAGACATGTCCCTATGGTATGTATTTTATCCTATATCAAAAATAGGTCTAATATAGGTGAAAATCAATTTTATACCATTAGTTTTCACATAGTCAAAATATCTATAAAAATCTATAAACTACTTGAGTTTACTTCACAATCACTCATATATATTCACTTTTGTATTAGACAAGAAATATATATTTTACGTATATGGATCTCTACTGGTGATGCTTGGTGTTTGAAATGTGGCCCTGGTTCAACCTTGGTTCACCTTTGAGCTCATTCTTTATCATTTGCTTTACCTAGGTCCAAAATAACCTCTTCAACTTTCATTGAAAATATCCCAAGCTCACTTTTGTTTATTTACTATCAATTACCAAATCAGATAATCTAAATTATGACCAAATATATTTATGTTTATTGGTTCCATATATACATTCAATTATTGACTCTACCTTGCTCTGTTGATTTATTTGATCACAGATTCTTGTGAGCCAACAATCTTCTACCAACTGAACATGTGTGTGCCACTTCTCATACAAACATTTATTCTTAGGATCCTCTGACCTTTTTAACCTCTACTCAATATTATATTTTAATTCTTTATCAAACTCTAACCATTGATCTTCTAGGACCCATTATTTGAAATCCAACAGTTAGTTCATGATCTTAAAATTAACATCCTCACTCCCATCACATGACATTTACATGACCATCAATAATGTTCATATAACCATAAAATTTAAGCTCAAATTGATTTCCTTTTCTATATCTAAAACTTGATGTTTATGTGAATGTCTTATGATTTTTTTCCAACTTAGAAGGCTTGGATCTTAAAGCACAATAATCATGGAGGCGCCAAACTTTCAGGAGATATTCTTGAGGCCAAAAAGAATGAACCCATTTGATCTACTATTCTTGGGAGCCTTCTAAGTGATAATATAAAATGCTCAAGTTGACTAGTCTATTCACTCCTACATGACGTCTTGATAATGGTCTAGTTCATTTGGCTAAGTATGGTAAACTTGTAAAAATATGACTAAGGAGCCAACTTTGAACATGCATAACTTATATCGTGCTTTGGTGGATGATCTAAAACTTAGTGAGTATCAAATAGTGACCAAGATGGACAAACATATGTCATCACTTTTTCATGAGGCTACCACACATGTGAGATATGGACTCATAAATATGTTCACTTAACTTTATTTGAGATTATTCAAAAATGGCTAAGAATGGAAAGTTGATAGATTTTGCTTGAGAGGCCAACTTTAGGTCTTCATATATTTTGATGTGCTTTAGTGGATAACCTAAAAATTGGTGCATATGTTCTTGGGACTAAAGTGAACAAACCCATATGATCACTTCTCCCTAACTCATCCACATGTGTTAATTATGATGTCAAAAAAGTGTTTACTTAGAATTTCTATCACTAGACCCATAATGTCTAAATGACTAAAATGAAGAACTAGATGAATGATATGCACTTCTAAGTCATTTTTGGCACTCTTGACATCCCATATAGTCTTTTCAACTTGGCTAGGCAACATGTCTGTTGTGCTTGAGAACTTGGACCATAACCATGACTCTTGAATAATATGCATGACTATAAGATAGCATTTTATCTTAAAAGACAAAGAATTCCAACAAATAGGGAAGGAAAAAAACTAAAATAGGGAAAATAACCTAAAAATTAAAGGTATTTAAACTACTAACCAACTCTACAAACAAAATCACTTATTTGGGACAAAATAGAAAGGAAACTAATGTGTTATAAAAACACTTAGAAAAAAATAGGAAAAACTAAATATGTACATGGGACTTAGATTTCATTAATAGTAGTGCTTGAGATGTATCCCATTGACTAGGATAGGAAGCTCTTCACCATTCATCCTTGTGATCTGGGAAGCATTGTGGGACTTGCAGCTGGAGAATATATATAAAACACTCCAGAGAGACTCAAATTTTGTGTAATTTCCTAGCTTAGCTCTATCCTCATCCCACTTGAGGACCAAATATCCTTCCTAAAAAGATCTTGAATAATATCCTTTATCAAAATATCTCTTTGTCATTACTTGATGGGCTTTCATCGCCAACATGGTCTAATGCCTTATCTCTTCTAGCTCTATGAGCTCAGCATATCTTATTTCCATTGATTCATTCTCCAAAATATCAAGTTGATGCATTAATTCCAAAGCAAAGAATTCAAGATAAATAGGAATTCTTTCTTCCTTATCATATATTAAGTTGTATGGAGAATTGGCTATTAACCTATTATAGTTGATCCTATCAACCCACATAGCTGACTTCAATTTGAGATGTCATGATCTCTAATTATCTTTTATAGTCCTCTTGATGATCTTCAACAAATTCTTTTTGGTACACTCAACAAGGCTATTACCTTATGGATAATAGTTTGATGAGGTACTAAGGAAAACACTATATTAAACTTCCCACTAGATGATCTTAGATCCTAAAAAATCCATAACATTATCATATATTACAGTTGAAGTGACCCAAATTTGGTAATCAAACCTTCATAGAAGTCTAAAAAATTAGTTTCATTGGCTTATTTTAGTGTTATTAACTTTATACATATGGTAAAATAGTCTATGTCAGTTAGGATCCACTTATGTCCTAAGATTGAAGGGGGATTCATAAGATCAATAATGTCTAATCCCCATTGGACAAAGGGTTGATTTACTAAAATTAGTTAGAGAGGTAATGTTGTAACTTCACCTTTGTAAAAAACATGTCATAATGTCTACATTTATTGATTTGTGAATGGTAATCACCAAATAAACTTGGAAAATAATACCTACCTCTCATGATCTTATGGGCTATTATGCTTACCAAATAATTTCCTGAACCATGTCCATCATAGAACTACTCAAGTAACCTCTATGTTTGACCTAGTTCTATACATCTTAGTAGTATGCCATTTATGTACTTTTTAAATAATACCTCATCAAAAAGAAAGAAAGAAATTAAATTAAATCTATAATATCTAATATTTGAATGAGTGATATGAGAAGGATAAATACCATCCTATAGATATCTTGTCATATCTTGGAACCAACTAGAAGTTGAGGGCTGATCAGTTGCAACTTATTCATTATTTGACATAATAACTAATTCATTAGACTCTTACAAATATTGGGCTAGATGCTCAAAAATTCCTTTTCCTCTAATTATATTTGTGACTTTGATCTCAATATCATATTCCATGACTTTGGTTATCTATCCAGCTCTCTTGTCATTTATATCTTTATTCAGAAAAAATCATTAACACTTGGATGTGAAACCATCAAATGTATCTTATTACTGGACAAAAAGTACCTAAATTTTTTTAGAGACATTATAACTAAAATAAAATGTTTCTCAACAAAATAGTACCTCATTTAATATTCTTTTAAGCCTTGACTGAAGAAGGCTATTGGCTGATCTAAAGTCTCTTTATTTTGTTGCATGAGAATACCTAAAATTGTGTCAATGTTAGCATAGATATATAAGAATAAATCCTTTGTAAATTTATGGTTCATGAGTGTAGGATCATTGGCTATATTTTTATTTAACTCTTTAAAGCTTCTCACTCCTTCTCTAGACTAACAAGAATTTTGGCCCTTCTTTAGCATGGCTATGAGTGGCCTAACTAAAGTAGCAAAATTTAAGATGTATCTCCTTATGAAATTTATATTTCCTAAAAATATTTGCAATGATTTCTTGTGCTTATGAAATTATAGTTCAAGAATTTATTATATCTTATTATTATTTGTGATTATACCATTTTTTGAAATGACATATCCAAGAAGCCTACCTTTATGAATAGAGAAAACATAGTTTTTTGGATTCAAAGACACTCCAAATTCCTTGCACCTTTCAAACACTTGTTTTAGATGAATCTTATACTCATTTGTTAGAGAATACTATGATGTCATCCAAATAAATAATAATAAACTTGTTGAGGAGACCCTAGAATGCCATGTTCATAGCCTTTTGAAAAGTGGCTTCAACATTGGATAAACCAAAAGTCATATTTTTGTATTCAAATATCCCCCACTTTTTGGTGAAGGCTATTTTTAATTTGTCTTCTTCTTTGACCAAAATCTATTTATATCTATTATATCCATCAAATAAGGAGAACCTTTCTAAACCTAAAACTAGCTACAAAATCTACTCCATTAATGGTAATGGATAGTGGTCTTTAGGAGAGGCCTTTTTCAAGTCACATAAGTCAACACATAGCCTTATTTCACCATTCTTATTCCATACTAGAATAAGTTTTTCCACTAAAGTTGAGTGCTTAATTAGAAATATTATAGCTAACTCAATGAGCTTATGCAATTCATCTCTCATCAAAGGTTCAAGATTTAGATTAATTGGCCTTTACCTTTGTTTAATTAGCTTATTCTCATCTTATAACTCAATAGTATGTTAAGCTAGACTTGGATAAAAATATTTAAGGTCATTGTAATTCTATGCAAATACATCTACAAAACTTTAACATAACTCAATAAAAGCTTCTTTCTCTAAAACTGTGTAAACTTTGCCCATCTTTAAACTCTTATTAATGTAAATCTCCACATTTGTATAGTGTTCCTCTTTGGTTGATAAGGAAAAATTATATTTTCTCAATTAATCATATCTAATGAATATATTTTCAAGGGTGACCAACCCTTTAGTCAACTTTTCTATCTTCAATTGCACAATCTAGTCATCATACTTTTACAAATGCTTATCTTGGTTCCTTGAGGAAAATCCAACTTCCTCTTGTAAGAATATAAAAATCTAACTATAATATTCAAAAACCTGCCAATTTTCATGGTTTTTAGGGATAGAATGTCTCACAATTACCTTGATATGTGATTTAAAATTTTCATTTCTTATGTCATCTAGTATACTAAATTATGATCTAATGGTATCCAACCTATCTACATGCTTGTTCTTATTTATTGATATCAATTGAATATTGAAGTCTTGGAAGTCTTCAAATAGGTTCCATATTATATGATTATAGGACCTAAGTAATGGTTTCTTTCATATATTAATTACCCTTACTTGGTGAACTACTAGTTCACTATCTCCAAAGACTTGTAAGGGATTGATCTTCGTCTTTCTTACCCATTTCAAACCATACACTAGTGCTTCATATTCAGTAATATTATTAGAATAACTAAACTAAAATTTTAGAGAATTTAAATACCTTTTATTAACTAGAGAAATCAACATCATTCTAGTTCTAGTGTAATGTTTGTTCTTAAATCCATCAAAATATAGCTACCACATTCCATCACTAGGTTGATCATCATTCACCAATGTTAGAATTGGTGCCTCATTTTCATGAAGAAAATGAACACCAAGTCCTTCTTAAATTAACATGTATGGATCATTTCCATGCAAATCATAGGCCCATTCATTAAGGAAAATATCTAGGACTCCATCTAGAGGTGATGTAGTTTCCACCTCACTATTTTATAGTACCTTGTCTGAGGTAACACAATTAATGTTAACCATACTTGGCATATATGGTTTCAAATGAAATATTCCAATAGTTTTATAATTTATTATCACCTTAGTACCATACCTAGTTTTGAACATTAAATAGGTCCAATCGTCTGACAAATATCCTCCAATATTTGAAGTAAAGTCTCTTAATAGGCACATGGAAAAATAGGGAGGTGAGTCCACTACAACTACATCTTGTTGAATAACAACACTGGGACAAGCATGTAATGTCATTTCAGCCCTTTTATTATGCCTACTATGTTCATTGGTTATCCATATAATTGAAATACTCCTTTGGTATTTGGCTCATAGACAAGACCAAGGTTGTCTATAATTTATTTAGGCATGGCAATAATATTATCTCCATTATCTACCATAAAATTATGGAATAAGCAATCACCTACTATCAAAGAGAGATAAAAGGGAGGGGTTTTGTTTGATTTTAAATTGGATTTATCCACCTTTGTCGTGTTATGTACCTATTGATCAAGTTGCTTGATTTTCTAGTTTGAATTGGGCAAGATAGCTCCTTGTTTCTTAGTTGATTCTTTAAATACCTTAAGATATGAAAGGTTTTGAATAAGAATGTCCTTTTTCCCTAGAATGGAAAGGGAATACCATATTCTAATACTAACATTTTATTTCTTCATATGATCTATAATTCTAAAAGATGCCCCACTAACCTTTGGCTATAACTTTGGAGCTACTGGTTGTTCTCTAATTAGGGGAATTTGGGGAACTTTCATTGTCTCTATATTCTAAATATTTTATGATATATGAACAACTTGATCTTTAACACTCTTTTAAATAAAATTAAGAACACTATAAGTATTACTGATATCTTGAGCTTCTAATTGCTAATTAAAATTAATAACATCATGTTTCCTTGTAACTCATTGAGCTTCTCTTTAGACTACCATATTCATGTCTTGATATTGACCACCTTGAAGAGAGGACTCCTCCTGTGCCATCTATGGTATAGTAATATCTTATGATACCAAGGCTTGATTGTGAGTCTCATTTTTATTAAAAGGCTTCCAACATAGATCTTTCATCAAGTTATTTTTGGGAATAATAGCTTTTAAACTGGAAGATACATTAAGATCAAAGGTTGCATATGACTTTGTTTGGGTTATGGCTCCTAGATTTTGATAAGGTTGTCTATTGTCCTTAAAATCTTGATAAGGAGGTATTTGGTTATTGAAAGACTAATAATTATTCTAGTTTTTCTATTGATAAGGTATACCTTGGTATAATTATCTCTTGAGTGAAAACAATATCATTTCCAAAAGCTTGTAACATGCTTTTCAAATCACCAATCTCACTAGATTGATTAGGAAGGGCTACAACTTAGAATTTTGGAGATGGAAGAAGGGATATAGATAGAATCTGAGACACTTGAGAAGGAGGAACATGTTGAAATTCTAGGAATATGAGCATTAAAGGCCTTGGAGCAAGTTTACCAGCTTGTATTAAGTTATTTTTTGCTCTGATTCTAATTTCATAGGTATTTGGCAAAGTATTACCACCCATGGACTATATCATAACACTTATATCATAATTAAGGGACTTAAGATAGTATAAAAATTCATAATATAGGGATGGTCTAATGAATTTAGGGATCTTGGTTCATATATTTTGAAATTTAAGGTTAAAATTAGACATGCATTCATGAGGGTACCTTTTTATGGTAGTTAGTTATTCAACCAAAGATAGATGATCAAAATATTCTTAAAAGTGCTTAACTAAGGCTACACCTAACTCATCCCAAGTATAAATATAGGTCAAAGGAATATTTATATACCATTTCAATGCTTTTCCCTTGAAATAAGTAGAAACAAATCAAATAACCACATTATCTTGAGTAATATTATGAATAGAACATAGATTAACAACATCTTAGATATGCTCAATAACAATAGTTTTATCCCATTTTCCAAAGAAGAAAGGCATACTTTTTAGGGAAGACATAATGATGTCATCATATTGGGCCAAATTCAAGGGACTACCCCTATTAAATGGTACAAACACTTAATTCATGATAACCATTTGGGTAAAAGAGATTTAGCTTATAGGGATAATAGATTGGACTAAAATAATATAATGACTAGTAGATGAATGTTGCTTTGGAAGATAGGGTATTGTACTATTGAATCTTGATTCTTATAAGTAGAAGGAAATTCAATATGTTTAAAAGGAGTACTTTTAATTGATGATCTTATTGAAACCTTTGCATAAAAGCACTATCTAGAAGATGTTATGAATTTTACAACTTGAAGGATCATTATCTCTTGATTATGGTGGGTTTCTCCTACTACTACAATCTCAATATTTAAAATTCATTTATATGAAACAAAATCTATCTCATTAGACATGCCAAAATTGATGGTGTTCTACATTTGTACCCTAGTTGAGGAGGGGATTGTTCAGATCTTCCTACTCAAATCTAGTCCAACATGGGACAGATTCTAGGTTGTGGGTATCCTAATATTAGATAAAACCTTGATATAAGTCTATATTCCTTATGGATTTATCACCTACACTAAACTTAAACTAGCACTTGCTTGGAAAAGGGAGAGATATTTGATAAAACTTATAAAAGCATGTAAAAAAAGGGGTGATGTACTAATGATTTGATCAATTAAAATCACAAAATACACGCTATGAGAAACTTTCAAGACCAAATAACATCAATCTCACATAAATGTTTTAGAATAAGGCATTGATCAGTTATCAAATTAGTAAGAGAGGGTAAATATCCACATTCAGGCTACACAGTAAAAATTTAAATTACACTTATAATGACTTGTAAGAAATACTAAGTACTTCCTGAAGGTGATAAAAACTTAGACATAAGTAAGGAACATACATTCACTTAACCATAGTACATGAATTCATGAAACACCCTTCAATACAGCTTAGAAAAGGATGGAATTCAGTCTTTCTTACATCAAAAGGTGTCACAGTATAAATTTTGGTAGAGTCTGGTCATAACAAAAAGAGGGATAGAGGGATCTATTTCAAAGCTTATAAACCTATATTTATATAAAATAAAAGAGAGAGAGAATGAGTTGTGCATCAAAAAAGGCCTAATCACTTTTTATGGATTATCACTCTCAAGGATGATGACTTAGGATTTTATCAACAAGGAATAAATTATGTAAAAAAATTAAATGTTCATTACCCTTATCCATCTTCTAGGTATTTTCTTGGAACAATGTTATTATCTACTTGATCTGTTGATGAGGATTATGTCTTATAATTGACTAAAATGTGCCACATCTACATTAGGCATCCAACTATACTTGAAAAAGTGAACATGATGATAATAGAGACATGTCCCTATGGTTTGTATTTGATCTTATATTGAACATAGGTCCACTATAGGTGAAAACTAATCTTAGACCATTGGTTTTGACACATTCATAATATCTATGAAAATTTACAAATTTCTCAACTTTACTTCACAATCACTGGTCTATCATAACCTTCTATATTAGATCCAAAATATCTATTTTACCTATATAGATCTCTGTTGGTGATGTGTGGTCTTTGAAATGTGGCCCTGGTTCACCTTCGAGCTTAGCTCCTTGTCATTTGCTTTGCCTAGGTCCAAAATAACCTCTTTGACTTTCATAAAAAAATATCCCAATCTTGTTTTTTTTAATTTACTATCAATTACCAACTTAGATCATCTACATTATGCCCAATTGTCTTTATGTTTATTGGTTCCTAAAAATATGTTGAATTATTGACTCTAACTCACTTCATTGATCTATCTATTCACATATGCTTGTGAGTCATCAATTTTCTACTAAATGAACATGCTTATGCCACTTATCATGCATGCATTTTTTCTCAAGATCCTCTAACCTATTTGAGCTCCACTCATTATTAAATCTAAAATTTTGATCAATTTCCAACCATTTATACGCTAGGACCCACTGTTCGAAAGTGAATGATTAGTTTATGATCTTAAAATTAACATCCTCACTCCCATTACATGATGTTCATTTGACCATCAATGATGTTTGCATGACCATCAAATTTAAGCTTAAATGGATTTCCTTGGATCTATTTAAAACTTGATGTATGCATGAATATCTTAATCTTTTTAGCCAATTGTAAAGTCTTGAATCTTGAAGTGAAAGAATATGAAGGAACCAAAATTTTAGGAGATGTTCTTAAGGACAAACATAATAAACCCATTTGATCTACTGGTCCCAAGAGACTTCTAAGTGAAGATATAAAATTCTCAAGCTGACTAGTTTATTCACTCCCACAAAATGTCCTAATGATGGTCTAGTTTATTTGGATAAGTATGGTAAACTTAGTAAAATATGATTAAGGATCCAACTTTGAGCATGCATAAATTCTACTGAAATTTAGCTAATGATCTAAAACTTAGTACATAATAACTATGGACCAAGATATACAAACCCATGTGATCACTTTTTTAGAGAGTATCACATGTATGGGATATGACCTCAACAATATGCTCACTTAGCTCTATTTGAGATTATTAAAAAATGGCTAAGTGTGGAAACTTAGTATATTTTTCTTGAGAGTCAAACCTGGGACCTCGTATCTTTTGATGTGCTTCAACGAATGAGCTAAAACTTGGCACATATGCTCTTGGAACTAAATTGAACAAACCCATATGATCACTTCTCCCTAACTCATCCACACATGTCAACATCAGAAAAGTACCTACTTAGAATTTATGCCACTACACCCACAATTTATAGATGATAAAATGAAGAACCAAATGAATTATATGCACTTCTAAGTCATTCTAGGCAATCTTTACATCCCATAGAGTCTCTACAACACTTTAGACTTGTCCCTTAGAAATTGAAAACTTACACTTTAATTGAACTCAAAGTGTTTCAAAAGATTTGAACTCTCCATGATCTCATTGGGTCTACTTATTCTATCTATAAATCTACTCACACTAAATCATTGGACCATTCTAACGTTAGGATCTTACTCCTTTCACTGAATTCTTGGACTAAGAAAATTTTTGGTATGTAGACCAAATTTGGTCAAGTCATCTTATTTGAAGGGAGAACAATAAATGGAGGATACCTTAATTATGTAGACAAAACTTTTGTCATGTATATTATAGGAGAATTTTTAATAGGTATTTGAGCTTACCCATTGCAGATGTTACTTTTGATTTTCACATAGCCATCACATGGAATAAATCAAACAATTTAGAGTGAGCTCTATTAAATTGGATTCTCCCTAGGGAAGTTTCACTTTGAAATAACATGACAAGATATCCATCCCCATTACTATATTTAGAATGGGAATCTATGTGGGGATGGCACTATTGAACAAAATCTTTAGCCATGTGAGAATCTAATTAATACACCTAGTGTGGGTTCCCCTACTAGACTGTATGACTACCTCAGATCATACCTACACTTTGGGTAAATCATCAATGCACATCACAAAGAGAAAATTCTACATAAGGATAAGTGGTCACTAGATGTAAACTTATACATGATGTCCTATCTATTAGATGTGGTCATGGGGACTATGTATAGACATAACAAAGTCATGTGGGAACCCAACACTGAAGTCATCAAGAAAAAATATTTGTGACTACTATATTTATGTGCACATATATTCATATGTGAGGAATCTAACCAATATCATTGAATACCTTTATCCTCAGGTCTGGATGGCCATCCAAAACTAGCCTTTGGAAAGAATTTCCCATAGGATAGCTTGGACACTTGGAAACAACATAAGAGACTACTATATTTATTTGAACTACATAGTCATCATAGTGGTAGGCCATAAGGTATATCATATTTAGCTCCCAAATTTCATTCTTGATAAGGTAGCTAAGTAAGAAATAGAATATCAAATTTGAAATAGTATTGATGAAGAATTGAATAGAAATAAGGCCATGTTTCATGGATCTCACATCACCATTGGTTGAATGTAGTATATAATCCACAAGAAATTTAAGGAGGCTAAAAATTACATGAAGGCATATTCATTTCCTACCCTTCCTTGCAAAGTCTAAGATCCTCATGGCAGGGTCCAAAAAAAATCATACCCTTAGTCTTGCCTAAAAGTATGAGTTAATGGATCATGATTTTCTCTTCTTGAATGTCAAGGATGATGAGGAGGTCAAGGAAAGGGACATAACTTTAGGAATAAGTGAGGACTTATTAAGAGTGATTCAAGCAAAACCATATCTAACATTCAGTGAAGTAAATTTTAAAATTTCACCTCTTTGAGGATGGAGATCCTCATATTTTTGGAGTGATAGGCAATCACAAAAATCAAAATAAGAGGGACCAAATCCTTAAATATTTTAAGGCCAACCTCAAGACCAATAATAGTTGGTAGTTGAAGTACTACCTATTAAAGATCAAGATGAATAAGTAGAGGAAGAACAACTTCCCACCTTTACACAAGTAGGAAAAGAACTAGTGCTCCCATTTCAAACTTCCATAGTTGAATTGATATAGTGTAAGCAAGAATTAGATGAGAAATAACTAAAGTAGGAGGTAGTACATAGAGAGTATAAGCTTGGATTATATGTTTAGATTTCTCTAATGAAGAGGAAATATTTTCTTCCTTGGCCCTAATTCCTAGCATTGTTCCCCCTTCTCTTCCATCATAATCAATAGTCCCATAGTTAGGAAGAACAACTAAGACATCAAATAAATCCAAAGGAAAAATCATAGACCCCTTCAATATATAAGTGGATGAGGAAGATATATAATAGGTAAAGTTTTTAAGTTTATAAGAACTCAAGGCCAAGGTACCTATCATAGATGACTAATTTGATAAGGGAACTTTTATCATAAGTTTTTCCCCTTTGATGTCTTTACTTGAAATATCTATCACCCCTAGGACTATGGTTTCCATATTCATTCCCCAATATGCACTCTCTTCATGTTTACTTTTACTACATCTATCCATGAGTATGCTTATAACCACTACACATGCTCTACCTTCCATTGTTTTATTTTCTATCCTTTTGGTTTCCATCCCTTTGGTTTCCATTCCATTGACATCTACCCCATCAATACTAACCATCTCCATTCTATCCATCACACAATCCATCACTTCATCTACATCTCTTTCTACCCAATTGGTTTCACCCTTGCCTTCTTCCACTCCTACCACCATAAACATATTGGTTACTACCAAGAGGGTACCTAGAAGGTATCCAGTCTTTATGGTCTATCTAATGACATAGTATGGAAACATAGACTGGTCAAATATTATTTTTCTTGAAATTCCCAATCCTTCCACATAAATTGATTAAGAACATAAATAGCATGCTCAAGTGGAATTCCAATCCTCATATCTTTCAAATCACACTCTTCTAGATTGGGCCAAGAAATTATGAGCCTAACCCTCTAAGAGGCCCAATATGAAGATAACATAATTGCCAATGGTGAGATATTTGTTTGATAAAGCCACTACATTAGTAGGGAGGGTGAGGAAGAGGAAAATTGAAGATATTTTGTGTAGAACCTTAATTATGGAGTAAAGGGAGTGTAATATATTAGAAAGATACAAAATAGATAAAAGGTTCAATTCCATTATATTTAGGACTTGAATTCATATATGGAAACTCATACAAAATCCATCCTTGTCATACATCAAGGGATCGAAATGGCTAGATAGGAGCTCAAGGAATAGTTAGAGAAATAAAAAGTTATTTAGGTTCCATAAGGCATTGAGAAGGATGTGTAATATGTTTCTCTTAGATTATATGAAATTTTTGATTCTATCCATTCTTTGAGAGTCATTTTAGATCCTCATATCAATAACATAACCAAATTATTCAAAAGCCACAAATAAGAAGACAGTAAGCTAAATTTATTAGTGATATATACCCCTAATAAGGATTAATCTAGTTGGATTTGATGACCCAATTAGATTCATATAATACTTTAAATTTATCATTAATAAGAATGCAAGAAGCCTAAGACTGGGTATTATCCTTTGAGGCTCTAGTGAATAAACTAGCTGAGCAAGAGAAAGAGGTTGAGCATATTTTTTCAAGATTGGAATTGGCCACCATTTGAGATAATAGAGGTAGGTTGGTGACCTATTATATATTTAACCAAATGATTAAATAAGCCTCTGATAGCTTCAAGAAGAGTCTACAAGGTTTAAGCCTGGAAGACATTGAGGTTATATTGGGCACAACAATGAAGGAGACAAAAGTGGAGGTATTCATGGTTATATTTAGAGCCATCAAGGTGGAACATAATAATCTAATAGGGGAGAAAAATATGGTGACTAGGCCACCTTTCTTGTATATGAATCTAATCTGATCACATGTTAATGTGCATAAACACTACCAAGGCTTGTATGTAAAGAATAAATCAACTTAGAAAATGCCACATGCTAGTTCCACTATACTAACTCCACTTATAGTTCTAATCACAATAACTACCACATTAACACCCCCTCATACTAGTGTTCCCTTGGTAATAATAACTCCATCATCTGGTGCATCTTCAAGTGCAAATGCACTTATTACATTATCAACCACTAGTACTACCATAGTTTTGATGATATTTTTGAGATAAGTCAAGCAAGAGCCAATTTACATAAATGCTAATTTTGTACATTTTGCATGTAATAGTCATAACTGAGTAGTTAAGTCCTAGTTACATATATTTTGTAATTAACTGAATTATTTTGGTACCATGAACACATTGCATGACTATGATTTATGTAAGAAATTTATATGTAACCAAGACTTATCTTATAGTGTATCAATATGTAAACAAAGTATTCTAATCTTGGAGGATGAATAAAACCCTTCCTTAACATTTATATATACATGTAGAACCCTATTTTCAAAGGGTTAAAGTTTTGAATGAAATATAAAAAGAGGCCAAGGATTTGATTATCATGTAATTATGTTTGTTCTTTTTTTTTCTCTTTCTATGTTAAGGAATTTAAATTTTATTTATTTGTATTGATTGAATAATATTGATGTGTGTTAATGTTATGGATGAATCTGACTATTTTTTTAATAGATGTTAGTCTTATATGTGTAACAACTATTTAATATTGATATATTTCATTGATTTAGATAGTTAGAATAAATTGAATAAATAATCTAAAGTGTTTATAAGTGTCTCATTAGATATAGTATTATAGGTGTGAGTAATAGCTACCCTAGATAACTTCTTGGTCTAATCTATAATATCTTGTGTAAAAGTATGCAACAATAGCCTTAAAAGAAACAACATTCAATTAAGACCAATAAGAACCCTATATCTAAATACCTAGATTCCCAAGCATGTTTATTCATGAGTGTGAAAAATCTACAAGTAGTAAGCACTATTTCTTGATATTCTGTTCCACCAAAGAGATAGAATAAGAAATTCTTATTGAAAGACATATAACTTTCTTTTTTAACTTACCCTTCCCTCTTTTTAAATTTTCTTTGAGATCTAACCATCATAGATTATTCTTCCACCCATCCAACTCACCTAGTGATTTATCCTTTTTATTATAATTCACACATATGCCCATAAACATGGTTGAATAACCCATAGGATTAACCTAATATTCTACCACCTAGATATTCTAACCACATACCTATAACTTGTGCCCTAAAGTGGAACCTAGTTCCAAAGAGATCCCAAAATTTTAGAGGTTACCTCATTTAAAACTCTCTAAAAGATAAAGTTGCCACTAGAAATAGGGCAAACTTGTGTTCTTTCCTAATAAATAGAGGGTCCTTCATTATGAATACACCAAAGAGATTAACAAGGTCTAGGGGCCAAGCCAATCTCTTGCTTTCACCATTGTCAAACTCTAAAAGGCATAGATCCATACCAATCATCCTTTAGATATGATAATCTTAAACACCTTCCCTCATAAGGAATGCCCCACCTATCAATATTCCTATGGCCCAACCTTATTTAATTAGATCTACCATTACCATCCCTGGGGACCAACATGACCTACCAAGGAATCTAGCCAAGTATTTGCCTACTTTCTCCCCCTCAAGTGGGAAGACGGCTGAAAAACATATCAAATCATTCAAGGCTACCTTGAGATTGATGAATGTTATCTATGTCTATGTTTCATGCAAGATTTTCCTATTTAATTTTTAAGATTCTTCTTATGATTGGTATCTTAATTTTTAGGAAAATTCCATCACATCATGGAATAAGTGTCAAAATACATTCGTTTCATAATTTGGACAGGTAACTAATCCAAGTATAGTATATCAACTCTTTATCAACATGAAAAGGGAGCCTAAAAATTCTATTTGATATTTCAATGAAATATTCCTTAAGATACACACCTGATTGAATGTTGCATATAATCTATATAAGAATCTAATGCTTGAAATATACAAGAATGCCTTGGATCCTATCATTTTCATATTCTTGTAAAGAGTTGTGGCTACCAATACACTATATTTGGCATTCTAAGAAGCTATCAACATCAATAAGTAGACCAATCCAAACCTTAGACCTCATAATCCAAGAGGTTATACATTCAATAATGGACTTTTATCCTTAAATACAATTCCATGTGTGAATCAAAATACTCCTGCATTCAATTAGAATCAACTATACACTTTTCTACCTATGACGTAGTAGACAACAAATAAAAATTATGATTTTTTGAATAATAATGCATGAAGAAATAATTAATAATAAAATTGACATCAAGATCATACCAACATACCATTCACTCAGGTTTATCACTCCAACAATGTTGAATTAGATTTTATGCAAAGAATGATTAAGAAGTTGAGCAATGGTTTTTTGAATATGTAAAAGAGGATGGGCAATACCAATACTCAAAATTATGACTTTCCAAGATAAAATATGCTTTCAATAGGCCCACTAACAATACAGACCAACAATAATCTAATAAGTTTTTAGATATAAATATAATGGAAACAACTTTGTCCAATTGGTGTAGGGTCCATAATACATCTCAACATGGAGATTTGGACTATATAGAATTCTATGCAACCTTCAAAATCTTATAGAGGGAGATGATAAAAAAAGATCAAATGATGAATCTTATAGATCTTCCCCATGAACCTCACCCTTCTAGATTAACTATGGTTTTTGACACTTTAGATTCCACCTTTCCTAGTGAAGATGATAATATCCTAGAAGATAATTTTGATGAAGTGCAAGCATTATAATAGTTTAACAAGAACAATTATAATCTGAGCAATAGGAAACCATTGAATACTTATACTTTTCATAACAATATGGTTATCCCTATAAATCCGAAGGCTAATAATAATCCTCCTCCTCCTAAAGGGAATGATCAACCTCAACATAGAGAGGAATAGAATAAAGGAGGATATAATATTGTTGAGGATATGAATAATGCCAAGGCCAAAATTAATCTTCATGATCTAGCCCAAATCATAGAAAAAAAGATCTCTTATGTAATTCCATCATAGGAAACTCTATTTCAAAATGTTTAAGACAACCAACATGAATGTTATATATAAAATTAAGCTAGAAGTTCCCCCTTTCTTACTCTCCATTTGAGCATTTGGAAAGAATATACACAATTGCTTGGTATATTCAAGAGCTTAAGTAATAGTGATGCAAAATTATATTTGTCATAAGAATGGTTTAATACTAAAGCCTTCCAAGAATAATGTGTCATGACTAGATAAAATAGTAGTGCTTGTATTAGGAGAACTAAATGATGTAAGAATTTATGTTGATTCCTATTGTTCCCAAAATCAGCTATGCTCATTTTTGGAACAACCCCTATGAAACTTGTCTATTTCATGTTTTTCACTCTAAGTTCATCTTTTGAGGCAAGTTTTTCTTGATCTCATGTTTGGTCAACTGGCATCATTAAAAGTTCATGATGTTCCCTACTTATGATTACCCAAAGAACGTGAAAATCATTACAATTTTGATGCGATCAGATGACAAACTTTTCATATTTCAAGTTGGGTGTTTTCTTGAGATCACATGTAAGGGTAGAAAATTTTGCCACCACTACATGTGGTTTTCTAATTTCCATGAAAAGGTATAAATTTTCATCACCCTTGCATCCTTCATGCAGGAGCAACAAAAATTGCTGCCCTTGCATTTTTCCATTCCTTCATGCAAGAGTGGTAAATTTTGCCACCCCTGCATTGCTCTTATAACCTCACATGCAGAGGTGGAAATTTTTTTTGCCCCTTCATGATCTTAATTTTCATGCGTAGCATTTATGGCTACACATGTTGAGTGGTTGGGGTCAATTTTTTCCCTATTTAATCCCCTTTTTGCATCATTTTGTTCTATTCCTCTTTGTTTCCTCCTCTTTCCTACGTCTGGACAATCGTGCGTGTAAGTAGAATCATGTTTTCAATGGATTCAAATGTTGTATCACAATTTTCCAGGTAGGGTTTCACATTTTTCCTCATCTTATTTTGGTTTTTGTTTTTTTTTTGTTTTTCTTCTCTTATCCATGTTATTTTTCCTCTTTTTTTTCTAGGTTTAGGTTTTATTTTTTTTGTCTTCCTCTTCCTCCATTTTTCTCCCACCGACGAGGCAATATAAGTGGAAAACACTCTTCCCCTCCTTACACACGTCAACTGCTCTAGCCCATGTAATGGTGGAAAAAATCACCACCCTTACACAATCTATCTCTTTCCATGTAAAGGCGACAATTTTCAATGCCATTATTACCTTCCATTCTTCCCCATGCAAGAGCGGTGAAAATCACCACCCTCACATAGTTCTTCCCTTGCCAACTAGTGTAAGGGTGGAAATTTTCACCACCCTGACATGAAACTACCGACTAGTGCATTGGTAGCAATTTTTTCTACTTTTGCAAACCTAATGACTTTCCACGTGCATAGGTAGAAAAAATTACCACTGATGTAAACCTTCCTTCCCAATGTGCAAGGGCGACAATTTTTGTCACCTATGCACAGGACCTTCCTCCACATACAAGGGCAAAAAATTTTGCCACCCATGCATGTCTTTCCTCTATTTTTTTTATTAACTCTGGGAAATTTCATTTTTCCCTATTTTCTGAGCCCACTTCCCTTTCACTTTTTGACCTGCTCACACCTTAGCCCTTTCAAGCACATTTCCCTAGTCATGATCATCCAATGTGCAATTTTTTTAGATTACCAATATTTCCCCTAATTACACGATCATGATTCTTATTACAATTTATCTTCAAGATCCTTCTTCATCAATATACTGTTAACAAAAGCTCATCCTGATGACTAAGGTTTCTCCAAAGAAATAAAAGGCAATGAAGTACTAATTTCAAGGTGTTTTTCCAATCACCTTAGTTTCTTCTAATGTTGATGACATTAGGGATACAGAGATCAGGCACGTAGGTATGGCTGAGTTCATAGAGAGAACCAAAGTAAGCAATTTTATCTCTAAAATGAAGAGGATAATTGAGAGTAATATTCATTTAGTCTCCTCTTTTCTTGTGGTGGCTCATCACATAGAGTTCATTCTTGAGTGTGCTTAATTCTACAACAAGGATACCAGGGTTGTGGTAGATGCTAGTGGTAACATAGTAATTTGACTAGACCCTGAGTTCATCGACAAAGTGTTCATGTGCCCTCCCACTACTAAAGTTTTGAAGATTGGCTTTATGGAAGCAAAAAAGGAATATGATAAAGATATTGAGCTGGCAAAGAAAGTGATCAACAATAGATGGCTCAAAACTCCCAGATCAAACTTGTTAAGATGGCCACGAAACTTTCCAAGGAGTTATTTTATAGAGGAGGTTGGTGACTTGATTACTCTTCTTAACAGAGTATGAGGTTTACCTTCTTCCTCTCAGTTTCATGAATGGATGTATCCCTTTATTAAGATAGTCCTCTAGGGTAAACAAATCATTTTCTAGGGTGAACAAATCAGCAATGCTCTACAAGAGCAATTGACAAAGGTGTCTACTACCTCAAAATTCTACATGACTTCATACCTGGTATACATTACAGTGTCAATGAGAACCTTTCTAGGTTTAACATCAAAAGGAGACAAGAAAATGACCCCGGTATATCAATATTACCCCTAGTTGACATTGAAGGGTTCAATCCATCATTTTAGGAGGGTAAATGATGCTTTCTTTGTGGTATTTTTATGTCTCTTTGACCCCTAATTAGAACATAAAAGAGTGTCAGATGAATCCTGGACTATTGTGAATGAATTTATGTGTATGTTCTTGCAATCCCCTTCTTTTTGTTATCTATAGATTGGATTTTTCTAAGGTTATCCCTATATGCTCCCAAGATTTCCCTCAAATAAATTGGTCTTGATGGAGTTGTGTAGGCAAATTATTGTCATACACAATAAGTATATGGAACTCAAGAAACCCGATTTCAGGTTCTTAATTGAAATTGGTAGGTACTCAGTATTGACCACTACAAAAGCTAGGGTAATGGAGACTGAAATGCAACTTGTAACCATGAAGCATTTCAAAAGGAGGCATAAATTTGACTACAGAGCTATGAAGGACATGATCAGGAAGAAGACTCAGTTCCATGAACCTATGATCAAAGATGTTTGGATTGATTCGAGGACAGCAAAAGATATCAAAAAGATGGACTATAGTAGACTATCTCTTAAATAAATAGAATATATAGGGCTCACTGATATCCTTGCAAATCTAGTAGATGATGGAGACTTGATCAATAATAGATATCATGCTAAAAAAGTCATCAATGCTCCTCTTCCCCTGATCCAATGGTCTCAAAAAGAGTTGACCTCATTGAGGATGAGATTCAAACTAATATTGTTAAACACCAATGATTGGTTAGAAAATAAGGGAATCACCTTAAAAGAGTTCATCATGGGATCAGAGGCCAAATCACAAGAGGAAACAAGGATAAGAGCGAAAAAATGGATGAAGAATAAAAGTGATGTTCCTTCTCCATTTAGGCCCCATAAGCCTAGGATCATTTTTGTAATGAAGAAATAAAAATTTGTAGAGAAAGAACCAAAAATGATAGATATGGGGGTTGAGAAAGAAAGCACCGAAGAACCATTAATAGAATAGATAGAAATTGATGATAGGCTTGCAAGTCAATAGGGAACAAAAAATCTATCTCCGTGAGAAGTTACGCATCCAGACATAGGAATTTCTTCTTCTCTGCCCCACTCACCTAGTGCAACACCTTCACCTATTTCTCCAACTAGTATTCCCTCTTCTGGAGCTGCCTCTCCTTCTAAAATTATTTTTGGTGACCCTTAAAACACTTTTATAGATGTTCTTCCTTCATTAGGATCCATCCCCAGTTTGTCATCTCCATCTTTTAACATCGGGCATAGTTCTACCCTTAACCATTCAGCAGCAGGTGTGGTTTTAACTAATACTACACCCATTATTTCCACCAGTAGTGTAGGTGCTACCCCAGTGATGCCAACTATAGGGACTATTGCTAATGTAAGTACTTCTACTCTCCCACCATAGTTGTCGACTTTTACACCCAAAAGGAAAAAACAAGCATCTCTCCACATGACTTTGACTTCAATAAAATGGTGCTAGTGAAAGCTAAGACCCCCAAGAAGCTAAAGATATTTTCCAAGATGATTAGAGATAAGGGGTACAAATTTCTAGAAATATCTAAACCTCCACAGGATGTGACTCTTAAATTTTTTGATATGAGCAGCTACTCTATCTCTCGAGTTGAGTTAGGGAAAATAACTCATGAAGATGTTAAGAGTGATGTTCAATTAGTAATGGATATTATTGTTCAAAAATTTGATAGGGAAAGAGAAATGAAGGATCATTATAAGGTGAGGGTGGAGCATTTGACTGTAGTGATAAGGAGATTCACTTTTACTCCAAAAGTGGTAACTCTAGAGGCTTTCTCCATAGATGATCCCGTGATTCAAAAAGTAGAAAAGACTTATCTAAAGAGAAAGGTACTTCAAGACTACTTGGATAAGATGCATGCACAAGGGATTTCCTTGTTCATAGAGTTTTCTGAGAAGAAGGGTAAAATGAGGAAAGTAAGAACATAATTAGATGATCTTATCAATGTCATTTCTTAGGAGGTTGAAGCACAGATAAATATCTTAGCAAATGGATAGAGATGAAGGAACTAAAAATATGTACCCTAGTATCAATCATCATCATTTTCGATAGAGATTCTTATATTAAAATTAAAGAATCATTGATATATAGGATCTAGGTGCTTAAGAAATTAATCAGCAATTGCAAATCTTCCAAGGATGCTAGTGAACAAAGCAATATCAGTCTATTGCACCAACTGGAGGAGCTGCCTTGTAAACTTACCTCTCAAGACAACTGATTCATTTTAGAAAAAGAAATGATTTAGAATTTTGAAGGTATGATCTGAAAGGAATTCAAGGAGAAAGTGTTCTTAATGGCTTCTGTGGACAATATCCTAGATAATCAGTTAACTCTAAACAATCTGAGAACTAGGTTAACTAGTCATGCGAAATCAATCACAGTAGTGAGAGACACCACAATCAGGGCTAAGGTGGTTTTAAAAAATACTATTACACCAGATAGTATCAAGATTCAGGTGGCTATCACCATGTATGATGCTCATCTAAACAAGGCTGGCGATAAAAATTGAACTATTCTTCCATGCTTTCTTCTCCATTTTTCTCATGCACTTCGTAATTGACTTGGGACATTTGTACATGTACTTTTGTTATGTGTAATTACATGTAAAAATCTAGAAATTCTAAAAGTTAATAGAGACTCATCTTTGACTAGATTTTAATATTTAAGTCTTTTCTCAATTTTCAAGGCTTTTCCCTATATATATAGAGGGAGCCTCTTTTGTAAAGGGGGAGATATTTTTGATAATTGAGAGCAAAAATTTTGCCAAAATTGAGATGCTTCCTAAGACTTTGATCTCAAATTATAAATCATATTTTCTTGAATGAATGAGAAAGCATGTTACTTTCAGACTTTGTGTTGGAATAATTTGTGTTATTTAGGACATCCTTCTTATGTTCTTTTTCCTAATAATCTCTCATCTATTTGATTAAACAAGCAAAGTGTGTGTGTAAATTATCTGAAGATGTTCTAAAGTTAATTATGAAGACTTTGAGCTGCTATAATTACCTTTAGTTCATGTTTTCCATGTTTTAGTGACAAGGATATTAGAAAGGCTTAGAACTGCTTTTATCCTTTGTGATATTATACTCTGTTGTAATTTTAGGTAAAGACTTTGAGCTACACTTCACTCTACTATGACGTACATTTCAAATTAGTAAGGGGAGCAACAAAAGACTTTGTGCTTTCATGGGTTTCTCATGGATCTAGTTACTATCTAAGAAGATTTTCTACCACTTACTAAACATCATTTTTGAAAGAAGAGAAATGCTTTTAGTCTTCAACCAAGATTTCTCTTTTGCCTTGTAAACACCATCTCTAAAAAAAGAGAGATATATGGTGTAATCTCACCCTTGAGTATATTTTTAGTTCATATTAATATATAAGTAGTTTATAGGGAACCTCCCCTTGATGAGAGGAGAGATTTATCTCACTATGATGTGGTAAACCCACACTTTTTTCCATATAAATCTCCTTGTATTGTGGTTGATATACCCATTTTTCCATTGGTTTCTTGAGGATATAATATTCACCCAACAAATTTTGGTGACTTTGCTGGGGATATGAATGCATACTTTGAAGCCTCAAGCTTCAAATTGAAGCATTTCCAGTACTTGTTTAGTTTTTCACTAGTAGATTCATTGTACATGCAAAGCCAGAGAGCTCAAGGTATTGTTGATACCATATTCGAGTTAGTACAGAAAAATAATTTTGAGATCTCTCCTCCACCATCTCATCTTTAGCGTGCTAGGCGTTTCCCTCCTACCAATGTTAGATTTCCAATACCAAATGAAGCTTTTAGTCTCAGTACTAGTAGGGTTTTGTCTATACTTACCCCACCAATATTTTTTATTCCTTCATTTAATCGACATATCATGGTAGTCCAAGGCCCTTGGGGTAACTCTTTTGGTTCTCTCAATCTAGCCTCACCTTTATATGAACTACCTCATAGTTTAAGAAAGAATTTCTCCAAATTCTATGGTGACAAGAAGGTTCATCCTGATGAGCATATTTATGCCTTATCCATAGCATGTGGTGTGATAGGTGTGGACTACGAAGATATAGTGGTGAGACTATTTGTAGAAACTCTGCAAGGTGCTACTGCCGACCAGTTCTATCACCTTCAAGCTCAAACAATAACTGACTAGAACACCCTCAAGGCCAAGTTTGAGGCTAGGTTCAAACCTATCGAAGATGCACATGCCTTGTTGGTTCAGCTTATTCAAATGAAGAAGGAACCTCATGAGCCCATGTGAGACTTCATTGCTAAATTCAACAAGCTGAGGAATTGAATTCCTACAATTGCTCAGCCAACACCAGAGAATCTTAAATGTTTTTTCATTAACTCTTAACTTCCTGAGGTGAGTTTTTTGTTGAGGTGGGCTGACCCTATTGATCTTTCTACAGCCCAAAATTTGGCTACCGAAGTGGAAAATGATCTTATCTTGGCAGGTAAGATCAGAAAAGATTCCAATAAAAGTAAATTTTCCTCATCTACTGAAATTTCTTCTGCTAGCGCCACAAATCTTATGGTGCAAAAATTAACAAATGAATTGCTAGCCATGAAAAGACAAATGGCCCAAGGTATGTCTACCCCTCCACATTGGGATATGCAAAGAAGGATGTTTCCCAACTAGTCATATCAAGGCAATGCTACTAGAAATTCAAGGACAACCAAATCACCTACCTCCCCCACATGGGAAGCTTGTCATTGAAGCATCACCATTAATTTAGTAGTTGGTTACCTTGAAGCTAAACATGATTTTCATTCCAACCTAAGTTGGACCAAGAAGATGATTCTAATATCTTTGTAGAACAGGAAGAATAATTAGCTGACAACTCCAACATTAGTTTCCTAGATTATCAGGATGAAGATAGAAGCAAGGGAGAAGTGTTTGATGGATCATACACTATTTTTAATAGGTCCCAAAACTAGTCAACTCAACAAGCTGATAAATAAAAAATAGGAGAAGAACCTTAGCTAGTAGTTTCTATCACTAAATGAGGGACTTCATCACCTTTCCAACCAAAGGACTTGATTACTAATAAGAAACTAAGTACCTCAAACCATCCCATACCTTCTACTTTTATCTCTCAAACCAGTGCCACATCCAATATAGATCATGATGATGGGCTTCCTCCCTCTGTGTCTAGCTCATTTAAATTAAGTGATATAATTGATCATGCCAAAAAGACCAAGATTTAAATGATTGAGATTGAGTACTTACAAGCCAATCCTGAATAGTTTGATAGGCTGGCCAAATACGTATAAAGTAAAATTGCCCTTATAAAACAAGATTTTCTAAAGGCAAATCATGATTCCTCAAATAATAAATCCACCTATAATAATCTTTTCGCTACTCCTCTTGTCACCCCTGGGAAAATAGAACCTTTCTATGTTTTACTATTGATAAATGGTCATAAATTGAGTAATTACATAATAGACTCTGGAGCTTTTGATAATGTTATGCCTACCAAGGTAGTAGATTCTCTTGGTCTTATTTTGACTAAGACTTTTAGGAGATGTTTCTCCATGAAAAACAAGTAAGTCCCACTCCTAGGCCAAATCAAAGATGCCCAATTTGCATTTACATATTTTCTAGAGAAGAGGATCAAAATGATGGTCTTAGTGGTTGATGTTCCAACCTCTTATGGCATTCTACTCAGGCACAATTTTTGCAAAGATGTAGGTGGTGAATTTAATATGGATCTATTTGAAGCAAGGATACCTGTTAAAGGTGTTATGAAGAAATTGCTTCTTGAGAAAGAGTGGAAATATATAGTCACCCAAACATCAGATCCCAAAGCCAAAATTTTATTTGAATCATCAGGAATGGGTAATTAATTCTTGACTACTAAAGATGTTTTCATCTCATCATATGAAAGTCCTTCTAGTGAAAATTCAAGAAATTTAGATGCAAAGTCAGAAGAATTGTCAAAGCAAAGTTTAGACAACCGAGAATCTTCCCTGAATAATAAAGAGAAGTTTTTGAAAATATTAAATTTTGATAATGTTTGGATTTTAGAATTTGATGGCAGTTGCTCTTCTACCAGTTTTGGAGCCAAAATTGTTTTGATCTCCCCTCAAGGAGAAAATTTTCCTTATTTATATAAGTTGCAGTTCAATAACACCAATAACATTGCTGAGTATGAGTCTTTGTTGCTTGTATTAAAAGCTACTCATGCTAAATGTATTAAGGTTCTTCATGCCCTTAGAGATGCTGAACTGGTAGTTTTTTAGGTAAGGAATCTATACCAAATAAAAAATGAAAGATTGTGACATTATCACAATCTTGTATGGGATTGCATTGAAAGTTTTGATGCTTTCAATATTTTTGTTGTGACGAGAGAATGTAATGACCATGTAGATTCATTGGCCATCTCTGCAACCCTCATGGTTCCACATAAAGACTTTGAAGGGGAAAAGTACACTATTGAGCTAGTTTTTTGACCAAGTGTACTTGATAATGCCAGTCATTGGTAGGTGTTTAACAATGACAATCAAATCATTGCTTTTCTAGAAAAGATGGATAGCTTTGAAGATATTTATTTTGAAGGAAGTGAATCTCCACCATGGGAATCAGTTCTTGAAGTAAATTCTAAAACTAGTGAAGAGTTCCTTCAACTCAAGGGAAATAAAATTCTAAAAGGTTTGGTTTCTCTCAAGAAATTATTTGATAAGCAGGATAGATATGTCAAGTAGTTACAAGTGGATTCAACTTCCCCCAAGGAGTTTGATCAAATAAATTTGAGTATAAAAGAAAATCCCAAAATGGTCAACATTTGAAATTGTTGCACTTCTGATGAAAAGATCAAATTCGTTACTCTTCTTTACCATTACATTGATGTTTTGGTATATTCTTACAATGATTTGAAATCTCTCAGGCCTGAGGAAATCTAGCATGAAATTCCTCTTAAATTTGGGTCATTGCCTTAAAAATAGAAACAAAGGCAATACAACTCTAAAATATCAGGTACTATTTTTTTCGAGATCCAAAAAATGATGAATGCAAGAATTATTTTTCCAATCCATCATTCCACCTAGATTGCTAACATAGTCCCTATAAGAAAAAAGAATGGGGAAATTTGTATTCGTGTTGATTTTAAAAACCTGAATCAATCTTCTTTAAAAGATAACTACCCTCTACCCACCATGGACTAAGTTTTTCAAATAGTGACTGGTTCAGAAATGTTAACAATGTTAGACCATTTTTCTAGATATAATCAAATAGAAGTCAATGAAGCAGATCAACATAAGACTACTTTCACTACACCTTAGGGCACTTTGCATATCATAGAATGCCTTTTGGTTTGATCAATGTTGGCACTACCTTCTAAAGAGTAATGGATCTTACTTTGAGAGATGAAATGGGAAAGTTTATTGTGGTATATCTTGATGACTTGACCATTTTTTCCAAACATCATCCTGATCATCTACATCATCTATAACAAGTGTTGGAATGTTGTCGGCAAAATGGTATTTCTCTTAATCCCAAAAAGTCAATTTTTAGGGTTATATAAGGTAAGCTTCTCAGTCACAATATATCTCGATAAGGTATAAAAATTGACTTAGAAAGAGTCAAATCTATCCAAAGTCTTGCTCTTCCTTCTAGTAAGACTACAGTTCATTCTTTCTTTGAAAAGATGAATTTTCTACAAAGATTCATTCTGGCATTTGTAGAGAAGACTCACCACATTGTGGACATGATGAAGGGAAAATCCACTTTCTAGTTGACTGTAGAAGGCAAGTTAGCATTTGAAGACATAAAAAAAGTGATTGCCTATGCACTAATTCTAGTTTGTCTAGATTACACCAAAGACTTCATAATATACAGCTATGCTTCTAAGCATACACTTTCAACTATTTTGGTTTAGCAAAACAAATAAGGTGTGGAATATCTCATATCATTTATGAGTTTTCCTCTAAAAAGCTCATGAATTAAAATATTCAAATATGGAGAAACATGCTTATGCCATGGTTAAGGTGGTAAAACATTTCAGATTTTATACCCTGAATTCACATACTGTTGTTTTAGTGCCTGACACAATAGTGAAGTCCATCCCAACTCAATAGGAGTTTGGTACTAAAAGGAGAAATTGGATTTATAAAATTTAGGGGTTTGATCTTGATATCAAACCTACCAAAATTATGTGGGGAAAAGGGCTCTGCTAGTTGATTGCTAATAATATACCCAAAGAAATAGAAAATGAAGGAATAGAGGTCGAAGACGTGCCTGCAGTTCTCTTCGTTGCTACTATGGATGAGTGGTATTCTAATATCACTCATTTTCTTATCTATGGTGAGTGTCCTACTCATCTATCTTATAAAGAAAAAAGGAATGTTAAGCTAAAGGCTGCTAACTATGTCTTGTGGGACAATGGTTTGTACAAGAGAAGCCTTGATGGGGTATTTCTTCATTATGTTGATAAGGTGCAACAAGGTAAACTTTTAGATTCTTTCCATAATTTGGCTTGTGGAGGACATTTTTCTACACTAGTGACAACCCATAAAATTTTATGAGTGAGGTAATATTGGCCTACACTATTTCAAGATGTGTATAAATGGGTATGAAGGTGCGAATTGTGTCAACAATTCATCAAGAAACCTAAATTGGCCGCGTTACCTCTCAAGCCAGTGGTAATTAAAGAACTTTTTCAATAATGGGGTATTGATTTCATTGGTGCAGTCAACTTGTCTTCACATTTTGGGCATGATTATGTCCTCACTGTGACTAATTACTTTACCAAATGGGTGGAAGCCATCCCAACTAAGCATGCTACTTCAAAAGTGGTATGTAATTTTCTTAAGGAAAATATTATTTCCTAGTTTGGGGTTCCAACTAAGATTGTAATAGACAATGCAACCTTTTTCTCTTCTCATGAGATTACCTAGTTCTACATTTATTATAGGACTAGCCTCTCCCACACCTGACTATTTTCCACAAGGAAATGGCCAAGTAGAATCGAGTAACAAGAATTTGGTTACTATTATTTGGAAACTAGTAGATGATAATCAGAGGACTTAGTATAAAGCATTGTTTGACACTTTGTGGGTAGATAGGATTACACCCAAGAGGGAAATAGGCATGTCACCATTCCAAGTTTTGTATGGCTTGAATGTGTAAATACCAATCACCTTGAAACTACCAGCATTGAAGTTGGTAAAGGCGATCAAAGATTCCACTTTCAAAAATTCTATTGATAAAAGGATCATGTGCCTAACCAAACTAGATGAGAAATGAACCATGGTGGTGGACTGGATTGCTGCACACCAAAATTAGGTGAAGAAACTTTTTGATAAGAGGGAAAGGATACATGATTTTCATATTGGAGATCAAGTCTTGTTGTGGGACAAGAGGAGAGAACCAAAACGAATGCATGACAAATTTGATTCTTTGTGGAGAGGTCTATTTACCATTCATCAGGTCTATGGTGAAAATAGCTTCTTGCTAGCGTATCAAGATGGAGCACCATTCTCACTACCTCATAGTGGGAAACATCTGAAACACTTTAATCCTAGAAGTATTAGATGAGCTCACTTGTACATTTGTATAGTTTTTGTGTTTATTTATTTCTTTTTTAGTTTTTTTGCATTTTTTCATTTCTTGGCTTGACTCTATGGCCCAATGGCCTAGATGAAGGCTCTTAGAGACTGGTTTTTACTCTTGTCAATTAGTTTGATTAATGGTAGTTCCCCAATAGGAGCCATCTATTATTCCCAAAATCAGCTATGCTCATTTTTGGAACAACCCCTATGAAACTTGTCTGTTTCATATTTTTCACTCTAAGTTCATCTTTTGAGGCAAGTTTTTCTTGATCTCATGTTTGGTCAATTGGAATCATTAAAATCTTGTGACATTCCCTTTTTATGATTTCCCAAAGAACATAAAAATCATTATGATTTTGATGTGATTAGATGATAAACTTTTCATATTTCAAGTTGGGTGTTTTCTTGAGTTCACATGTAAGGATGGAAAATTTTGCCACCACTACATGTGGTTTTCTAATTTCCATGCAAAGGCAAAAAAAAATTTTGCCCTTACATCCTTCATGTAGGAGTAGCAAAAATCATCACCCTTGCATTTTTCCATTCTTTCATGCAAGAGTGGAAAATTTTTCCACCCCTCCATCACTCTTCTAACCTCACATGCAGAGGTGATAAAATTTGCTGCCTCTGCATGATCTCATTTTTTACATGCGGCATTGATGGCCATGCAAGCTGAGTGGTTGGGGTCAATTTTTGCCTCATTTAATCCCCTTTTTGCCTTATTTCATTATATTCCTCTTTGTTTCCTCCTCCTTCCTATGTCTGGATGATCGTGCATGCAAGTGAAATCATGTTTTCATTGGATTCAAGCATTGTATCATGATTTTCTAGGTAGGGTTTCACATTTTTCCTCATCTTGTTTTGGTTTTTATTTTGCTTTTGCTTTTCTTCTCTTATCCATGTTATTTTAACTCTTTTCCTTCTAGGTCTAGGTTTTTTTTTTTTGTCTTCCTCTTCCTCCATTTTTTTCCCATCGACAAGGCAATCTAAGTGGAAAACACTCTTTCCCTCCTTGCACCCATCAGCCACTCTAGCCCGTGTAATGGTGGAAAAAATCTTTGCCCTTACATAATCTGTCTCTTTCCATGTAAAGGCAGTGATTTTTTCCACCATTACTACCTTCCATTCTTCCCCATATAAGGGTAGCAAAAATCACTGCCTTCACATAGTTCATCCCTTGCCAACTAGTGCAAGGGTGGTGATTTTCACTACCCTTACATGAAACTACCGACTAGTGCATCGACGGTGATTTTTTCCGCCTTTAAAAACCTAATGACTTTCCATGTGCATAGGTAGCAAAAAATTTTGCTGATGCAAACCTTCCTTCACAATGTGCAAGGGCAATGATTTTCACCACCTATGCATAGGACCTTCCTCCACATGTAAGGGTGGCAATTTTTGCCACCCATGCATGTCTTCCCACCATTTTTTTTACTAACTCTAGGAAATTTAATTTTTCCCTATTTTTTGAGCCTATTTCCATTTCACTTTCTAACCTGCTCACACATTATCCATTTCAAGCACATTTCCCTTGTTATAATCATCCAATGTGTAATTTTTATAGATTGCCAATATTTCCCCTAATTGTGTGATCATGATTCTTATTGCAGTTTCTCTTCAAGATCCTTCTTCATCAATATACTGTTAACAAAAGATCATCTTGATGACTGAGGTTTCTCTAAAGAAATCAAAGACAATGAAGTACTAGTATCAAGGTGTTTTTTTAATCACCTCAGTTGCTACTAATGTTAATGACATTAGGGATACAGAGATTAGGCACGTAGATATTGCTGAGTTCATAGAAAGAACCAAAGCAAACAATCTTAGCTCTAAAATGAAGAGGATAATTGAGAGTAATATTCATCTAGTCTCCTCTTTTCCTGTGGCAGCTCATCACATAGAGTTCATTCTTTAGTGTGCTCAATTCTACAACAAGGATACCAAGGATGTAGTAAATGCTGATGGTAACATAGTAATTTGACTAGACCCTGAGTTCTTTGACAAAGTGTTCATGTGCCCTCCCACTACTAAAGTGTTGAAGATTGACTTCATGGAAGCATAAAAGGAATATGATAAAGATCTTGAGAAGGCAAAGAAAGTGATTAATAATAGATGGCTCAAAACTCCCAGAGCAAACTTGTCAAGATGGTCATGGAACTTTCCAAGGAGCAATTTTATAGAGGAGGTTGGAAACTTCATTACTCTTCTCAATAAAGTACTAGGTTTACCTTTTTCCTCTCAGTTTCATGAATAGATGTATCCCTTTATTAAGACAATCCTCTAGGGCAAACAAGTCATTTTTTGGGGTGAAAAATTTAGCAATGCTCTGCATGAGCAATTGACAAAGGTGTCTATTACCTTGAAATTCTGCATGACTTCATACCTAGTATACATTGCAACATCAATGATAACCTTTAGAGGTTTAACATCAAAAGGAGACAGGAAAATGACCCTGGTATATCAATATTACCCCCAGTTGACATTGAAGGGTTCAATCCATCATTTTAGGAGGGTAAATGATGCTTTATTTATGGTATTTTTATATCTCTTTAACCCCCAATTAGAATAAAAAAGAATGTCAGATGAACCCTAGACTATTGTAAATGACTTTGGGTATATGTTCTTGTAGTTCCCTTCTTTTTGTTATCTATGGGTTGGCTTTTTCCAAGGTTATCCCTATATGCTCCCATGATTTCCCTCAGATAAATTAGTCCTGATGGAGCTATGTAGGAAAATTATTTCTGTACACAATAAGTAGATGGAACTCAAGAAACCCAATTTCATATTCCCAATTTAAATTGGCAAGTACTTAGTATTGACCACTACAAAAGCTAGGGCAATGGAGACCAAAATGCAACTTGTAACCATAAAGCATTTCAAAAGGAGGCCCAAATTTGACTACAGAGGTGTGAAATACATGATCAAGAGGAAGACCTAGTTCCATGAACCTATGATCAAAGACATTTAGATCAATTTGAGGATAGCAAAAGATATCAAAAATATGGACTATAGTAGACTATCTCTTGAACAAATAAAATATCTAGGGTTCATTGATATCCCTATAAATCTAGTAAATGATAGAGACCTAATCAATAATATTTATCATGTTAAACAAGTCACCAATGCTCCTCTTCCCCTGATCTAATGGTCTTAAAAAGAGTTGACCTCCTTAAGGATGAGATTCAAACCAATATTGGTAAACACTAATGATTGGTTAGCAAATAAGGGAATAACCTTAAGATTTCATCATGGGATCAGAGGCTGAATTTTAAGAGGAAACAAGGAGAAGAATAGAAAACTAAATGAATAATAAAAGTGATGTTCTTTCTCCATCTAGGCCCCATAAGCCTAGGATCATTTTTGTAATGAGGAAATCAAAATTTACAGAGAAAGAGCCAAAAATGATAGATATGGGGGTTGATAAACAAATCACCAAAGAACTAGTGGTAGAATAAATGGAACCTAATGATGGGCCTATAGGTCAATAGGGAACAAAAACTCTATCTCTACAAGAATGTGCACAACTAGACATAGGAATTTCTTCTTCTCCACCCCACTCACCTGGTGCAACTCCTTCGCCTATTTCTCCAATCAATATTCCCTCTTTTGGAGCCACCTCTCCTTCTAAAATTATTTTTAGCGACCCTCAAAACACTTCTAGAGATGTTCTTCATTCATGAAGATCCATCCCCAGTTTGTCATCTCCATCTTTTAACACTAGAGATAGTTCTACCCTTGACCATTCAGTAGCAGGTGTGGTTTTAACTGATACTACATCCATTGTTTCCACCAGCAGTGCAGGTGCTACCCCAGTGATGCCAACTACAGGGACTATTGCTAATGTAAGTGCTTCTGCTCTCCCACCATGGTTGTCAACTTTTACACCCAAAAGGAAAAAATAAGCCATCTCTGTAGATGACTTTGACTTCGGTAAAATGGTGCCGATGAAAGCTAAGACCCCCAAGAAGCTATAGATCTTTTCCAAGATGATTGGAGATGAGGGGCAAATTTTTTTGGAAATAGCACCTCCATAGGATACGACTCTTAAATTTTTTGATATGAGTAGCTACTCTATCTCTTGAGTTCAGTTAGGGAAAATAGCTCACAAAGGAACTAAGAGTGATTTGCAATCAGCAATGGATATTATGGTTTAGAAATTTGATAGGGAAAGAGAAATGAAGGATCATTATAAGGCTATGGTGGAGCAATTGACTGTAGTGATAAGGAGATTCACTTTTGCTCTAGAAGTGGTAACTCCAAAGGCTTTCTCCATAGATGATCCCATGATTCAAAAAGTAGAAAAGACTTATCTAAAGGGAAAGGTACTTGAAGACTACTTGGATAAGATGCATGCACAGGGGATTTCCTTGTTCACAGAGTTGTCTGAGAAGACAAGTAAAATGAGGAAAGTGAAAATAGAATTAGATGATCTTATCAATGTCATTTCTTAAGAGGTTGAAAGCATAAATAAATATCTTATCAAATGGATATAGATGAAGGAGATAAAAATATGTACCCTAGTATTAATCAGCATCGTTGTCAATAGAGATTCTTATATTTAAACTAAAGAATCATTGATATATATGATCTAGGTGCTTAAGGAATTAATTAACGACCTCAAATCTTCCAAGGATGCTAGTAAACAAAGTGATTTTAGTATATTTCACAAACTGGAGGAGATACCTTGCAAACATACCTCTCAAGACAACCAATTCATTTTAGCAAAAGAAATTATTTAAGAGTTTGAAGGTATGATCTGAAAGGAATTCAAGGAGAAAGCATTCTCAATGACTTCTATGGACAATATCCTAGATAATCAGTTAACTCTAAAATATCTAAGAACCAGGTTAACTAGTCATGCAAAATCAATCATAGTAGTGAGAGATGCCACAATCAGGGCTAAGGTGGTTTTCAAAAATACTATTGTGCTAGACAGTATTAAGATTCAGGTGGCTATCACCATGTATGATGATCATCTAAATAAGGCTGGTGATAAAAATTGAACTATTCTTCCATGCTTTCTTCTCCATTTTTCTCATGTACTTTGTAATTGACTTGGGATATTTGCACATGTACTTTTATTATGTGTAATTACATGTAAAAATCCAAAAATTCCAAAATTCAATAGAGACTAATCTTTAACTAGGTTTTAATATTTAAGCCTTTTCTCAATTTTCAAGGGTTTTCCCTGTATATATAGAGGGAGGCTCTTTTGTAAAGGGGGAGATCTTTTTGATAATTGAGAGAAAAAAAATTGCCAAAATTGAGATGCTTCCTAAGACTTTGATCTCAGATTGTAAATCATATTTTCTTAAATGAATGAGAAAGTAGGTTACTTTTAGACTTTGTGTTGGAATAATTTGTGTTATTTAGGAGATTGTTCCTATGTTCTTTTTCCTAATAATATCTCATCTATTTGATTAAACAAGAAAAGTGTGTGTGGAAATTATGTGAAGACATTCTGAAGTTAATTATGAAGACTTTGAGCTACTATAATTACCTTTAGTTTGTGTTTTCCATGTTTTAGTGGGAAGGATACATAAAGTCTTAGAATAGCTTTTATCCTTTGTGATCTTATACTCTGTTGTAGTTTTAGGTGAAGACTTTGATCTACACTTCACTTACTATTACATACATGTCAAATTAGTAAGGGGAGTAATGAAAGACTTTGTGCTTTCATGGGTTTCTTGTGGATCTAGTTACTATCCGAGAAGATTTTATACCATTTATTGAACATCATTTTTGAAAGAAGAGAAATGCTTTTAGTCATCAACCAAGATTTCTCTTTTGCCTTGTAAACATCATCTCTAAAAATAGAGAGATAGATGGTGTAATCTCACCCTTGAGTCTATTTTCAGTTCATATTAATATATAAGTAGTTTATAGGGAACCTAATGAGAGGAGAGATTTATCTCACTATGATGTGGTAAACCCACACTTTTTTCCATATAAATATCCTTTTACTATGGTTGATATACCCATTTTGTCATTAGTTCTTGATGACAAAATATTCACCCAACAATTCCTAACCTAGAGTATAGATGACTATCAACATCTTGGTAGTTTATATTCCTGAGGGTCATGTGTTGCTATGAAGTAGAGATTGGTAAAAAACACTAAATGGATATCTCTCCATGATATTTTTGCATATTTGGTTGCCATGGAGAGGCATTGACAACTAGATCAGAATCGATCAAGAACCAAGAATGAAGCATGCTATTATATAATATAATATTTCCAATTAGGAGGTAAGTTATAAATCTCGTAGTCTTGAAATTTATAAATTCAACATAAAATATGAATCACCATAAGAAATTTTGGGTCCTTCCTAATTATAGACCCTCCATTTTGATGGAGGTATATCTAACCAAGGATAATGTGTCTGTATTGATTTAATTAATACATAAGGAGAGAAACTATTGTCAGCATACAAGATCTAATTCCCATACACTAATAATATAACAGAGTACAAATCCTTGATGTTGGGATTACATCTTGCCTTCAAGAACAATGTCAAAGAACTACTGGTGTAAAATATTTTTGAACTTGTAGTTAATCAAGTCAAAAAATATCAGTGTAAATTGTCATATCAAAATAAGTGCAAGCATAGAGCTTAGGATTTAATAGAATAATGTGAAGCTTTAAACATAGTATCTATCCCAAGAGAAAAAAATGAAGCTAATAATTTATTGGCCACTTTAGAAATAAATTTGGCACCCTTACAAGAGTTAAAAATCTAGAAGTTCTCCATTGAATTGGTATTGTGTCCTTCAGTACCAGACAATGTTGAAAACTTTCAAGTGTTTGATTATGACCAAAAAATAATCTAATTTTTGATAAATTTAAGATAATTTAAATCTCAAATAATTGATGATGAAGAAATAAACCATAGGTGCCATAAAGAATTATATGAATAAGGTGTTATCCTATTGAAAGAGAATTGATTCCCATTGGAAATGGTTTCCCTGGAAAGGACCTTTGACACATATCCTCAAGCCTGATCATAGAGGTAGTTGAAGGTTAATGAATCCAAATTTAGTTTTGGAAACATCAATGATGAAAATAATATGTACATCATCAATATTGGCTTAATTTTAACCTAAATAAAGGCAAAGAGTCAAGGAACTAATTATCAGGTATAAATACATAATTACATGGACTTATGATGAATTAAGTGTTTTTAATCCTGAGTCATCACCATAAAATTCTACTCAAGCTTGATCATAAAACATTTAGGCAAAGGTAGAGGCTAGTTAATCTTATCTTGAAACCATTAATTTAGATGGAAGTGGACAAATTATTGAGTTCTAGGATCATCTTTCCTATTAGACATTTGAATTGAGTGGCTAATCTAGTTCCAGTTAGGAGAAATAGTGGTAAGATCAGACTTTATGCCAAATTTAGAAATATAAGTAAAGATTCATATAAGGATAATTATCTTTTTCCCTCCATAGATGAGTTAATAAAAATAGTAAGTGGCTCTAAGATGATGTCTTTCTTTGATGGCTTTTTAGGTTACAATCAAATACTAGTCAAATCAAAAGATAGGATGAAAATAACAATCACTATGAAGTGGGGCACATATGCGTATAAGTGAATGCCATTATAACTAATAAATATTGGAATGAATTTTCAAAGATAAATGGATCATGTATTCTAGGTAATAATAGGTAAGTGCATCATTATATACATAGATTATCTCATTGTTTTTTCTACAAATAGAGCTAATCATATTGACCATCTTCAGTCTATCTTTGAGAAGTACAAAAAATTTAGGGTATCAATTAAACCCAAGAAAATTATATTCAACATTATTAAAGGTAATATATTAATCCATATCATTAATAAGGGTGGGATTACCATTAACCCAGACAAGATCCAGGGGATATCAAAAATAATGTTTCCAAATAACAAAAAAGAGCTTAAATCATTCTTTGGAAAGATAAATTTTGAAAGGAAATTTATATCAAGGTTTTTAGAGATTATTAGACCCATGAATACAATGATTAAAATTAATTCTAAAGTGGATTGATGCCTAAAGCTAAAAAATCCTTCCAAGACATAAAGATGGATATTTTACAAGCTCTAACACTGGTAAGCCCTGATTTCACCAAAGACTTTTACTTATATTCATTCACCTTAGAATATAATATTATTATCATACTTATACATAAAGGGGAATAAATAAAACATATGATTTTATTTATGATTAATAATTTTAAATATATGTATCTTAATTATTCCTTGGTTGATAAACAAATCTTTGCTCTCATCAAGGTAGTCAAAAATTTAAAACACTATATCCTTCAGAATAAGATAATCACCATAGTATTGGATCCTAGTGTCAAGATCATGTTTGGACATAAAAAATTGGGGGAGCATAGAGGTAAATTTATGGTGAAGTTAAAATAATTTGATATTGAAATAAAACCATCCAATATTATTAGAGTATAAGGCATGGTTCAACTAATGATGAAATCAGACCCACGTATCACTATTAAAGAGTTATACTAGAAATAGGTCTCCCAAGAAGATTAATATTTAGTTATTACTCACTATAACAATCCACCATGAACTTATAATATAGAAAAAGAGAGATTTATGGCTCAAGGCTGCTCATTATATGATTAGGAAGGGAATCCTCTATAGAAATAATTATGAAGGCATTTATGTAAGGTGTGTGTCACATGTAAAAGATTAAGAAATATTGGAAAATATAAATCAAAGGATAAGTAGTGGTCATATATGTTGGAATACTATGGCACATAAAATAACTAGAATGGGTTATTACTAGTCGATAATATTTAAATATGTGCACTTACATGTTAGGATGTGTCATGAATGCCAAGTTTTAGCTAAAAGAAAAGTACATGCATTTATGATTATACAACCGATAATTTAAGGTGGGTCATTTTACTAATGGGGGCTAGACTTCATCGATGTAATAAATCCAAATTACTTAGTTGAACAAGTTTTTACTCACTACTATGAATTAATACACTAGATGAACTAAGACAGTCACCACCAAGAACTTTAGAACCCAAGATGTGATAATTTTTCTTAAATAATATATCACAACCATGTTTGTAACTCCCATCTATTTGGTTTATGATAATGATCTATACTTTCAATCATATAATTTCACTAAGTGGGACCATGATAATTAGATTACAATTAGATCATCATCTAATCATTACATGTAAGGGAATGTATTGGATGAGTTAATTAGTAAGAACGTTATAGATGAAATCAAGAAATAAATTGTAGATAAACCAAGGGAGTGAAACAACATATTAAATTATGCACTATAGTAAAATAGGATTAAGTACAATTAGGATCTCAAAGCTTTTCCATATCTACTATTATATTGGAAATGTTCAATATTCCCAATTATGTTGAAATTACCAACATATCAGTTTATGCAAGAATACATGGAGCCTAATGATAAAATAGAGTCTTGACTACTATAAATCATTAGAATGGAATAATCTAGGGATAAACCAATGTATATATTCAACAAACATCAATATGTGGTCAAGATATGGTTCAAAAAAAGAGCAAAATTCAAAGCTTTTAGGATATCTGACTTAGTGTTATTATGGGACAAAGCCCATGAGAAAAAAAGAATGCATAACAAGTTTACCCCATTATGGATTGGATTGTATCATATTTCAAAAAAATTAAGTAATAATGATTTCCATTTAAATGATCTTCAAGGTAATGATCTGACATATCTAGTGAATGGAAATTTTTTGAAGCATTACTTCATGGCTACCCCATATGAAGAGGTCTCTGAATAATAATAAATATTTCGTGAGAGGTAGGAGTAGATTATTTTTACCTATTAGTTAGTTTCATACATTTATTTGTTTAATTTTATTATATTAGTTTGTATTTTTGAGAGTAGCCTTTTTTTCTTTTAGTAATTTTCCTTCTTTCTAGAATAGTTTCCTTTTGATTTCATGATAGTCAAATTCTAGTCAATCATGGTATAATAAAACATAGTTTGAGGTGTTTTGAATCAAAACTAAATCAAGATGTAATGAATAATCTATTAAAGGAATTATAATCTAGGTAAGCAATAAGAGAGTTAGCCATTAAAATGTCTTGAAACTAATGATTTCATCAGGTATGTGGAAGTTGTTCCCATAGTTCTGTACAAATTTAGAAAACACTCCTTATTCCATTAGGTCAAGTGCACATAAAACATTAATAATTGGTTAAGGTAATAATCAGGGATATCAACAAGATTTGATAGGGACATATTGATTAAACCAACATTTTAACTAAAACCAATTTATGGTGGTCACCTTTTCCCTCTTTTTGAATGAAAACAAAGAAAAAGAATAAAATAAAAGGGACAATAAAAAAATCCAAAAGAAAATAAAAAAGGGATTCAAATCCTACATGTTGAAATAATATCAATGCATCATGCATCATGAAAAATATCATGGAAGTAGGAATATGTGTTCAAAGTTGTCTTTTTCAGGGTTATGATCACCTGGTTGGTAGTAGAGCAATGCTCGAGCTCCCCATATGTACACCTAATTCCTAATCAAAGTGAAAATTACAACTCACCCTTATGTCTTTGCCTAAAAACCTTAAATAAGAGGTAAAGAACAACACTTTTCACACATAGATACAAGGTTTAAGTAAATTTAGTATGTTTCATAGGATTATTAAGAGTCTCTTTCCAGTTTTGATTTAGTAATTTATTTTAATAAAAATTATTCATTGATATTGGGATCACAAAACCATGGATTTTGGGTTCTTAAAAATTTAGGAGTATTTACCCTTGTGAGTCATCATTTGTTGTATTCAACACACCCCACCCTATATTTTTAGTTAAAAAGTGGGGACCCCCTTAATTTTTTGAAATAATGAATATCTTGGAGGGTTACCTATGAGGTTATGATACTTTTATTTTCTATATAAATTTGATGATTTTAACATTAAATCATGTGGTGGTATACTTTTTAATTTGAATTCATTTATTTTAGACTAACCTATTAATGAAAAGGATGGAAAGAATGGCTTTACATGACAAGGATTTACATTATTTTATTTTGGATTATTTAGTCTTTAATAAGTTTGATCTTCAAAATATCTCATTCAAAAAAATTTGATTTAAAAATATTCTCTACAAAGTGTTTCTCATTATCAAATTTGCTTTAGAAAGATTCTTTGTGGAGAGTTTCTTGTCAAAAACTTTTTTTTGGAAACATTCTCTATGAAAACTTTTATTTTTGTAGCTTTGTTCTAAATAGTTTTTCTTCAATAACAATTCCTTTGGTAGGTTTTAATTGGTAGTTTTCTTCATGATATTTTCTCTTTAGAAGCTTATTCATAGGAGACTTAGTCTTAGGAAACTTTAATTTTAGAAAGATTCACTTTGGTAACTTTCACTTCGATGAGTTTCATTGAAAGGTTTGTTTCAAAAAGATTCTTACCAAAGGCTTTTATGTTGATAACTTTCATTTTAGAGATTTTGATTCAAAAAAAAAAATTTGGAGACTTTTCATTGGAAATATTCCTTCAGAAATCTTAGTCAACGACAAATTTATTTCAATAACTTTGGGAACATATCTTTCCAAAGAGAATTTTATGCTTTTGAGTCTTTTGGCCCAAAGGTAAAGGTTGAATATCTTTGACTAGGCTATGTGACAAATGGAAAAAGAGAAAAGGTTACATAGTGGCACTTTGAATGATAAGGCATCCTATATGGCATGTACACTAGGATAGGGTGGTTGAATTTTAATTAAATGAAGGTGACAATCTCATAAATGTTAATGAGTAATAGAACACAGATTGGAAATCAATTCAAAATATATATTTAAATTGATCCCATATCTAATTTCATGGTATTCCATATTCAATCTCAAGTAATCTTTAGCCTCAAGCTATCCCAGAATCCATAACTACTATCAAAGTGATTTGTGATTTGCAAAATTTAGCTTATTAATGAGATGCCATTATCAAAATTTTGGAGCATACCAGTATCAGTTAAATCATTGTGGAATCATCATTTAGGTAATAAAAATTAGCCTCAACATCATCCAAGTTATTGATCAAGGATTGTATAAAGTACTTGGAAACTGTACTTGAAGTTGTAGTATTTAATGAATGATATCCAAACTACTCAGCATTATGGGAAGTGATCAGTAAAATAGATTCATTTGCACTCAAAGAAGATATTATAGTTAATATAAGTATTTGGTGAAGGATTTGATTCCTTTCAAATGTTAATCCCTACACTACATAGCTATGAAGCTATAGTTGATGTCATGTTTTGATCTATTATGAGGCCTCTTCTTTGAAGGGGAACATAATGGATGGTGAATACCTTCATTATGTAGACAACAATATTGTTATCATGTATATTATAAGAAAATCATTTAATAGGTATTTGAGCTTACCATTGTGGATGTTACTTTTGATTTGCACATAGTCATCATATGGAAGAAGGTAAATAATCAAGAGAAAGATGTATCAAAGTGGCTTTTCCCTGGGGAAATTTTCACTTTGAAGTAACATGTCAAAATATCCATCTGCATTACTAGATTTAGAATGGGAATTCACATGGAGATGGCCCTATTGAATAGAATCTTCAACCATATAAATATCTATTTTGTACACCTAGAGTGGGTTCCCCAATTAGACCATATGACTACCTTGGAGTAAACCTATGCTTTGGGTAAAATCATCAGTACACACCTCCAAGAAAAAATTCTACATAAGGATAAGTGTCCAGTGGTTGGAAACTTCTACATGATGTCCTATCTTCTAGACATGGTTATGGGGACAATGTATAGACACAATATATTCCTATGGGATCCCAACACTAAAGTCATCAAGAATAGGATTTGTGACTTATATAGTTTTGTGTGCATATATTCATATGTGAGAATTATGGCCGATATTTTTTAGGACCTTTATCTTTAGGTCTAGATGGCTATCCACGAATGGAATTTAGAAATAATTGCCTATAGCATAGCTTAGATGCTTTCCAACAACATAAGATACTAGTGGATTTATTTGTACTACATAGTCATCATGGTGGTAGGCCATAAGGTAGATCATATTTAGCTCTTGAAGTTCATTATGGATAAGGTAGATAAGCAAGAAATATCATATCAAGTTTGGAATATCATTGATGAAGAATTGACTATATACAAGAAGGCCACATTCCATGGATCTCACATCACCATTGGGATAATGTAGTATATAATTTGTAGGAAATTCAAGTAGAATGCTAAAGAGGTAAATGCATTGCCTATCCTTAGTTATAGATACTAGGATATTCATGGTAAGGTCCAAAATAAAATTCATACCCGTGGTCTTGCCTACAATCATGAACCAATAGATCTTGATTTTATCTTCTTGAATACCAGGGATGATGAAGAGGTCAAGGAAAGGGCCAAAACTATAGGACTAAATGAGGACTTATTGAGAGTGATTCAAGAAGAACCATATCTAACACTCGGTGAAGCTAATTTTATAATTCCACCTCCTAGAGGATGGATATCCTTAGATTTTTAGAGTGGTGGGAAATCAAAATAAGAGGAACTAAATACCCAACTAGGTTAAGGATAACCTCCAGACCAATAGAAATTGGTAGATGAGGCACCACTCATTGAAGATCTAGATGAAAAAGTAGAAGAGGAATAACTACCTACCTCCACATAAATAAGATAAGAACTAGTGTTCCTAGATCAAACTTCTTTAATTGAACTAATACAGGTCAAGTAAGAGTTGGTTCAGGAACTAACTCAAGTAGGAGGTAGTGCAAAAAAATTAGAATATAGTATTATATGCTTGTATTTCTCTAATGAAGAGGAAATTATGGATTCCTCATCCCTAATTCCAAACATTATTCCCCCTTCTCTTCCATCATAGTCAATAGTCCCATAAACAAGAAGAAATACTAATACATATCAAATAAAGCCTAAGGAAAGACCACAGACCCCTCTAACATAAGAGGTGGATGCTGAGGAGATATAGTAGGAAAAGGATTTAATCCTATAATCACTCAAGGCCAAGGCATATATCTTAGGTGAATCATCTATTAAGGGACCCTTACAATCGTTCCCCTTTAATGTATTTACCTACAATTTATATCATCCCTAGGACTATAATTTCTACATTCATTCACAATATGCACTCTCTTCAAGTTTAATTTTCCTACATCCATACATGAATATACCTATTAAAAATACACCTAATATACCTACCATTACTATAGTTTCTAGCCCTATGATTTTCATCCCTTAAGTTTCCATTCCATTAAAATCCACTCCATCAACACTAGCCTTGTCCATTCTAGCCATTACCTAATCCATCACTTAAATACATATCCTTCTACCTAATTAGGTTTAACCTTTCCTTATTCCACTCTGACCACCATAAACACAATGGTTACTACCAAGAGGGTACTTATGAGGTAACCAATCTTTGTTTTCCATCCAATGACATAGTATGGAAACATAGACTAGTTAAATATTATTTGGCTTGCAATTCCCAATCCTTTCACACAAATTGAGCAAGAACCTAAAGAACATGCTCAAGTGGAATCATATCCCTTATATCCCTCAAATATCACTCTTCCAAATTAGGCTAAGGAATTAGGAGCCTTAGCCTCTAAGAGACCCAATCTAAAGATAGGAAGATTGCCAACTATGAGATTTCAATTTGACAAAGCCATTACATCAGTATAGAGGGTGAGGAAGAAGAAAATTTAAGATATTTTGGGTAGAACCTTAATCATGGAAGAAAGGGATGAATTGAACTCCCTTATCAAGAAGAAAAATATAAAAAAGGGTCAATCCCCTTATATTGAGGACTTGAATTCATATATCGAGACCCATACATATTTCATCATTACCATACATCAAGGGACCAAAATGGCTAGACATGAGCTCAAGGAAGAGTTGGAGACACTCAAAGAGTAACAAAAATTGATTCAAGTTCCCTAAGGAATTGAGTAGGATATGTAATATGTTGCTGTTAGATTATATGAAATTATTGATTCTATCCATTCTTTGAGAATCATTCTAGCTTCTCATGTCAATAACATAACCAAATTATTTAGAATCCACAAAGAGGATGACAATAAGTTAAATTTAATAGTGTTATATACCCATAATAAGGAATTTATCCATTTTTATTTGATGACCCCATTATAAGTAACTAATGCTTTGAATTTACCATTAATAAGAATGTAAGAAACTCGAGACTATGTATTATCCTCTAAGGCTTTAGTGAATAAGTTGGCCAAACAAGAGAAAGAGGCAAAGCAAATTTTGTCAAGATTGAAATTGGCCACCATTCAAGATAATAAAGGTAAGATGGTGACTTAGGATATATTTTACCAAATGATTAAACAAGCATTTGGTAACTTCAATTAGAGTCTATAAGGTTTGAGTCTAGAAGACATTGAGGCTAAATTGAGTGCATCAAGGAAGAAGGTGATAGAAGTGGAGGTATTCAAGTTTGGCTTTAGATCCACCAAGGTAGAACGTAATAATCTAATTAGGGAGATAATTAAGGTGACTAGGCCACCTTTCTTGGATATGAATATAATCTAAGCACAACGTACTAAGGCATACAAACACTACTAGGACTTGGATGCAAATAAGAAAACAAACCTAAAAATACCACCTACTATTTCCACTATGCAACTCGGCCTCTAGTGCCAAAAACAAAAATAACCACATCAAAACCCCTTTATAATACTATTCAATTAGTAACAATAATTCTATCATCTAGTACATCTTCAAGTGCAACTCTAATTACTACATTGTCAACCAATAGTACTACCACAGTTTCACCAATAATTATGAGACAAGTCAAGAAAAAGCCAATTTAGATAAAGGTTAATTTTATACATTTTGCATGTAACAATCATAATCAAATATTTAACTCCTATTTTCATATAGTTTTTAATTGAATTATTTTGGTAGCATCCACACTTTTTAGGACTATGATATATGTAATAAATTGATATGTAACCAAGAATTATCTTATAGTCTATCAATATGTAAATGAAGTGTTCTAATCTTGGAGGATGAGGCAACCCCTTCCCTAAGATATATATATATATATATATATATATATATATATATATATATATATATATATATATATATATATATATATATATATATATATATATATATATATATATATATATATATATATATATATATATATATATATATATATATATATATATATATATATATATATATACATATATATACATATAGAACCCTCTTTTCAAAGGGTCAAGGTTTTGAATGAAATATATGAATAAATGAAGGATTTGATTTTCATGCAACTATGTTTGTTCTTTATTATTCCCTTTCTATGTTAATGACTTTGAAGTTTTTGTTTGTATTGATTCAATAATTCTAATGTGTGTGAATTCTATATATGAATTTGACTATTCTATTAATTTATTTTCATCTTAAATGTGTAACATCTATTTAATATTGATATGTTTCATAGATCTATATAGTTAGCATAAGTTGAATCGATAATCCAAAGTGTGTAGAAGTGTCTCATTCGATATAGAATTCTAGGCGTGAGAAATATCTTCCTTAGATAACTTCTTGGTTTGAGATGTAATCTCTTGTTTAAAATTATGTAATAATATACTTAAAAGGAAAAAAATTCAACTGAGACCAATAGGCCCCCTAATTTTAATACCTAGATTCCCATTCGTGTTTGTTTGCAAGTGTGTAAAAGTTGCAAGTAACAAAAACTAGTTCTTGAGATAATTATCCACCAAAGAGACAAATAAGAAGTTTTTGTTCAAAGACATAATTTTATTTTCTACCTTACCCTTTCCTCTTTTTAAAGCTTCTTTGAGATCTACCCATCATATATTTTCCTTCCACCCATCCAACTCACCTAGTGATTTATCCTTTTTATTAGAATCCACACATCCACCCATAAAATTGGTTAAACAACCCATATGCTTAACATGTTATTCCACCACATAGTTTTTCTAAACACATAACTTCAAATTGTGCCCTAGAGTTTAATCTATTCCCATGGAGATCCCAAAATGTTAGAGGTTACCTTATTTAAAACTCTTTGAGTTGTGCATAAAACCCACATCAATAAGTTCTTCATCTTCATAGTGATCTTAGGGGAAAATGGGTTAGTGGGAACACAGTTTTAATTTAATCATAATACCCCTATAGTAATTATTTTTACCTACATAAATAATAATCTAAATGTGAACTTATCTAATGTAGTTCTCCTCAACGTGTTAGCTTATGTGTGTATCATGTAATATGTGAAAAGTAAATAGAATTGTGACATATCTTGTAACTTGGAAATTATAACTCTTAGGATGCTCCTTCAATACTTAAAACCTATACATGTTTTATGCCTATGATTTATATTCAAATAATATAAAATATGGAAGATTTTCTCACTTGAGTTCTTTATAAATTTCCTAGTGAGTAGATAAGAAGTTTATAGGTTTTTTTAGGTGAGGAATGAATGAGGGTTGATATTGTATTTATATCAATCCATTTAAAGAATTAACTCAAATTAAATAAATTATGCCAACCATTAGGATATGTTTTAGTTGAAAATTTTATGACTTTAGGGCGCTCAACACTTGTGTCAGAGCAGGACACTAGCATTGACATAGGTGTTTATCTTGGGCATTAATGTCTAAGAAGCAAGAAAGTGGATATAGACTCAAAACTTGAAAAGATGTAAGATATGAAATTTTTAAGAATTTTGGGTAAGATAGAATTCCTAAGTCATCAATATAAGACTATTAAAACTAAGAGATAGGCCAAGGGGCACAATATAGAGTATATGCAAGACTTTGAAAAGTGGGAAAGGTCTACAGCTGAGAGGAATAAACCAAGGTATAGATTTTCTAAGTGTACAAGATTGAGGTGCTATATAATCCTTAAAGTAGTGTCTACAATGACTTATCTACTAAATTGATACCATCTTCCTACATGTCACCCCACCTTTTGGGATTATCTTCATCTTCATATAATTTTTATGAGATTTATTTACACCTCTATGTACTTATAAATACCTTTATGCCTAATATGTTTTGAAGAAAAAATGTCACTTATTGTGGTCAACTACTATCATATCTTCATTACATCACCTTACATGTTTTGGACCATCATTTATTCATCTTCTCCTATCCTTTATTTTTATTGAGTCAAATTTGGGTTGGAAATGATCTATACTCTCTTCTAAAGTGTAGGTCTGGGAGTATTTAATTCTTAGTCTATAGGTTCTTCTATTTAGTGGCTATGTAATATTTATTTTTCTAGTCACATTAAGGACCCATTATTTGTATTTTGAATTTGTATAGAGGAAAAAATATAAAAATACAAATAAATACAAAATCCAAGATATATATAAAATGAAAATAAATGTCAAAATAAAAATAAAAAAGGTAAATTCAAAAGGAAACATATTTTTCAAAACTCAAAATTACCAAAAGACATTATCACATCATCGGTACACCCCCTATCCTAGTTTATGATCAATATAAAACTATAAATTGGGACTCATAATGGAGCTCAAGATCCATTGGATGGTGGTATGTTAGTATTCTAGGTGAGAGGATTCATATATATTGTTAGTACCACCTACATTTTTACTTGAGTACTCATCCTTAAATTTCATTGATGGGTTAATTAGAGCCTTGTTCAATGGGAAACATGTTGTAGGAACCTAGGATTTATTTAATTTTCATTTATATCCTTCAAGGGATGATTTATATAATTTAATTTTTATCCCAAGTTTAGGCTTATTAAGTGGGGTTTTCTATGTCCTTGGTGTCAAAAATTCTTAGTCTTGCCCACTTGACTAGATAATTTTGTCTTCTCTAAATATTTTCACATCAATTTTTTCTCACCTCATATCCTTATATTCAATATTATTAATCCCAATAACCCCTTGACATATATTTAAACTAATTAACCACAATTTTCATTTATCTCCGTTTTGTATCTCTTTACTTCAATTTTGACTCCTAACTTTCATTATTTTTCTTCTTGGTTTCTTGTTTGTGAGTTGCATGGTAATACCTTGAAGAATAAAATCAAGCCTTGAAAAAATCCATCTTCATTTTTACACATATTGAATATTAGTTTCTATGTTGAATGGTAAGATCTTGAGGAATACAACTATTCCCTCTTCATAAATTCCCATCACCTTCACATCTACATAATATTAGATATGGCCCTAAATTCTTGTGTCATCCTATGAGACATTATAGTGAAATCATTTATTTATGTTATCTACTTAATTTTATATCTCATTTTAAATATTTTCCTTTCATAATTTTTATAAACATTCTCAATTTTCTATAATAGAATTAAACATGTGAAAAAAACACATAAAATAATACTACAATTCTATATCTAGACAACATCATCATCACATCAACATTTAATATGAGATCAATGTCATATATATAATTATATTCTTTGTACATAAATATACAAATAAATTACATACATCATGAAGATATATGCCACCTTCATCCCTACATGGGAAATGGGATACACTATTTTGTGATCCAACTTATCCAAGCAATAAAGCTATGCATTTTATCATCAAGCGTAATCACCACATATCTATGTGCACCTCAAAAAACCACCTCTATAAATTATAAAAATAGACTACCAATGTATAATATTTCCCTATGATTGCTAAAGTAGTGGTATGGTGTGTTTCCTCCTCTACTATTAGGGCTTAATGATCCATTATTATTTAATACACTAAGGTGGCATATTTTCCCACATGTGATACCAAAAATGTATAATGACTTGGGTCCTATCTCCACTAATATAACACATGTTATACCTCTTAAAAAAACTAAAACACTCCAACATTATGTCTTACATAAGGTGACACTATATCTATAATATTTGTTCTATCATGTTGATAAAACATGTCATATGACATTCGATGATGTTTGGACTTGATCATAAACTATGACCTCATTGTCTCATCTAAAAAACCAACAAAATCAACTATTAGACACTAATATATCAAAATAAAATCAATTTATCACTATCATATCCTATAGCATGACTTATTTATAAGTTTATAAATATAATGATAAAAATTAAAATCAAAAAATATACCTAGATGTACATACTCCTCATGGATGGCCTCCCCATGGGGTCCTCTAAAACTACCAAGGACCTAATCATGCTCATAATTTGTATCTATTTTTTGTACCCAAATGGATGACACCTATCTCCATCTTTATATTATCATCACTAGGGTATCTATTCAATGTAGTCTCTCTATTCTTATCCATAACAAATGTATCCCCTATGCCTATCACCATAAGATAGGGATAATACTTGTGCATCAGGGACATATTTTACAATACTATTTTAATTTATACCTCTTATTTTTGTCATCTCTACCCTATATCATTGTATCATCCCTTAATGTTTAGGATTGTGCCATAGTCTTAAAATAGTGATATATAGATGTAGATATTGGCATCTTCCTACTTATAAATCCCTAACATGCATTTACATATGTATCGCAAAGGTAAAAAATGTTTCTTGATATACAATTTCAAACTATTTATGAACTCTATTACAAGAGTATGGCTCTATCCACAAATTTAAGTGGCATTTTAGCTTGTCCAATCCTTGATCTTGAAAAATAACTATCATGTTAGCCATGTGTCCATTGATATATATAGGTATTCCATGTGATTATGTACCTTTTAATTATTTCAATGGTTGAATACCTTTTTTATTTTAGGCATATAAATTGAAAGAATTTACTTATTACCACCCCTTATACAAACTTATCTCATGCCTCATTCCATGACCCTTAATCACCCTTCCTTCAATTTCTATTTAGATGACCCATTCACATTAATAAAATAATAATCTAAAAATGTTTGTATGCCTCAATAAAAATATCTCAATCTTATCCCCTGACTAATCCATACTTCCAACTCAATTATATTTTATTCTCAGATAAGGCTAATCCATTTGGATTATCCAACTCTTTGGTCATGTCTAGTTTTATCAGCCTTGTTCCTAACCCAATTTAATGGGACCAATTAATCAACCTAAATGATATGATATTTTTGATCAGTTAAGGAATACACCAACTAAGATTTCCATGTTATACTTGATTCATAAATAGACTATTTTAAAGGATGTTATATACCAAACATTGAATAAGACACCTACGTCTCATGACACAAATATTTCTTATTTGCATTTGTTATCAACACTTTGAAAGATGTTTATAATATTTTATCTTTTATAAATGAGGACTTACTTTCATAATAAACTATTGATTAAAATATTCCTTTATTTATACAAGTTCAAATCAAAATTACATCATTAAAAATGGTATTGATTGATAATGGTTCAAGGTTGAATTATTACATCCAATTT
>JARHVA010008166.1:510000-540000 GCA_037957365.1 Torreya grandis
GGGATTAAAACACAAATTAGGGTGTGAATTGGATGTACATGGACCATCCACCATGGATTAGATATTTGAGAAGGTAGTAAATCTAGAATGAAAGTTGAAATCACTAGAAGAGGTCAAGGAAAATTTTAAAAATAAGTTTTATAGTTCCAAGACACATTTCAAGAAGAATTGTAAATGGAATGGGAATTCCAAGAACTAGTTCAACAATCAAAATGCGAGATTTAGTAATACTTATAGGAATAGGAAAATAAGAGGTAATTTTAGAGAAGGATTCAAGGGTGATAATTAGGTTGAGATTAAAGGGATTCTTGATAAAAATTTTTACTTGTGGAGGAGATCATTATGCCAAGGATTATCTTTGGTGGAAGATAGATGGCATAAAAAGAAATACATCCACTTCTACATCACATCAGGGAATATTTCAGTAGTGTATTCATACAAGAGCAAATAATGATTAATTATAATTCCAAGCCTCTCCCATCAAGGTACCAGGTACTTTTTTTGGGCATCTTATTACTATTTTTATAGATAAAAGAGTTATTGAATGTTTTATCTCATCTAAAATGTTAAATAAAATATCTAGGAAAGTTATTTTTATGGAAAATGCTTGGTCATTTTAGTATGGGAATGATTCTAAGGTCAAGGTTGATAGATGTCTTATAGAGGCTAACGTTAAATTTTTAAAATTCATTGTGGTTGTTCATCTTTATGCAACACAACTAAGGTCATATGATGTGATCCTAGGAGTGAATTGGCTCTCTAGGCACAAAGCCAAAGATGATTATTTCCTTTAAAAGGGTTAAGTGTTTGTATGATTTTAGAAACCAAACCCAAATACATGGAGATTAGAGAGTTTAAAATCAATGAAATTTCAGCCATTCAATTGAAAAAGGCTCAATGAAAGGTATCTGAAGCATTCCTAGTCAAGATGGATCAAATTGTTGAAGCTAAGGAATGCACTTTGGAAGACTATCATTCTCTATAAGATTTTAGGGATGTTTTACCAAAGGATTTACCTTGTTTACCTAAAAAAATAGAATTTGGTTTCACTATTCATATCATTCCAAGATCATAATCACAATCCAAGTCCCCCTATGAAATGATAGAAAATGATTTAATTGAGTTAAAGGCACAAATTTAATATATGTTAGTCGAAGGATTGATTCAGCCAAGTGTTTCACCATGGGGTACACGTATAGTGTAGTATTTTTTAGGAATAAGGATGGGACCCTTCATATTGGAATTGACTACCACATGATTAACAAAGAAATGATCAAAAACATGTATTCTTTACCTCACATTAAATATCATTTTGACCAAATGTGTGGTGCAATAGTTTTCAAATATTAATATTCATGTTGGGTACCATCAATTGAGAATTTGAGAGGTAGATATTCCTAAAATAGCTTTTTAGGACTTGTTATGGACATTATAAGTTCATAATACTTCCTTTTGGATTATTGAAGGCACCTAAAACATTCATAAATCTTATGAAAAATTTGTTTAGATATTACATTGACCAATTTATGATAGTATTTTTGGATGCTATTCTCATATATTTAAAAAGTGAATAAGAGTATGTTGAGCACTTATGATCTAGCTTGTAGTGGTTGTGGAAGAACAATCTCTATAGAAATTTTTCCATGTGTGTTCTCTTTCAAGTAAGAGTATAATACTTGGGGCACATTGTCTTATCAGAGGGAATTTTAGTGGATCCAACTAAGATTAGAGCCATTATGGATGAGCACCCAAAAATGTGTATTAGGTGTATAGTTTCATAGGTTTAATAGGTTACTACAAGATGTTTGTACCTAATTTATCCAATATATGTAATATTATTACTTCTATTCAATAGAAAGAGTAATGTTTGGTGTGGTCTGATAAGTGTGAAAAAACCTTATAGGTTTTGAAATAGAGGCTTACTTCAACACCAATGTTACTGATTTTAAATTTGAATATCCATTTTCTAGTTATAATACATGTATCAAGAGACATTTTAGGAGGAGTTATTATGTAGGATTGTTCATTTGTGGTATATGAATCAAATAAATTAAATCCATATGAGGGAAATTATAGTCCTCATGACCTAGAACTAGCTTCCAAGTACATGCCTTGCAAGTTTGGAGGAATTATCTATGGGGAAAAGTTTGAGGAATATTGCTATAAATTAATTATACAATGCTCCATATTCAGGTAATCTTGGAGTGACTAAGCTTTAAAAATATTTAAAACCATTTTATTTATAAATGGGAATCAAGAGGGATGAAAATGATTTCAGGCTTAACTCATTCACACATGTTCAACCTTAAATTGTTGACACATGTTTTAGATTGAATGAATTATAGGTTTAGGATCCATGGGTGGTAATAGTAGACCAATCTAAATAATTAATACTCACAAGATTAACTTGCATAATGTTAGGACTTATTCTAAAGTCTTAACATTAGGTTAGATTTTTGGTAGGTAATAAATAATTATTGTAAATGGGGCATGCATCTTTTAGTAAAGACAACCCCATAAAATAAAATTACTTAGTTTAATTTTAGGTAGTTTTAATGTTTTATATTATTAATTAGAACTACCTTAAGGGTTGTTTTCCCATATGTAGTTGGTCATAGGATTAGTTGTTTTTACCGATCATTGGTAAAAACTATATAAATCCATGTTTGCATTGTAAAAGGGTTAATGGAGTAAAGACACCCTTATGTACTTGATTTTTTGAATTTAATAAAATACTTGTGCACTCGCACTAAGTGGGGACAAGGTTCAACATATTTTGGTTTAGGAGTTATCAGTGGTATCAGAGCATGGTAATTTTGGGAGCTTGGTGAATTCGAAGGAGTAAGGTGAAAAGTCAATTCACGTGATATCATTTGGCATGAAATAAGGTATGCCATATAAAATAAAAAATTTATTGGTTTAAATGTTTGAAAAATTATTAAATTATTTTAATTTTTCAAATACTATTTACATTTAAACCTGTATTTTCCATATACCACAGTCTCGTCTTTTTTATCATTCATACTCCACTAAAATTGTGTTCAAACCTCCTCATCTAGCATAAAAAAAGAATTTTTTAGAATTTAAATCTTATTATATTCATTATTTTTTGCAAAAAATAGATTTGTATGGCCTGTTTTTTGTTGAAAACCTCTAAAATTTTCCATTCATGGCTGCCTTTGTTATTTCCATTCATTCTTAGGCCTCTTAAAAGCTAAAACACCTATAAATATTATTAAACCCTTATTTTTGCATTCAAATTGAAAATATGGGAATTTTTTGGAGTTGTACGGCCTTCCAACACCCTGGCTTCATTTTAAACTCATTCCCTGCAAATATACCTCAGAAAATTTGACAAAACTCAGTTAAAATCTATTTTATCATGCTTATATAGATTTGTATGGCCTGTGAGAGAGAGAATAGGTTAAAATATAATTGCCAAGAGCTGTCATGGCATCCCAGGCAAACATGTTGCTGCAATAAAACTCAAAAATTTATTTTTGCTATTTATAAAGTTTTTTGATATCAAAAATTTGCCTTAGTGGGTCCCACCGGAGGAAGCTTGGAAGAGAAGGCTGTAAAAGGAAAAAAAAATGAATTTATTTACTCACATGTAATTTTTTTCCCTCATACACAAAATATGGTATAAGTAGAAATTTTTGAGTGTAATTGAAAATGCTCTTAGAGAAATTGGTTAAGCTTATTTTGTAAGAAGTTTGCAAAGGAGGATGTCAAGGGTTCAAATCCCTTCTTTTTGGAGAAAGTTATTTTTACTTTTGACTATGCTTTTTTGCAAAAGGAATATTCCCTTTTAAATCTGAATATTGTAAAACACATACTTATTGTATTGTGTTATTTTAAAAATAAAAAAAGGAGGGGAATTCAATCATATTTCTTTTACATTATTGTGGTGATATAAGGGTGTAATTGGTGGAATAAGGTTGTAATTTGGAAAAATAAAGGTGTAATCGTTAATTTTGGTGAGGTTAAGTGTAAAACCCATAAAAAATACTTGTTTTCTCTTTTGCACTCTATGCAGAGGTTAAGTACAAAACCTCGTAGAAGCAGTGTCTTGTGTAGTGAGTGTGATATTTGTTTCATTTCTTTTACATTTTGTCACACTTTTCTCTACTACACTTTCTTTCATTTGAAAATGCCAAAAATTCAAAATTAGCTTTTATATGGTGATAGATTAACAATTTCCAATTATTCAGATTGGAAACAAATTGATGGAGGCTTCACTAGTTTTTAATGAGTTATGGGATATTGTTAAGAATGAAAATCCCACATTGCCAACAAAGCAGGCTGAATTAGATATATTCAATTTGTGTGATTCTAAGGCCTTATCTCTCATTAAATGTTTTTGTACTCATGATACTTAATTTCATATTGAAATTTCTCCTCATAGTTACACTGCATGAAAAATATTGTCAGAATTGTATGATAAGAAACCTAAGCATAAGAAGATAGATATTCATATGTATTTGTTTACTTTGTCATTAGATGAATATGGGGATATGAGAGAATATATGTCTAAGTTGAAAAATATCACTACTGAGTACACTAAGGCTGGTTTTGGAAAACTAGATGATGACTTCATAATTACTGTTACTTTGAAAGGACTACCAGGGTCCTATAGGAATTTTGTTGAAATGTTGCATGTCTTTGACAAGATCACAGGAATCACCTTTGATAATTTGGCTGAGTTGCTCATCCAACATGACCTCTCTCTACCAAAAAAATCCAAGAAAACTGAAGAAGCCCATGTTTTAGAGTCAAAGCCTAGTTCATCTTCATCAGGGCATCAAAATAATAGAGGAAACGGTTATAGAGGGAGTCAAGGTTACAGAGGAGGTATATATCAAAATAGAGGTAGGGCTCATTCAAATAATCAACAATCTAACCAATCAAATTCACATGAATCAAGTGATCGAGGACATCGTCACAACTCATATAGGGGTAGAAGTCGAGGTAGATCAAACATTCAATGCCATAGATGTGGAAAATTTGGTCACATTGCCTCACAATGTAGGATTCCTTTTGATAAAATTCAGAGGCCACAAAAAATGACTAAGTCTAACTCTGCTTAGTATGATGATCATGACTATGATGAATCTAGTAATGTTGCCCATGAACCTGCATTCACTACTTTGGGCTAGAGATGAGCTCATAGATGTATGGGTTTTAGACACAAGAGCAACCAAACACATGACATTTAGGAGAGATTTATTTTGGTCTTTTAAGGAAGCTTCTCTCTCTCTCTAGTTGCCTTAGCAGATAAGTCTATGCATACACCAATAGGACTCTGATCTATTTAGATTCTTCTTCCTAATGGGTCTATAAAATACTTGGAGGATGTTTGGTATGTTCCCACATTGAAGAAACACTTACTTTATTTGGTAACTATTCCAAAGAAAGGTTATCAAATTGTGCTTGAAAATGGGCTCATTTACATTAATTTAATGAAGGATGATTATAAATAATGTATACAGGATATGAAGATGGAAACTTGGTTAGATTTCATTATAAGGTGTTTCCTCCCAATATAGAACTTGCAATAGTTATTGACACAGGTATAGGTACTATGTCTACATAGTGGTTATGGCATCTCCACTATGGACATTTGAATATCCACTCTTTAGTGGATTTTTAGATATATGTTATGGTGAATGGGTTGCCCACTTTTTGCAAAGATAGTATTCTTTATGAGTCATGTGTTTTGGGCAAACAAAATTGGGAAAATTTTCCTAAATAGTCATCTTGGAGAGCCAACAGATGTTTACAGTTAGTTCATAGTGATGTATGTGACATGAAAAAGTCATCCATTGGTGGGTGTAGATAATTGTCTTATTTATTGATGACTTTTCTAGGATGACTTGGGTATTCTTTATGAAAAAAAATTGAAGTTTTTGCTAAGTTTGTTGATTGGTTACACTTAGTCAAAAAATAAATAGGTTCACATTTGGCCACTCTTCATTCAAATAATGGAGGTGAGTATACCTCTAATGAATTTTTAGATTATTGTTGAGAACATGGCATTCATCAACAATATAGTAATTCTTATACTCTACAACAAAATGGAGTATTTGAATAGATGAATAGAACTTTAGAGGGCATAACATGTGCCATGTTGCACTATAAATAGCTTGATGATAAGTTTTGGGCCGAAGCCATTGGTACTGCAGTGTATTTGAGAAATAGGTCCCCCAAAGTTACACTTTTGGGACAAACTCCATATGAGGCATGGTATGGATTTAAACCAAAGGTTAAACACTTGAAAGTGTTTGGATGTCTTTGTTTTACTTTGGTTCTTATAAAATATAGAACTAATTTGGAACCATGAAGTCAAAAATGCAACTTTCTTGGTTATTTTGAAGATAAAAACGGGTTTCGTTTGCTTGCATAGGATTCAGGAAAATTCATAGTGAGTCGAGATGTAATATTTGATGAGTTTGGGACTATGAACACTATAGATATTGATTCTCAACTTGATAGATTAGAGAGGAAAAATACAAAAAGAGATAAGGGTTTGAATAGTGGGGATAACTCTTTGAAGTTATGGTATGATACTCAAATTCCTTCACTTTTCTCTCCATCTACAAGTTCACAGGTTGATGACTTAGAAATTGTTGAAAATTCTCTAAGTTCCCCTTCAAATGATGCACATGATGAGAATTCTCGAGTCCCTAATTTGAATAATTTCACTAAGTATCCAAAATGGGCTCAAAGTACTTTTTCTTACTTGATAATAGATGAAGTTGGTTTAACATGGCCCAAGAATTCTCAAAAATAGGTGAACTATGCTATGGTTGTTACTACTTATTCCATTGAGCCATCCACTTTTGAGGAGGAATCTACTGAACATGTTTGGTAATAGGCAATGAAATGTGAGTATGATTCCATACTTAACAATAATACATGGCTTTTAGTTGATCCTCCTCTACATGTTAAACCCATCGGATGTAAATGGGTTTATAGGACTAAGTATAAATTAGATGGCTCCATTGATAAACATATGGCATTACTTGTTGTAAAAGGATATGTGCAATAAAAGGTATTGGCTATGAGGAAACATTTGTACCAACTGCCAAATGGCACACTATTCATATGGTACTTGCCTTAACAGCACAAAATAGTTGGAAAGTATATCAATTAGATGTTAAAAGTGCCTTTTTAAATGGTGATTTATAGGAAGAAGTCTATATGAAACAACCTTAGGGTTTTGAATAGGTGGGTGCTAAACAAAAAGTATGTAAATTGATAAAAGCTTTGTATGGGCTTAAATAGGCACCCAGGGCTTGGTATGAGAAAATGGAATCATACTTGAAATCCATTGGTTTTCATCATAGTGAATCTGATGATACTCTCTATTTTCAAGTGTAGGGTAAGAAAATGGTGATACTTGTTCTCTATGTAGATGACTCGTTTATTACAAGTAATGATGAAAACCATAACAAGTCTGTGAAGAAGGAATTAAAAGATGGGTTTGAGATGACAGATCTTGGACTTCTTCACTACTATCTAGACATCGAGGTAACTCAAAAAGAGCATAGTATTTTCATTTCACAAACTAAGTATATTTTTGAGTTATTAGAGAGGTTTGGCATGAGTGATTGCAAACTTGCCCTCACTCCCATGGAAAGTAATTTGAAATTGTCTAAGGATGATAGCAGTGCCTTTTTTGATGGCACCACATATAGACAATTGGTGGGAGGTTTGATATACTTGATGACTACCAGGCTTGATATTTCATTTTCAGTTGGAATTTTATCTAGGTTTATGCATGAGCCTAGAGAAATTCATTGGCATGCAGCAAAATGAGTACTTGGTTACCTTCAGGGAATGAAAACATATGGCCTTGAATACCACCGCAAAAAGAACTTCAAACTTGTTGGATATTGTGATGCAAATTTTGGCAGATGTGTGGATGATAGAGTGTCAACCACAAGATACACTATGCATATGGGTTAATCTACCATTGTTTGGTGTTGTAAGAAGCAAGATGCAGTGGCAAATTCATTAGCAGAATCAGAGTATATTGTAGCATGGGATGCTTCTAGAGAAATATTTTACCTTTATCGTATTCTTGAAGATCTTCAGGTTTCTCAGTTTGTTCCTACATAGTTATACATTAATAATAAGAGTGAAATCAAGATGTCCAAGAATCTAGTGTTTCATGCCAAAACAAAACATATGGATGTCAAATACCCTTATCTGCAAATGTTGGTGGCAAAGAAAACTCTTGATCTAATATATTGCCCAATTACCGATCAGACAACTGATATCTTTACAAAACCCCTTGACAAAATCAAATTTGAAAAATTCAAAAAAATTCTTGGTATGTGTCCAAAGACTTGACTTTGGATCATATGGGGGTTTTTTAGGAATTGTTCCAAAGTCTTAACATTAGGTTAGATTTTTGGTAGGTAATAAATAATTATTGTAAATGGGGCATGCATATTTTAGTAAAGACACCCCCATAAAATAAACTTAGTTTAATTTTAAGTAGTTTTAATGTTTTATATTTATTAATTAGAAATACCTTACAGGTTGTTTTCCTATATTTAGTTGGTTATATGATTAGTTGTTTTTACTGGTCATTGGTAAAAACTATATAAATCCATGTTTGCATTGTAAAAGGGTTAATGGAGTAAAGGCACCCTTATGTACTTGATTTTTTGAATTTAATAAAATACTTGTGCACTCGCACTAAGTGGGGACAAGGTTCAAGCTATTTTTGTTTAGGAGTTATCACATAATAGAGAATTATCATAGTGAAAGACCTATCGGGACTAATATTCCAAGGATAGTGCTACATTAGAGGACTATGAGAAATTTTTGAGGTTGTTTCCTCATTTATTAAAATAATATTTTTGTTGAAAATTATTTATATTTTATAAAACATTATTTTTATTTTAATAAATATTTTTTAAATAAATGTCATTGGGATGATGCCCTATTTTATGGGGAAAGGATGTCACATCTAGTTTCCTATAATAATTGTTTAAGCATTCATAGTGGATTTTGAGACTCCTTATTTATAGTTATGATTTTATGTTTGAGATGGATATTTATGTTGTATGGGTGATAGTTATATTTTTTTTTCATGATCATTATCTTGTTGGATAGTTGTTGCATATGTTTTATTAGGCTTTTTGATCATAATGATTGATTTCATTTGCATATTATTTGCATTCAATATTTTATTTATGTTTATATTATATGATTTTTATGATAATCTTGGACTAACTACAATTATGTTTAATTGAGGTGGTTTTAGGATTATTCCACCCTCATAAGTAGTATAGAGGGAGAGTATCATTGGAGAGGTGGGTGAAAATACCTATACTGAGAATTGAGAGTCTTTCACTAAACCCACACACACCACATTTTGTGTTTGAATGAAATGAATACTTATTGCAGTAGTTGTTTGGCAACATATAAGTCTTATTTAAATTGATGAATTCAACATTTGTCATTATTTATTTAGCATGAGTAATATTTGCATTGACTAGTTATGTTCTTAAATATTCTTAGGAATGTTATTTAGCTTTATAGGTTTCCAAATTGATATTTTTATCTATACTTTGATAATGTGATTGCATTATATTTATTAAATTTGGAATGTTATTTATATTTTTTAGTTTTTTTATTATATTGATTGGTTACCATATGCCCCATTTTGGTGATAATGCATAGGAGTCTTAAAGAGTAAAATACCACAAATAAATTTGATTTAATGGACTTAAAATATTTATATGTTATGGGAATTTACATGCATTAGAATATATATTCATTTTGAAGTTGAATGGAAAAAAATTAGGTCTTATTTTGTGAATTTTTTGACTTAATATTATGATGTTTTTAGCATAGTAATATGTTTCATAGTGAAATGGTAAATTAAATTATGGGGTTGTTTTGTTATGTAAATCATCATAGGGAGTTGAATTTTCATTGTAGGATATTGATTTTTTATTCAACCTCATATGATATAATGTGAGATAATTCCAACCATGAATAAGATGAGCATTTATGAATTGAAGTTAGTGTTACCATTTTGGAGTGCACCCTGCTTAAAGATGTGTAAAACACACCCTCACTCTAGTTGATAAAATTGGAACTTATAAGAGTGTGGGTGATTCTATACTAATAATAACCTTTATAGAGGGATGGTTCCCTTAAGATTTATCAATTAAATATGATTTACTATGATTTTGGGATGAAAAGGGAAAGGGAAAACTGAAAAGAAAACCTATCTAATTAGGTGATGCACCTAAATAGTTTATATCCTTTGGAAGATAATTAAACTAATGCACACATGTGAATTAATAAAAGTCGTATATTTCCCTTAAGCATAAATATTTTAGATGAAAGATTAATATAACTTTGGATTACAAAATTCCTTTTTTACCTCTTCAAATGACTTGTAAAAGGTGAGCTAGAAAGCAATAGGTGAGGAATGGACCTAAAAAAAGGAGATATAATCTAAATTATATGCTGATACACAATAAATTACACTCTATTATCTATAAAAACTCATATGAAAAATAAAAATCTCCTTTTATTGATGTATGGTCTAGATTACAATTTCTGCTTCAGCTCCAAGAATAATGAAAAAATGACTTGAAAAAGCCAATATATATGTCTCAAAACCTAAATAAATCAAATTTTTCATTGAAGAGGGATAATTATTAGTATTGTTTGACTAAATCAATACTAACTCCTTTAACAATGATTAAACAATTTAAAAAATCCTTCAATTCCACAAAGCATTCATGAAACTTCAAACATTGGCATAGGAATAATGTCATGTGCCCAAGTTTGACAAGTCAAAATACTCTCCATGCATGATTATACACCAAAATTAAATAAGTAACTTTACTTGAAGTGTTTGAAAGATAACTTGGAACATGAGAATGTCCTCCTTTACATGGAAATCAAGGAAAATGCATGATAAGCTTTGACTAGTCAACTTCAAATAACTCCATCTTACATGAAAAGGGACCCTGAAGGCTGAATATGTGCATGAAAATCCATTAACCAACATAAAATTGGTTTGGAAATCCATTTATAACTTTTTGATGACTAATTCTAATGCCAAACTCAAACTTGACAAGTTGACCAATTAAACCATTTAGACCAATCAGGCCTATACACTAATCTATGCCCTTGGTCACCATTAAGGCTTAAAAAATAAGCCATGAAACCTTAAAAACCATTAATTATACCTTTACCAAGTTTATTCATCATCAAAAATTTGATTTTGATGAGAAAACCTTCACCATTCAGTCAACAGGGTTGACTAGGCCTATTTTGCTACATTTTCCAACAGATTTTCCATTTTGATTGAGCTAGTAGGGACACTTGTGGGATTATTTTTTAAAAAAATAATTTTTAATGATGAATAAAAAGTCTTATACTTTTATCTCCATTGATTATATTCCATTGAATTACCCTGTATTTTGTTTTTCATGCTTTTTTCCAAAAAATACATGATTTTTTACCTCATCTGTACAAATACATACATAAAATTTGAATTTATTGAATACCATATAAGTTTAATTTACATTTAAAAATGTTTTAGGTTGATCCATGGTGATTTGATAGCAAGAAAATCTACTTTTCTCAAAACTAGTTTTTTAGGGGTTTCGGAGGGTTTTAAAGTTGAATCTTCAAACTAATGATTCATGAAATACAAACCTAAAAATAAAAAAATAATTAAATTTATAAATATAAAATTTACTCCCATAAAATCCCTAAAAATATTGGTTTTTCATGTAAAATATATGAAAATTTAGCACATAAATGAAATTTGCCTATAGGGATTAGCTTACATTCTGGGCTACCTACACTCTTACTAATTGTTCATAAATAAAAACACATCAATTGATATTAATTTTTCATTAATTATAATTAAATAAGGGTAATAAAAAAATACTAATATTTTTCAACTAAACTCCACACATGGTGAAAAAAATGAGCATCTGAACAGGAGGCTTGGAATGGTGCCTAGAACTGCAAAAAGTGAAAAAAATCACCAAAATGAAAATAGTTCCTTTAAAGATTAATAAATCCTTAAAAATAATTATGGGACCTGTAAAATTATATAAAAACATTATAAAATACCTTTTTACTTAAAAATTCAAAAAATGCCTTTTTGGCCCATGTGCCTATTTGCTTGCAAATGCCTATATGACCATGGTTTTCATAAATTTTGGATTTTTTACTCTCTTTATATGTATTATTATGATTTTATAAAATAATACCATGGTTTTAAATCTTTTAAAATGGCTTATAATCTTTCTTATCACTCCATAATGATGTTTGCTCCAATGGTGACCTCAAACGGATAGGCTGAGGTCTGAGACAAAACAAAAAATATCTCCATTAATCCAATGGCCATGAATTTTTTTTTATATATTTATAAATCTCATTAAGACAATATGTATAAAAATTTGAGTCTTGATTCCACCTGTATCCCCCATGAAGCTTAACTTTCCCTTTAAAATGACCTTTGTGCATGGATTATCTACATATTTGACTGAGTTTTGCATATTTGAAAGTGTTTTCATAGTTTTTATAGGATATAAAGTTTAAAATAATATTATTTATCTCAATAAATCCTTAAATATTTTTAAAATATCCTCTACCCTTGTTTTTAGCATGATTTTGAGCCCTCAACAAGCATTTATAGGCCCTCACACAATCAATTTTTGTACAAAGTACTTGAATTGTGTACCTCTATTCATATTATTTATATCATTGTGACTTTAAAATTTTAATTTTCATTTAATTATACCTAAGTGATTTTGTAAGCTACCTATGGCATAGAGTTTGATCTTTAGCTTATTCATCTAATGGTCTAGGACTGTGCTTTAGGTGTTTGATTATAGTGACTGAGTTCCTTGGAAGCTTAAAGATATTATATTAGACAACAATAAACATTCTAAAATTTTCTTCTCACCCTTTATGGTCACCTTCAACTAAATCTCCATGCCAACTTATGCCACATTCTACCTTCTATATTGTTGCCTCACATGATTGTCTATAAACCCTATAGGGTTTGATTGTGTTGCAAACCTTGTTTAGGATTATTGATGAACTTATTTTATTCTTTAAACTGTATGATGAGAAATTAATCCTCATGGATAGCCATAATTTAGTAGTGATTTAGCTATTCATCACCCCAATAGGTCCCTTAATCTTAAGAATCCCTACCATTATAGGTTGTAGCTTGCCCTAAGGGTTTGTTGTAGGAGGCATTTGGGGTAAACCTAATAGTATAGCCCATTTATGATTTAAGATCATGAAATTTATGATTATATATGATCAAATTTATCTATAATACCTTTTGAATTGAAGCCTCATCTAGGCCCCTATGATTGAAACCTCTTGAATTGATTGTGTCCTTTAGCTTCCTTCCCCTATTGGCAGTAAGATAATTGTGACTACTTAGACACTCTCTATCATCTAAGTTGGAAAACCCCTACATTATCTTAACTTGATCATATAATTACTTGGTTCATGAAACCCAAAATCAACAAAAAACCCTACTATAGTCATGAAATCCTCATGAAATATTTCCTTCTTTGGAGTGGCACAACCCTGTAGATTGTCCTAGGGGGATACCTATAGATGATTATGATGTCAAAAGAGCAAAATAACTTACTATTTATATAGGGTGTCCATTTAAGTACCAACATGTGACCATCTTCATGAAACACAGACTCATAAACCATCATCTCATTCTAAGTGGACATCCACATACATGACCTGACTATATACTATAGTGATTTATCAGTATATAGATAGTGAAAAAGTACAAGATGCTTGGGGAGTAATGACCACCAAAAAATAGTGTCAGGAGGCATGAGGAGGATATATGATTTCATATGTTACCTTTATAGACACTATATTATCCTTTAAAGTTTAAAGTTATGAGAAATTTTACTATACACCTAGTTGACTGTAGGTTGCATTCACAGTTGATTATAGGTTGCATTCACAATTGACTGTAGGTTGCATTTACAATTGACTATAGGTTGCATTTACCTCTTCATCCCATCAAGATGGAATATTCCTTTGTACTCTATCCCACATTTAATCCAATAAATTTTCATGCTTCGCAAGACTCAAAGATCCTTAAAAGAGTCCCTAAACCTGTTAGGTAGTTCTTTTTTGAGAAAAGATAGGCATGTAGATATAGCCTTAGGGATATAAATGTACTGTGTGTTGGTTATAAGTCTCCTTTTCCTTAATTTAGGCTTGTTTTCAATTTTAAAATATTATTCCCCCATGTGATTCCTGTATAATAAACCTTATAATGACCACCTATGTTCTTTCTAATTTACACCCACTTCTTGAAGCTTTAAAGAGTCTAGCTTATACCAAAAGACCTCTTTTCAAGGTATAGGCTTGTAGGTGTTCTCTTCTTTTATATCAATTTCCTTCAATTAAACCCTTGATTTTAATGGAACTCTTTGAATTGGCCTATCTTATCTTATATCAATATGACACCTCACAATACATTGAGATAGTTTCTTCTTTATTTGGCTTGATGACTTAATGAGCTCATTGTATAGATTGTCAAGGAATTACTATGTGTTCAAAAGTTATATATGGATCTTGATTGATATAAGACCTCTTGTTATCAATTTTACCCAAAATTGAAAATGAATTTCAAACCTTGATCATCCCCACCATGAACTATCCATTACAAAATAAAATGTCAACCTCGAAAATATGATTGTATGTGCCCTTTACCAATTGTAAGTGTCCATATCTAGGAGATATGCATATTTATTAATTTGGACAACCCTCAAACATGATCTTGATTCCCATATCATCTTGATCCTCATGAAGCAATATTTTAAACATGCTACTTCCTTAGAGACTCTTGTGTTATCAAACACTTGCTTAAGCCTATAAATGGGCCTATAGGCTCAAGGCTGTAGGTGATCATATGTTGGTAGATTGTGCTTAGCCCAATATGTTATCTTGAAGGATCTAAAAACCCCTCTGAGTCTATTGCAAAAATTGTCATTCCCTTGACATTATACCTTGGTTTTCTCCTTACCTTTCAAATTTCTTCTTTAACTTAGGCCTAATCTTAACCTTATCCAGAGCTATCATGGCTATAGCTCTTTATTTATTTGATTTTACTTGAGACCTTGATTGGCCTACAACCTCTCTCCATGTTTGATTTTTATTTTTCTTATCTCTTGTTCTCTTATGTAAGTGTTCCTTTGATCTATTCAGCTTTCAAGGAGATTCCCTCTCCATTATCTTCATTGCAACATCATGCTCAAACCTTGGATGTAGGGTACTATTGTTTGGACCGCAATATTATTTTGAGTCCTACACCCTCTTGTCCATACTTGTTGGTTTCACTAACTCTTGCTCTCTTAAGAATATTTTATGGAATGGACATGAGTATTATGGGTGAGTGAAGTGGTAATATGATGAAGAAAACATGGAGGGTGGAAAAAAGGTGAAAACATAGTGATATGGTTGTGTATGATAGTGAGGTGGGGTGAGTGAGATGGAAGTGCAAAAGAAGCATGGAGGAGCATGAGAAGACTATAATAAGGAGTATGTAAATATGAACACTTGAACATTACTCCACCTAAATTTGGAGGCCATTAGGGTAATACAAGAGACTAGATTTGAAACATAGTTTTCTCTAAAAACCTTAAAATTTGTAAAACTTCCTTAATTTATGCTAAAAGGATCCTTTAGAGACACTTGAAAGCATGAAGATGGGCTTCCTTATCCATGAACATTAAATAATATTTTTGAATAATATTTTTAATTTGAGGCTATCTTCTTCTCCCATGATGATATAATTCTTCCTTGTAAGCTTACCAATATTATAGATTGATTGGGTGAGTTTGAGACCTCTGTTTGACCTTGAATTAGATGAATAAAACATTTATAATGCCATATAAATGTAGATAAATTCTTCAATATTCTTTAACAAGTTTAATTTCCTTGAAACTTTGCAGAGGTGAGGAGAAATTGGAGAAAAATAGTTGCCTTTCTAGTTTCAAGGTAACAGAATTTGACCTAACTTCAACTAGATGGTTTACGTGCTTGGTGAATCTAATTTAGAAACCACTTAGACCATAAACAATCCCTCTATTTCTTGTTCCTTCACACCAAATTTTAGACCTTCACTCTCCTCCAATAGAATGTACCATAAGAAAACCTATAGGACAGTATATTTTTTCCAACAAATAAAGTATTAAAAGGAAGTTGGTTTAGGGCCTATATTGCCATAAATTGCCATGAAATTTTTGATGGAGCCTAGATATACTCTAAAATTGATCTACCCCTACTTTGGCTATATGAAATCCATACTCTTCTTGAAAAATAAAGTAAAAAGAGTCTATTATTGCCATTAAAAGACTACCAATTCCTTCCACCACTTGTTAAATAAGATTTGAGAAGTATTTCATGGCAATAATTTAAAATTATACTTTTTCTTGTTTTAAACTTGCAAATTTGGCACATGTGGGATATTTTGGGGCTTTTTTGGCTTTAAAAACATATCAAATGACCTTTTTAAAGATTGAAACTTTAGACTTAATCTATTTTAACCTTTTTGAACCTATTTAAATGTCTTTTGAGATAATTTAATGACTTTTTGTACCATTTTTTATGCTTTTTATACCATTTTTTATGCTTTTTAACCCATTTTTGACAAAAAAATTTATGTTTTTAGACCATAATTGACCGATTTGACCAACTACAAAGGGGTAAGGACTGAATTTTTGAAAGTTTTGAATGATAAAGATAGTAATTTGAACTTGATAAGCCAAATTAATAATAATTTTGGTGACTTTTAGGGGTTGACTAGCATGTTGGTCAAAAGAACTCAAAACCTTTAACAATGATATACCAAGACAAATACTAAAACTAGAAAAGCTTGCATACTAAGACATAATAGGATAAAATGAAAAAAACAAAAACAAACATGTGCATGTATGCACTTAGAGAAAGGACAACAACAAAAACTAGAAAAGGAAAAACAATTACTAAAGCATGTGTGGAAAATCACATAGAGGAATGAAACTATGACTATTTACAAAGGAGTGACTCTCCCAATAACAATATTTAAGAAACATCCCATTCACAAGAATCATAAGATATTTTACACTCAATCAAGATAATTGAAAATAATTTTTTGTCTTATAATTAGTGATAATATAAGGTCCACTCCAAAGGCTATAAAATTTAGAGTGTTTACCTAGCTTTGCACATTCTTCATTCCATTTGAGTACTATGTCTCCTTGCTAATTTTTTTTTGATGAAGCCCTTTTATCAAATGTCTTATTGAATTTTTGATTATTTAAACACATGGTGTGCATAGAATCATCTCTTATCTCCTCTAATTCTCTCAACTCATTCATTCTGATCTCCATTTCATCACTTTCCATAAGCTCTAGCTAGTGTGCAAGTTTCAAAGTTGGAAGCTCTAATGGGATAGGTAGCCTTGTTTCTCTTCCATAAACTAGGAGGTAAGGTGAATAAAAAATGGCCTTCTTATGGGTAATCATATCATCCCATAAATAAATATTCAACTTTATATGTTGAGATCTTTAATTATCTTCCATTATTATTTTGATGATCCTAATTAGGTTCTTGTTAGTAGACTCAGCTAGTCCATTACCCTATGGATAGTAATTTTATGAATGTGTAAAATAAATACCATATTAAAGAGCCCATTCAAATACCTTTTCACTATTTAATTCCAAAGCATTATCTAATATTATAGTAGAAGGTGCTCTAAAATAAGTGACTAGGCTCTCATAGAATTCAAGCACGAAGTTCTCATTTACCTCTTTCAAAGGCACTGATTCTACCCACCTGGTGAAATAGTATATATATATTAAAACCAGATTATGACTATAAATATATGGATGATGAATCATTCTGATGAAGTATAAACCCCATTGCATGAAATGTTTCTCAACCTAAATTGGCTTTAGTGGCATATCAGCTAGTCTCTGTTTCCCTACAAACATTACACACTTTGTACATTTTATAAACTATGCATGTACATATCTAAATAAATTAAGCCAAAAATAACCATCTCTAATTATTTTTATATCTCTACTCTTGGCTAAAAAATGACCTCCAAAATTACTATCATGAAATTGCTCAAAAATCTTGTCAAATTGACTAGTTTCAACACACCTTAAAAACATACCTCAAATGTATTTTTTGAAAAAAAATCCATAAATAAACATTTATGGTACTTATTTCAGCTTAAATTTTCTTCTTTTTGATTCATTTAAACACCTTAGACATTCTTTATTTTGAATAAATCTAGCAATGTTTTGTGTCTAGCTTGTAGGAGATGTATTTTCACTTTTATGGTGAGTGTCTTAAATTATCAAAATTGTTTCTTTTTATTCTTTCACATATTATAAAATATGTTCAAATAATCCTTTATCTCATACCATATTTTTAACCTTGAATTCAATTCCATATTCCATGCATTTAGTGATCCATCTAGCTCTATTTTTGCTCAAGTCTCTATTGAGAATGAAATCCTTCACACTTGGATGAGCTACTATTAGTATAATCTTATTATTTGAAACAAAATTTATAAAAAAATTTATACCTATTATAATATAAATAATATTTTTTTCTATAAAATATTACCTCTCTTAATAACCCTCTAAATATTGACTAAAGATAGCAATGGGTTGTTCCAAACCTTCATCATTTTATTGCATAAGCATGGATAAAATAGTATTAGAAGTAGAGAAAGCATACAAGAATAAATCCTTAATAAAATCTAGATTTATAAAATTATGAGCTTGGTTGATTAATTATTTTATATCTTAAAAACTCATTTTACCTTCTTTAGCCCAAGTAAACTCTTGATGTTTCTTTAGCATTTGAGTAAGTGGCTTTACTAGTTCTTCAAAACCAAGAATGAATATTTTGATAAAGTTTATCTTAACCAAAAATATCTAAAATCCTTTCTTTTGTTTGAGAAATGATAGTTCAAGTATTTCCTCTATTCAATCTAGATCAATAGAAAGACTAGATTTGGACACTACATACCCAAGAAGTCCCCCCTCATGCACTAAAAAAATGCATTTCTTTGGATTCAATGAGACTCCATATTCTCTACATATATCAAAAACAATTCTAAATTGTGTTAGATAATCATTATAATTCTTTTAAAATACTATAATATCATCAAGATAGACTAAAAATATTTCACTCAAAAGACCATGAAAAGCAACATCCATTTTTTTTGGGAAATTAGTTCCAGCATTGGAGAGTTTAAAATCCATCTTATTGTAAGCAAAAGTACCCCATTTGGTGGTGAAAGCTATTTTATGTTGGTCTTGTTCTTTCAATAATATCTAGTTATAACTTGAGTACCCATCCAATAAAGAAAACCTCTATGAGCCTACTACCCCTTGCAAGATTTGATCCATGGAAGGAAGTGGATAGTGATCTTTTAGTGATACTCTATTCAATTCTCTAAAATATACACATAATATTATCTCTCCATTATTATTTATTACTAGTAAAATATTTTATACCCATGTTTAATGTTTTATGGGAAAAATAACACTTAATTTAATTAGCATAGTAAGCTCCTTCCTCATTAGAATCTCAACCTTGGGGTTGATAGGTCTTTGCTTTTGTCTTCCTAGTTTTACATCTTGTTCCAATTCAATGGTATGTTTTGATAATCTAGGGGCAAAACCTTTCAAATCATGGTATTCCCAAGAAAATACATCCATGAATTCTTGACATAATGAAATGAAATATACTCTTTCAGAATCAATGTTCACTTTACCCATATTGAGTTGCTTACCTTTAGCTATACTAATTAGCTCATAATGCTCTTTCTTGGAAGAAATAATAACCTTATATTTCCTTATTTGATCATATTAATTGAAAATTCTTTATAAATTCACCAAACCTTTAGGCATCTTGTTTGATTTCAATTGCACAATCTAATTTTCATATTAATCCTATAATTTATCATGATTTCTTTGGCAAAACTCTACCTCATTCTATAAGAAATATGCTATTTGTTTATTAGAGTCAAAAACTTGAAAAAGTACATAATTATTTAAAGGCCCAAATACAGCCTTGATTTGGATCTGATTTTTATTATCCTTAATCTAATTCAGGATATCATATTGTGTTCCTATGGTAGCAAGTCTATCTACATGTTAATTTGCTCCTCTAGGAATGGAGCAAATGTCAAATGAAAGGAAATATTATATGAGATCACAAACTCTACATTTATATGCCTTCAAAAGAGTATTTTTTCTACACTTAAACCTCTCACTTATTTTACTACTAACTCACTCTCACCTTTCACCTACAAAATCTTAATATCCCTCTTTCTATCCCACTAAAAACCATAAATAAGAGCTTCATACTCTACAGTATTGGAAGTACCATTAAACTAAAAAAAAAAAAAAAAAAAGAATATTACCTTTTTATTTTGTGGTAAAACTAACATTACACCATCCCCACTTCTATTCTTTTCTCTAGATCCATCAAATAATAGATTCCATACTCCTGCTTGATCCTGCATTGAGCTATTGAGACTAGGCAATAAGTCACCCTCTTTATGCATATACTAGACTCCAAAAATATAATATGCAATACCTTTATAGGGGTCATGTCCATGATTATCAACAACCCACTCATCCAAGAGGAGATTTAGTATAACCTCAAGAGGCTTAGAATTCTCTTACTCAATGATGTTATCATCTTCTTCTAAAATACTGTAATTCACATTTGACATATTTGGCATATATCGTTCAAGGTGATATCTATATATAGCCTCAGATATTATAGTTATTTTGGTTTCATACCTACTTATAAAAACCATATATGACCAATTTTAAGAAAGGTAACCTCCTATTTTGGTGGTGAAATCTCTGGATAGGCATAGTGAAAAATATGGAGGTAGATCAATAACAACATGTAAAATGGTGAAATTTGAATAAGTAGAAAGTATGATATTAAGATATTTCAACACCCCTATAGTATTGGTAGGTGACCCATCTAATTTGAAGACACCTTTCTCATGGGGTTCATACTACAATCTTAGTTTTTCAGCTATTTATTTGGGCATGATAGAGGTACGAGCCCCACTATCAATCATACATTTATGAACAAGACATTATCCAATAATAACAAAAAGGTAAAATGGAGTTTCAGTCACCTTAAGAGGTTGAGACTCAATACATAGATTATAATTAGTTACGATATCACTTACTCTTTCCTTTTTAGGCGGTCTATTAGAGATATTGAGCTTTGAAAGCTCCTCTTGAAAGTACTCCTTTCATCTTGGGTTTAGTTAAGTTTCCCACATTTAAATTGATACTGAAGTCTTATTCATATGATCCATAATAGTGAGTGGAGAAGTGGATGCCCTTGACTACAATTTAGGAGTATAAGAGGTATGTAAGGCTCTTTCACAATATTATCTTTTGGATCTTGATCTTATTGATTTGAACTTTTCTAAGGCAACTCATGTGTAGTCATCTTTTGTTGTGGTTGAAAAGAAGAATGGGCTGTCCTATCAGGACCTGAACCTTCACCAATTTCTATTTTCTTGGATCTAGTATGAGCTATAATTGAATTATCAATATTAGGTAAATCTTGACTTTTATTTGCATCCAAGTGCTCAAATTTTTCTTACCTTCTCAGAAGTTAAAAAATGTAGTTTTAGTAATTTCCTTACAACTACCTTCTCCTTATTGATTTATCACTTCTACTTTATTTAATGAAGGAATGTCTCCATAGGGTAGAGAGGATTATTTATTTTTATAAGGTGGCTAGTTTTCAAATGAAGTAAGAACTAAACTTTGTTGCATAAAATATTGATGAGAACTCTCACCAGTTGGAGCCATTTCCATGTTGTTTGGTTGATCCCATTAATTATTCCATTATCCTTCTTGACAATGGTTATTATTAGTTGGAATAATAGATCCATAATTGCTTGGATCATTAGGATTATACTATCTTAATTAAGAATTATTCCTTTATCCTGACTGATTTGATTGATAGGATGGCTTATTGGGTTGATAATTTTGATTAGTATTCTGATATGGCTTGTATGGTGGAGCTTGTTGCCTCTAAATTATAACCAATTTGTTAATTTAATCCTTAATAAGACTTTCTATCTTCCCTAATCTATCAGTTTGATCACCTTCTATTTGACAGAACTTTGATGACTTTGGAATTGGAGCAATATTTGGGGTATGAGGATGAATCTGTAGAAAAAGAGGCATTGGTGGCCTTGGAGATAATTTGACTACTTATATAAGGAAATTTTCAGCCTTGATTACTACTTCAAAAGCTTCAGGTAAAATTTTGCCTCCCATGGATTAAATCATGATAGCCACATCTAAATTAGGACCCTTTAAATAGTATAGAAAAGCATAGTTGGGTGTAGGCTTGATCACTACAAGAATTCTATCCCAAGTCTTTTGGAATCTATAGTTGAAATCCACCATGAACTCATGATTAAATCTCTTAATTGTTTTAAACCACTCCATAAGTGAAATATGATCACTTTTGTCTTCAAAATGTTTGCACAGAAGTTCTCCAAATTCATCCCATTTATTGATTGATGTAGGAGCTAAACCTTTGTACCACTAAAGTTCCTCCCCTTTGAAAGAAGTTACCAACAACCTCATTGCTACATTTTCCTATGTCACATGATGCACTGAATAAAGATTAACAATATCTAAAATACGTTCTATAGGAGTTTTTATATTTTCTCTTGTAAAATAAGGAAGATACTTCAGATCAAAAATTGGAATATCATCCCATTGATTGAGATTTAGAGGACTACCACCATTTAATGCAACAAAAAATTATCTTACGGGAACAACCGTTTGAGGTATAGGATTTAAAACAATATATAGATGAACAATATTGGCTTGGACAGGAGGATTTTTTGCAATATCAAGGGTAATAGAAGATGTAGGATTTGGATTTGACTAAAAATATTTCTTCTTCTTTGGTTGGTAAGATAGTATAGATAAATTTGTTTCTTTCCCTTTTACAGAGGATCTTGTGACAACTCTTGCTGGTATTAAAAGTATACAAATCTAAAAATGAAAATATGGAAATTAATAATATACTTAGATACATAGAAAATAATTAAAAAGTGTGAATAAATAGTCCCACCGAGTGTGCCAAAAACTATTATCACTCTAGAGTGCACCCTACTTGAAGATGTGTAAAACACACCCTCACTCCAGTTGATACAATTGGAACATCTTAGAGTGTGGGTGACCTTGTACTGATAATAACCTATAGATATGGCTGGTTCCCTTAAGATTTATCAATTAAATTTGATTTACTATGATTTTGGGATGAACAAGGGAAGGGAAAACTAAAAGGAAAACCTATCTAATTGAATGGTTCACCTAAATTGTTTATATCCTCTAGATTCTGTTGAAACTAATGCACACATGTGAATCAATAAAAGTACTATATTTCCCTTAAGTATAAATATTTTAGATTAAGGATTAATAGAACTTTGGATTAAAAAATTCCTTTTTTACCTCTTTAAATGACCTATAGAAGGTGAGATACAAAGCAATAGGTGAGGAATGGACCTAGAAAAAGGGAGATATAATCTCACCTGTATGCTGATACACAATCAATTACACTCTATTATCTATCAAAACACATATGCAAAACAAAAATCTCCTTTATTAATGTATGGTCCTAACTACAATTTCTACTTTAGCTCTAGGGATAATGATAAAATGGCTTGAAAAAGCTAGTATATATGTCTCAAAACCTAACTAAATCCAATGTGGCATTGAAAGTGGAGAATTATTAATATTGGTTGACTAAATCAAGACTAACTCATTTTACAATGATTAAACAATTCAAAAAATCCTTAAATTCCACAAATCATGCATTAAACTTCAAACTTTGGCATAGGAATAGGGTGGTGGGCCCAAGTTTGACAAGTCAAAATCCTCTCCATTTATGACACTATGATAAAATCCAACAAGGAAATTTACTTGAATTATTTGAAAGCTGACTTGGAACATGAAAATGTCCTCCTTTACATGAAAATCAAGGAAAATGCATGATAAGTTTTGACTAGTCAACTTCAAGTAACTCCATTTTACATGAAAAGGGACCCTGAAGGCTGAAGATGTGTATGAAAATACATTAAATAATATAATAATGGCATGGAAATCCATGTAGAACTTTTTGATGACCAATTTCAACACAAAACTCAAACTTGATAAGTTGACCAATAAAGCCATTTAAACCAATTAGGCCTAAAGGCTAATCTATACACCTAGTCATCATTAAGCCTATTAAAAGAATCCATGAAACCATAAAAAACTATTAATTATACCTAAAAAAAGTTTATTCATCATCAAAAATGTGATTTTGATGAAAAAACCTTCACCATTTAGTCAATAGGGTTGACTAAGCCTATTTTGCTACATTTTCTAGTAGATTGGCCATTTTGATTAAGCTAGTAGGGAAACTTATGGGATTATTTTTGACCAAATTAATGTTTTAGGATGAATAAAGATTCTTATTCTTCAATCTCCATTAATTATATTCCATTGAACTACCATGTACTTCATTTTATATGATTTTCCCACAAAAAACATGATTTCTACCCTCATCTATATATATCCATACATAAAATTGGAATTTATGAAATAAATATGAGTTTTATTTATGTTTTAAAATGTTTTGGGTTGATCCATGGTGATCTTATAGAAAGAAAATCCACTTTTTTCAAAACATGTTTTTTAGTGGTTTAAGAGGGTTTTAAAGTTGAATCTTCAAACTGATGATTCATGGAGTACAAACCTCAAAATACCAAAACATTTACATTTATAGATATCACATTGACCCCCTTGACATCCCTAAAAATATTGGGTTCCCATGCAAAACATATGAAAATTTACCATATAAATGAAATTTTCTTGTGGGGATTAGCTTGTATTCTGGGTTGCCTACGCTCTTAATGATTATACATAAATCACAGCACCTAAAATTATCTATATTGTTCATGAATTCTAATTACATAGGGGTCTTAAAAACATACTAATATTTTTTATCCAAACTCCACACATGGTGAACAAAATGAGCATTTGAATAGGAGGCTTGGAAGAGTGCTTAGAACTGCAAAAAGTGAAAAAAGTCACCAAAATGAAAATATATAATTAAAAGATTCATAAATCCTAAAAAAATATTATGGGACATGTAACATTCTATCAAAAAAATTTGAAAGTCCTTTTTACTTGAAAATTCAAAAAATACCTTTTTGGCCCATGTGCCTATTTACCTACAAATGACTATATGAGCATGGTTTGCATAAAATTTGGAGTTTTTACACTCTTTATAGGTATTATTATGATTTTAAAACATCATAAAATTATTTTAAATATTTTCCTTGGGCTTAGAATTTTTCATAGTACTCCAGAATGATGCTTGATCCAATGGTGACCTCAAATGGATAGGCTGAGGTCTGAGACAAAATAGTGAATACCTCCATTTATTTAATGGACATTAAAAATTTTCATATTATTCCCCAAATCATTATGACCTTTTTTTATCAAATTTTGAGTCCTGATTCCACTTGTAGCTCCTAGAAAGCTTAATTTTCCCTCAAAAATGACCTCTGTGCATGAAGTATATGCATATTTGAATGATTTTTGCATGTTTTAAAGTTTTTTCATGGTTTTTATAGTATATAAAGTTTAAAATAATATTTTTTTAATCTCAATAAATCATTCAAGAGTTTGTAAATAGCCTCTACCCCTATTTTTAACATTATTTAGAGTCCTCAACAAGCATTTCTAAGCCCTCACAAAATCAATTTCCATACAAATTAATTGTAATATGTACATAAGTTCATATTATTGATATAATTTTCAATTTTAACATGTAATTTCCATATAAAACTTCCTAAGTCATTTCTTAAGCTACCTCTAGCATAGAATTTGGTCTTTAGCTTATTCATTTAATGGCCTAAGAGTGTGCTTTAGGTGTTTGATCATGGTGAATGAGTTCATTGGAAGCTTAAATATATTGTATTATACCACAATAAACATTATAATATGTCCTTATTACCATTTATGGTCACCTTAAACTAACCCTCCATGCCATCTTATTCCATATTCTGCCTTCCATATTGTTACCTCACATGACTGTATGTAAACCCTGTAGGGTTTTATTGTGTTGCAAACCTAATTTAGGATTCTTGATGAGATTGTTTTGTTATTTACACTCTATTATGAGAATATGAATCATCATGGTTAGACATTATTTATCATTTCTTTATCTATTCATCACCCTAATAGGTCCTTTAATCTTAAGAATCCTTAACATTACAAGTTGTAGCTTGCCCTAAGGGTTTGTTGTCAGAGGCATTTGGGGTAATCCTAATAGTATATCCCATTTATGATTTGATATAATGAACTTCATGAGTATAAATGATAAAATTTATCTATAATACCTTTTTAATTGAAACCTCATCTACGCCCTTGTGATTGAAACTTCTTGAATTGGCTATGTCCTTTAACTTCCCCTATTGGTTGTAAGATAACTATGACTACTTAGACACTCTCTATCATCTAAGCTAGAAAACCCCTACATTATCTTAGCTTGATCATATCATTTCAAGATTCATGAAACCTAAATTTAATAACAAACCCTACTATAGTCATGAAACCCTCATGAAATATTGCCTTCTTTGGAGTGACACAACCTTGTAGATTGTCCTATAGGGCTACCTATAGATGTTTATGATGTTAAAAGAGAAAAATAGCTTACTATTTCTCTAGGGTCTCCATATAAGTACCAACCTATGACCATCTTCATGAAAAATAGACTCATAAACCATCACCTTATTCCAAGTGGACATCCACATACATGACCTGACTATATACTATAGTGATTTGTCATTGTATGGATAGTGACAAAGTGCAAGATGTTTAGGGAGCAATGACCACCAAAAAATAGTGTCAAGAGGTGTGATTAGGATCTATAATTTCATATGTTACCTTTATATACATAATATCATCCTTTAAAGTTTTAAGCTACGAGAAACTTTATTATACACCTAGTTGACTATAGGTTACATTCATAATTGATTGTAGGTTGCATTCACAATTGACTGTTAGTTGCATTTACCTCTTAATCACCTCAAAATTTAATATTCATCTGTACTCTATCCCACATTCAATCCAAGAAAATTTCATGCTTCTCAAGACTCAAATATTCTTAAAAGAGTCCCTAAACCTATTAGGTAGTACTTCTTTGAGAAAAGATAGGCCTGTAGGTCTAGCTTTAGGGCTATAACTATACTTTGTGTTGGTTGTAAGTCTCCTTTTCCTTAATTTAGGATTTTTTAAAGTTTTAAAATATTATTCTTCCATTTTATTCATGTATAATAAACCTTATAATGATCACTTATGTTCTTGCGAATTTACAACCACTTCTTGAAGCTTTAAAGAGTCTAACTTATACCAAAAGACCTCCCTTCAAGGTACAGGCCTACAAGTGTTCTCTTCTTTTAGATATATTTACTTCAATTAGACCTTTGTTTTGAATGGAACTTTTTTAATTGACCTATCTTTTATTATATCAACATGACACCTCACAATACATTGAGACAGTTTATTCTTTGTTTGGCTTGATGACTTAATGAATTCATTATACAGACTATCAAGTAATGAATATGTGTTCAAAAGTTATATATGGCTCTTGATTGATATAAGACCTCTTTTTAGTTATTTTACCAAACATGTAAAATTATTTTCAAACCTTGATCATCCCCACAACGTACTATCCATTACAAAAAAAAATGTCAACCTCAGAAAGATGACTGTATGTGCCCTTTACTAGATATAAGTGGTCATATCCAAGAGATATGCTTGTTTCTTATTTTGGAGAACCCTCAAACATGATCTTGATTCCCATATCATATTGATCCACATGAAGAAATCTTATAAACATGTTACTTACTTAGAGACTCTTGTGTTATCAAACACTTTCTTAATTCTAGAAATAGGCATATAGGCTCAAGGCTATAGGTGATCATCTATTGGCAGATTGTGATTAGCCTAATATGTGATCTTGAAGGCTCTCAAAAGTCCTCTAAGTCTATTTTAAAAATTTTCATTCCCTTGAAATTATATCTTTATTTTCTCCTTACCTTTCAAATTTCTTCTTTGACTTAAGCCTGATCTTAACCTTATCTAGAGCTATCATGGCTATAGCTTTTTATTTCTTTGACTATACTTGAGACCTTGATTGGCCTACAACCTCTTTTCATGCTTTATTTTTATGGTTCTTATCTATTTTTATCTTGTTTAAGTGTTACTTTTATCTATTTGTATTTTAAGGAGGTTCTCTCTCCATTATCTTCATTACAACATCATGCTCAACCCTTGGATATAGGGTACTATTGTACAGACTGCACTATTGTTTTAAGGTTTGCACCCTCTTATCCATACTTGTAGTTGGTTTCACTAAATATTAGATATATTAAGAATATTTTATGGAATGAATATGATCATGAGGGTTGATTTCAGTTGGAAGATAATGAAGAAAACATGATGGAGGGTGGGAAAAGGTGAAAACATGGTGATATGGTTGTGTATGATAGTGAGGTGGGGTGAGTGAGATGGAAGTGGGAAAAAATAATGGAGGAGAATAAGAAGAAAAAAATAAGGAGTGTGAAAATATGAATGCCTAACCATCACTCTACCTAAATTTGGAGGCCATTAGGGGAATTCAAGAGACTAGATTTGAAACATGGTTTTCTTCAAAAACCTTAAAATTTATAAAACTTCTTTAATTTAGGCTAAAAGGTTCCTTTTGAGACACTTGAAAGCATGGAGATGGGATTATTTAGACATTAAAATTGAATAATCTCTATTAATTATTCATTTAAACCATGAAAATTTTAAGAAAACCCTGCAAGACATAAAATCTTGTCAATTTGAGAATATCTTCTTCTCCCATGACTATATAATTCTTCCATGCAAGCTGCCAATATTGTAGATTGGTTGGTTGAGTTTGAGACCTCTATTTATAATTTAATTTTATGAATAACACTTTATAATTCCATGTAAAGGTATAAAAATTCCTTAATATTATAGAGCAAGTTGAATTTCCTTGAAACTCTGCACAGGTGAGGAGAAATCAAAGAAAAATAGTTGCCTTTCTTGTTGCAAGGCAACATAATTTAACCTAAATTTAACTAGATGGTTTATGATCCTAGATAATCCAATTTAAAAACCACTTAGACCATACATAATCCCTCTTATTTTAGTTTATTCAACCCAAATTTTAGACCTTCACTCTCTTCCAACAGACCATACCATCAAAAAACCTATAGGTAGGTCTGTTTGTGCCAACAAGCAAAGTATCAAAAGGAAGTTGGTTTAGGGATTGTATGGCCATGAATTTCCATGAAATTTATTATGTATCTTGGATATTCTCTGATATTATTCTCCCCTACTTTAATTGTATAGAATACATACAAAATCCATACTCCTCTTACAAAATAAAGGAAAAATAGTCTATTCTTGCCCTTAAAGGACTAAAAAAAGCCTTCCATCACTTTTTAAAGAATATTTGATAATTATTTAGTGGTAATCATGTAAAATTAGTCTTTTCAATGTTTTAAACTTGAAAATTTAGCATGTGTGGGTTATTTTGGGGCCTTTTTGTCTTAAAAAACATATCAAATGACCTATAATTTGCTCAGATCTATTTTGACTTACCTTTAAGGGTTTGGTTTTACAAAGTATGTGTGTTTAAAATATAAATCAAAATGAGTTAAAATTTATAAATACATTTTGATGGTTTCATAATCTTAAATTTTGTATAAACCTAAAAATTGTAACAAGGTGTTGGATTTATATATATTATTCTATTTATATCTATATAAGTGCATAATATTTATTTTTAAGGTATTATCAAATATAATAAAAC